>VMKM01000438.1:0-345601 GCA_008360985.2 Macquaria ambigua | reverse complement strand
TCTCTGTTTTCGGAGCCTGTTACAACTGTTGAAAGTCTTCTTCTCTGTTGCCAACAACAATCTTCTACACTATTACTGACTCCGGTTTGAAGGTTAATGACATGATGGTTAACCTGAATACAGCTGTAGATGACAACACTATTTAAAGTTCAATCTGTAAATTGCATTAGGCTGTTTGACATCTTACTCAATCAAAAGAAATGGAGAGCAAATTATGTTACAGAGCTGGACTAATCAGGTATTTCATTATTCCAATTTTAGGCAGGTCCTTTAAGCAGCTAGGCAAATAGATTAGGCCACACTGACGTACAATACCCGAAACCAAACACATTATTATAGATGCACAGCCCACACACTCTGCATCCCTCTCTCTCTGTTTCCTGTTGTTTTCTCTTGCCGTCTCTCGCTGTTTCAGGCCTCCAGCCCACCAGAGCTGAGAGTGATTGGATCAGACATCAGCATGCCTACTTCTCAAAGCACAGACGCAGGAAAACACAAAAGAGGCACAGTGCACGGATAATCACACATGGAGTTGCGCACTTACACAAGCTGAGAAAATGTGCACTTACGTATGCACACACACACACACACACACACACACACACACACTGCATAATGAAAAAGGCATAAATATCCAGTGGATTTAGAGGCTTTTTAGCCGCTTGGCATGACCTCTGGGTAAATCAGCATTTCAGATTTAAAGGGGAGTACCACCCAATTTAAAAATTCTCCATTTTATTTGTATATCCAAAGATAGCCCAGTCAGTGATGGTGAGCATCAAAGCAGAAAACAGAAACCGTCACAGTATGAAAACCCCAGAGGTGCGTATTTAACACTGAATTAGAGACGGACTCTGGGGTCTCATGTTATGTTTGAGTGCTCAGTAACATGTCAGTGATCTTAGAAGCACAGTACAATCACCGACTCTGTATCTGTGTATTTCCTTATTCTGTGCCACAACAGCTGGAAGTCCCTTGTTTGCTCATTTACTATTTGCTTCATATTAAACCCTTGATGGGTTACTCCACAGTGAGTGGACACTTGATGAATAATTCATCAGTCATTTTGCTTCATCACTGACAGGTTCTTCTTTGCATAATGGTAAGTGATGTATCTGGCAAAAAAAAGCATTGCATTGTAGGATTTCTAGAACAAAATAGTGCCCATGCTATGGTAATTCCACTGTGCGAATTTTTGAGGACACTACTTTATGTAATACATTTTTTCCTTGTAATTCACATTTTTTTGTGCAATATCAAGCTTCAGAACGTAAATAAAAATAGATGCCTTTTAATAAATATGGTACATTTCATGCTATATATCTAAACTAGAGCTGAAACGATTTGCGGATTAATTTCTTAGTTAATCGACAGGAAAAAAAATGGCAACTATTTTGATAATCGATTATCAATTTAGTCACTTTCGAACAAAAACACCAAACATTCTCTGGTCCCAGCTTCTTAAAAGTGAGGATTTGATGCTTTTCTCCGTTTTTAAATCCTTGTAAACTGAACATCTTTGGGTTTTGGACTGTTGCTCGGACAAAATGAGCAATTGGAAGACATCACCAAAATATAAACATCAGATGAATCTATAATGAAAATAGTTGTTAGTTGCAGCACTAATCTAAACAGTAAAATCTGCACTTGCACTTCCTGGAAAACTGCTACAACCTGGAAATAATGCATCTTCAGTGATGATTCATCCTGCACTAGTGGGTGTAACCAAGTCCAACCATAACAATAAAGACAGACATTTGTCAAAATTCCCACCTCACTGCTCGTCTTTAAAATCAAACTCCCATTTGTTGCTCTCTAAATATCACAGCTGTGTCAGATTGTTGTTCAGGTGCTCTTTCATCTTTTTAACTTTCTACATTAATGTGTTTCGGCTGTTTTCAGCCTTTATAGTTATATAGTTAAGAGTGACTGTCAATATAATGTATTAATTCAGTAAAGTTTTTAAAGGTTTTAAGTTATTTTTTAAGGAAGTAATGATTAATGGGACCTTTAATGACAGATGACTCTCTTTGTTGTTGTTGTTGCCTAGCGAAGTCTGAATGTGCAGTGGACTCTCTGAGAGTACAGAAATTGCACTTGAGGCCCCTGCAGACTTGATGAATTGTGAATTTGGACAGCCCTCAGCACTCCAGACGCCTGCAAGGGGGGGCCTAGATATTTTGACTTTGGACACAGCTTCTCTCATGCTACTTACGGATGGCAGCAGTGAATTTTACATTAGAGAAATCTAGATTAGAGGAATGACATATTTAAAACTTTTAAAAAGATTCTACTTGGTTACATTCCCCTTTCAGAATCTGAAATTCCTCTGACATATTGTCTTGCCTAAAGTAGAGAACAGAGATTAGACAGGAGTATAGGAGCTCATAAAAATGAATGTAATGGATGCAGTTGATAGAGATATAGAAAAAAGAAGGTAAAGCTGCAAAAACAGGGACTTCCGTAGCCCTTAAAAGTTTTTCACCAAGGCGAGGCGCGAGACAAATAGAGTGGGTGAGAAAATGGAAGATAAGCCAGTCATTTCCTTTTGGGTCTGGTGTTCGGATGTTTTCATCATTCCTTACACCGTATCTTACCTGACATTTTCAATCAATACGTTTTCACCCAGCTGCTTTCAGTGGTGATAACCACTCTTGACAGCACAGCATATTAGAAAATATGGAAATTTGTGTTTTATAAAACATGCGCTTTCAGACGATATATAATCTGTCTCCTTTTTTTGTTTTTCTGAGGTGTGAAAAAGAAATACCTCTCAGGAAATTAACTCTCGTCTACCTGCTGTAATGTGCCAGTGAATAAGCGATTTTATTTTTGTAGGTTATGTATTATGCATTATGCAATTTTGTATAGAAGTGGTGCTGTGGTTTGGCTGCAGCCTCTCTAAACACACACATACAGTGCTTGATGAAATTAAAACACTACGTCCACTCCCCATGTCCACTTCTGTCTCCAACTTGAACTTAAATAACTTGAAGTACATATCCAAATTGAATCCGTAGCAAATAAGTGCTGCATTTCATATAATGTACATAGTTCACTTACGTACCAATACTAAAGAGCCAAAATTAATCCCAGATCTACAAAATAATTTAGAAGAAATGCTTCTACACAGGAGACTGCCACAAAGTGGACTAGGTTTTCTTCTTGTTATCAAACTCCTTTGGCGGAAACGTTCGGTCAGAGCATATAAACAGTTTCACAACACACAGCTGCCAAAACATTGTTCCAACACGTCACTTTCCACAAAAGAGGCCTCACTTTCAGACAGTTTATCGTGGAAATGCAGTTTTAATTTAATCGGAGTATCATTAATTTATGCTTTGAGGTGTTTTTTCCCCTCTCAGCCTCGCTGTCACGCTAAATTGAGATTCTGCCATTGTACTGCATCTTGCACCAAAACAGCCTGCCTTATGCGTGGTGCAGAAGTATAATTACTAGAATGGCATCGCTGATTAAAAGCTATGGGTGGATGCTTGCACACACCTCCGAGTCACCATTTAGTGGTGTGATTAATTCACTCAGATGAGCCGACTTTCAATTCTATGACCACAAGACACTAAGAGTAAACGGGGAGGCACAGTTGGAGAGAGTGAGGTGAATAGAAAATAAGAAATAAAAAGAGGAATAAAAGCAAACGGGACGTGCATATGGCTTATTGCTCAGTATAACATCCAGCCGGGGCCTGAGAGAGCGGTCGGTGGTGGATCTATTCAGTCTGCTCATTATTATCTTGCTGCTGCCTCTCTATCTGTATTATTCATCGGTCTGCTCCGGCCCTCTGCTGTCTCAGGCCCTGGGTGGTTGCTGTGCCGCGGGTGCTAATTGGCAAATGGTCTGATCGTAATCCTGCCTCTGATCCGCCTTTTCCGTCAGAGAGTCAGATCTGCTGCCCAAAGCTGATGAGATAACCGTTTGGGCAACACATGCGTCCAGGATCGATCCACGCTCGCGTCGCTGTGTCTCAACAGGTCAGCTAAAGTTTATTCACATTTTCGCTGATTTTTCACAGATGAGGCAGTGTCAGGAAGAAACTGCTACAGGGAGCTGGGCTGCCTGCTGTGTGCTGGATGGGTTACATGGTAAGAGGCTGTGCCTGTTTAAACACCACTGCACCAGTCTACTGGACCACAACACCATTGGAAACATCAGACAGACATAAGGCTGGCAACAAATCCCATAAAAAGACCACCTTCTGAATTCCCTACCCTGTTAGTGGCACCCAGCCCCGAGCCCATTTGTTGCTTCTGAAAATGTAAGTATTTAAAAACAGGTGACTCATACATTTCTTTTGGCATTTTTTGCCTTTATTATTTGATAGTATAGAGTCGTGAGGCAGAAAGGAAACGTGGGGAGAGAGGGGGATGACACGCAACAAAAGTCCATGGCCAGATTCAGAGCAGGAACATTGCCGTTACTTGGAACACATTAGACCACTAGGCCACCATGACACCCCGATATATAGTTTCATTTTTAAAAAAGGCTTAAGGACATGGCGTGTCAAGACACCCACACCCATGGCTTTCTATATATGAGCCCACACACTGTCAGTGTCTTGTCAATCAGTCCACTATCATGTTCCTTAGCGTTGATTCACAAATCACACCAACTCTCCAGAAAAACAAAAAGTTTATCAAATTTGTTCCCTGGATTGGCACATCCTGGCTACTGCGCCGCCACTACTTCTACACGGCGTGTGCTACAGGCGTTAATTGATGTGGGTCAGATGATGTGACACTCCCATACACAGCCAACGTGTGAAGTCATTTGCTTAAACAGTGGAGCGTTGCAGTTTTTAGGAAACGTTACTCAAACAGGAATAACGAGTGTATTTGCTGGAGACTTTTTCAGCCATGCATTTGGTGTTTTTACAGCAGCTGGACAACATATGTGGTATTGACTCTAAGTAAACTACAGTGCCGATATTCATGGTAATAAAGGAACATGTCACCCACTACAATTGTGTGGCTCACAGATTTTAACAGTCTTTGGACAAGAACGAAGCTCTGCTGCACAGTGAAATAAACTTCATTAATAATTCATTGGTGGTTTTGGTCATTCATTAGTTTTCAAGAGAAAAAATATAGAATATTGCCTTCTTCTAACAGTACTAACAGAGAATTATTAGTGAGCAGCATTTGTTGTCACATTTACAGTTGTTCTGCAAGCAGTTGTACTACCAACTAGCATAAAAAGTTTTCAACAAACTATCCTTATTTCACATTCACTACAACACTGGAAAGATATTTATTCTTTTCTTTAAAACACAACAGTAAACTCCACCAGTGCTCGCATAAATTGCCACCCACTGGAACGGCAGAGAGAAAATGGCGACACGAGTTAAATGTTCCCAAAATTCTGCCTTCCAGCTGAGCAGTAATAATAAACTGGAATGCAGATAAATCTGTTGAATTGAACATGTGCTCTGACTCATCTAAAAGTGAAGACAAAGCGGTGCATAAGCAACTCTCTTACTGTCTCTCCAGGACTCAGAAACTAAACTATAATAAATAGAAAGCAAACATGGCGCTACTTCAGACTGCTTTTCAGGGCCACTGCCATGGTCAAACTGACCTCAGACTGTAGTTAACTGTTATCTTGTTGAAGAGCAGCTGAGTGGAGGCGACTCAGCTCCTCTTAATTGTGTGCTGTGATCAGTGGAGAGAACATCACAAGGAGGAGGATGTGATATTGAGCACTTAAAGTTAATTGCCATCAGCTTTGTTTTTTTGGCACTTTTGATGCAGATTTCCAAAAATACGCATGTGGTCTGCACTCAAAGATCAGGACAGAGTTATTAATCTTTAAAAGGGAAGACAAGAGGGACAGACTGCTTTTGGTAATAGGCCATCATCACTTGTCATGTAGTTTTCCCTGGAAGATTGCTTTGGGGAAGGCAAGTTATTTTCGACATTACATCAGTGACCTAGATAAACACCTCAGGACACTTTGCTGTGGTGAAGCATGGACATCGCTGTATTGTAATACAAAAGATATGACTTGTAAGGGACATGTTTACAATCAACATTTGGAAAATTGACCGTTAGCTAACATCCACCCCCAACCAGCGATTGTCCAGTCATAGCTTTATCAACCGTAACTAGGCACAACAGGCCTGTCAAGCTTTGGATTTCTCCACATGTTGACGTAGTGTGCATGGGGCTGTAATACAAGATATTCAACATTTAAAGAGTTAGGAGGGTGGTGCCTTCTTTTAGCCTTTCAAATACAAAAATGTAAGAAATGGATTAATGAATGGATAAATGGATGTGTTTCTATCTGCTCTAAGCTGTAATCCTTAACATGTCTGGCTAACTAGCTACTAGTGTTACTTACAAGGCCAAGGAGCATATCATTAACTAACAACAAGGGTTTGTGGGGTTACAGGTTATGTTAAATAAAGCCCCATTAACGGTGGGCACATACACAGTGTAGTGTTTCCCCGCTGTGGGGAAGCTGGTCCTGGATGCTATCAGAGTTTAGGCTAACGTTAGCAGCCCTGTCCTGCTCTTTATTGGATTTGGGGTATTTACACTCCAGCAACCCCAGCCAACATTACTCGAGAGCGCGTTACGTTTGCCAAACTCATCACTTTGTCCTCATCCTATCACCCTTTCTCTTGTAAGGTTAAAAGTGAAACTTACTGTTAATAAATACGAACAAGTATATAAGATGAGCAGCCAAACAGGATTATGTTAGAACTAGAAATAATAATCTGATTTTCCATTTTCCCTTCTCATACGCAGAGGAATAACTAGTTCTACACTGCAATCCAAGAACAACACTCTTCTTTATTTCCATGGGTGGGAAATTAACTTTTTAAAATGTGAACATCTACAAGCCACTGACAGATGAATGTTCAAATTCACCAGCCACTTTCATATTTCACCAGCATTTGGCTGGTGGCCTGTGCTGATTTCCCACCCATGGATCAATCAACTAGACTGACTTTTTACCTGGGATCTGTCAGCTTTAGCCTCTCTTTATCACAACATCATGTATGTAGCCAACAAGTGCATTTTTACAGAAGGGGTTCACACACCTTGAAAACAACACCTACATCAGACTGCTATTTGTTGATTTCAGCTCAGCATTCAACACAATCTCTCCCATAAAATTGATTGGCAAGCACTCTGGGCTTGAGTACTACACTGTGCAACTGGATATTGGACTTCCTCACAAACAGACCACAGATAATTCGGTAGGCAGTCACACCTCCTCCACTCTAGTGCTCAACACCGGAGCCCCCAGGGATGTGTGCTCAGACCCCTCCTGTTCACACTGTAGCCCCATGACTGCAATCCCCGACATGGAGAGAACTCTGTTGTGAAGTTTGCGGACGACACTACCATCATTGGTCAGATTTCAAACAAAAATGAGACTTCATATCGCAAGGAAATTAACAATCTTGCAGGGTGGTGCACAGAGAACAACCTACTGTTCAATGTCAGCAAAACCAAGGTGCCGAGCATTGATTTTAGGAAAAAGAAGGCAAAGACACACACCCCTGTCTACATGAGTGGAGCTGAGGTGGAGCAGGTGAACAGTTTTAGGTCCCTGGGAATCAGCATCACACATCTCCACCCTGGTAAAGAAAGCTCAGAAACGACTATTTCCTAAGGAAACTTGAGACGGCAAAATTCCTGTACCAAGTTCTTGTTAACTTTTACACAGGAGCAATAAAAAGCATTCTGACTGGGAAACATTACAAACCGGCATGGGATGTGCACGACCCAGGACCGGAGGGCTGTATAATCAGTCTGAGGAAACTGATTATACAAGAGCAGCGGGTGATTAAAACTGCCCAGAACATCATTGGTACCCATCTACCGAGCATCAGGGATATCGGTGAGGTGAGCTGCCTGAGGTGAGCTGAGGTGAGTTGAAAGGATACTAAAAGACAATACCAAACCCAGCCCCAGCTTTTGTCTACATCTGCCTTAAATCAAGGACCCATTGTTTCAAAAATGTATAAGAATTCCAGTGGCAAATCTTCCATCTTTATTGTAAACTGCATTATTTCTGCAAGCACAGAAAGCTTGACAGGCATAACTCAGGAAAGCAGGGCTAAGGTAATGATCAATTTAGTAAAGCAACCCCACAGAAACAGAAGCACAGGGATGTCTTTGTAACATGTGTGTACAAATACATACATACTTTTGTGATGGATATGAAATCCCATTACTCTGACAGATATGTGGTATGACCTAGGATAAATCTTCAAGGTTAAATCTCATGTGACTTGAAGCTTTCTTTACATTTGAAGACATCAGTGGATTTTTCACTGGCAATCTCATACAACATTTCAGGTCTTGAGGGTCCCGAGTCTGTCAGAGGCTTCTATTTGACTTCTAGTCAATACTGCAGCATTTGTGGTTCTTTTCAATTTCAAATGTCAATCTGGGTTTCGCATATTGTTAAGTCTTCACACGCGTCTCCGTAGTGAAATATACACTCAAACTAATATAATATCTCTGTGAAGGACAAGCTCCGTGATGGGTACACAAGAATAATTCATCACATTATTCTCTCTGCTGTCACTGAAAACTAACCAGTGATCCTTCATGTGCATTGATCTGTGCCAAAACACACACACACACACACACACACACACGCACATTACAGGTGTTTTCTTTTAAAAGACGGGTGCTTTTATTTAGGATGTAATGACACTCCAGATAACAACTGAACCCATTACATATACAAACACACTCTCAGTACCGGATGTAAGACAAGAAAAACAGCATGTAATGACACAATCTGCCCCTTTTGTTTTCCTGTTTCTCTGCTTAATATAGAACCCACACATACAATGAGATTTCTAAGCAGGTTTATGACCTTCCTCTTTTAGACCTTCCTCTATTAGAAACAAAGACGGAGCAGAATACTGATTTTTTTTTTTTTTTTAATCTTGTTGGTGGTAAGTGGTTAGTGTTTGTCCCAGAGAGCTCACCCACACAACACAGATGTACAGAGACACACGAGGGAATATTTTCTGTTGACAACCTGTCAAATAACTAATAAAAGCAACTGAGGCTGCAAATGGTGATAATTTTCATAATCAATGGGTTAAGCTATTAAAGACAATTATTTAAGTCATTAACTACTGTAATCTATACATTTATAAATCCATCATTTAAATGTGTAACAATGGAGTATGTCCTCACGCAGCAAGCTAAATACACGTCCAACAAAAGTTGACACCAGCAGTTGGCCTTTAAAGTTTTTTTCCTAGAGCAATTGTGAAACTGCATTTGACAAACAAATTTGATGATAATGATTACAAGTCAGAAAAAAGTGAGATACCATAAACAATAGTTAGACCAAAGGTATTTTAAAAGTGAATAAGTACAATAACAAGGAAACTGGATTCACAAAGTAGACTGTCAAATTAGTTACATTCAGGAAGCAACAAAGTAATCTTCCACTAACAGATCAAATTAACTCAGTAATTCATCTAGTAAACACACATAAATCCACAAAAGTAAGAATAAAAAGAGTAAAACACAAATATCCCAGTTAGCCTACCAGTAAATAACAATGTTGTTACTGTTAATGTTGTATTAGCAACACATTAGCTTCAGATAGCTAATATAATGGCTAGTTTGGTAAGCAGTATTACAGAAAAGCTAAATTAAGAGATCACAAATCAACAATTACATGACAGCTGTAATACCTACAGCAGAAAGCACCTACAGCAAACGCTCCAGCCAGGGCATTTTTGGAGTAGATAAAAGTTGTCAATATTTGCTTGATCTTAGATCTGACAAAATGTTGGATGCAACGTTTAAATGGAACCTGGTTGTTCATATTCTCGTATACATGATTCCATCAGTATCCAGGTTTCTGATCCTGTGTGTGCAGTTGTGTCTTGAATTCTCACCATCTCAGCCAGTATGGTCTGTACTAACAAAGAATGTTTAGAAACCTGGATAAGGTGTTTACATGCCACAGTATCCTGGTTTCTATCGGAGTACTCCAGGTAGCATATCCAGGTTTCTCAAAACCAGGATGAGATGTTTACATGCGCAAATTATAACTTGGATACCCGTGTGATCAAAACTTCAGAAACAAAAAAAACCCTTATCAGGTGGTTCATTGGCAATGAATACAAAAGAAGCAACATCTCTATACACAACTCTGACTCCTGTCAACTCTTAAACACTGTCTTTTTACATACATTTAAGCCACTTCAAAGAAATCTTTATTTTCTTCTAACATCATTTGCAACAACAGCAAAGAACAAACAGTGCAAAGCCAGCAGGGCTAAACACATAACAAACTCAATTACTCGCCCCATGCAAGACTTTCCACTTACCAACAAAACCATAAAATTCACAGCTGTTTCAAAAAGAAACCCATTGCCAAAACACTCATTTCCTGGTTGTAAGTAAATAAAATTCTCCTCAATTCACCATTAACTCTGGGGTTCAACCCTCCGTTCCAAATAAATTAAGACTCTTCTGTTTTTCCAACATGGCAAAAGAAAAAGGACACTTATCAAAAATACAACACACCAGACCAGACGACCACTGCTGCTTTCAGTACACTTTGATAACATTACTCAAATACTGAAAGATTATGTTTTTGACCACATACAAGAGCTTTAGGGACTTCAGTATGTAGACAGGCTGGTACAGGTACTGACCCAAATGGCAATCAAATATATTACAGAAACAAATGCTTAATTTGATCAAAATTTTGACTGAAACTTGAATGACAAATCAAAGATCAACATAAACCTTAAAAATGCATAGAATTAGGGTGCTGTATTGTACCTCTGCTGTCACAGTGCAATGTGTTTCTCCATTCTGTTTTGTTGAGGTCTGGTGGTTTTGGTGCAGTAAAAATGTGGTGATACAGCACACCCTTATCTGCTGTATTTGACACCAGCCAACCTTTAAAGGTTGCCGGGAAGAACAGTTCTGCTGTTGCTGTATTTAGACATGCCTGGTCTTATACACACATACCAGCATTTATAAAAACTACCAGAAACAGTATTTGTAAAAAGAAAATAATAATAATTGGCTGCAGGCGGTGCACATGTCAAAACTGCAGCAACTTCCCTTTCCTATAGTTGGCACAGGTTGGACTGCAGGTTTAAAACAGCTGGATGTTACTGGCTGGGTTTTGGTTTCCGGTGCATTGATGCCATTGTTTGTACTAAATGGATGCCTGTACATGGAAGGAAAAACAAGATCTTTATAAGACATTTGTACATACACAGCAGACAGAAAAATTACAAAGCTCTTTCACCACAGACATCTGAGTCTTGGCTCATCCTGCCAACCACTTAATTTGATTTAATAAAATTTCAGTTTTTCTCCCAGAGGGACCAGCAGTTAAAAGCATTCCCGTGTACTCGTCCTTGAGACCAATGAATGCCGTCATGGCTTTTAACTCTGGCTGCCCTCTCCACATTTCTGTTACTGTTTCACCCACAGCACTGGCCTCAGCCTTCAGCCATCCTGCAAGACAATCCACTACCACTGCCTTGGATATACTGACTGCCTATATACTTAACTCTCTGTCCCTGTCAGACAAACAAAGGCTGCTGCTTACTGCAACTTCTCACGATCCCCACACTCATTTAGTTCTGGTCTGATGGTGCTGCAGTGGATGCAGTTTGGAAGAATTAATCTACAGCATTTCTTGTGCATGTATGGATAACGAGCTAGGAGACAAGCTCATCGTGATGGTGCTAAAGGAGAGATCATAAGGTCACCATAATAAATGGGTTTCTTCAGAGCCGTCTCTGGCTTTACTGGGGCCCTGGGATCAACTTAATACTGGTGGCTCCCTTGCCCTCATCACCACAAACAACTCATGTCCAAATTTCACGAAGCATCGTCCTCCTGTTTGTTTCCATAAAGTGACCGATTCAGTTTGAGATATACTAACATCTCTAAATGAATTTTAAAATAATATCACCTTTAACCAGCTGGCATCCAGTGATGTCCCTGGCATCTTTCCATGTACACTGGACGTTGGACTGCATCCATAAAAGGCCAAAGAGGGAAACTGCAATCACACCAACAATTTGCAGGGTTTCACCCAAGACATTAGTTAGCAAGACTTTAATTAGCACCCACAAAATGTCCTTATTAAATGAAATTACATATTATTAAACAGGGAAAGCAGTCTACAGAGCTACCATGTGATTGCATTGTATTAAAAAATATTTCTTTATTTTCAGGCATCTCAGCACTTGAGTCATTTGGTGCAACTTGAGTTCAAATGCCATTGCTCTTATCTGCCCAAAGAAACTAATCGAAAGGCACACACCTTTTTAGAGCTCCTACCTGTACTTCCAAATCCAATATCCAAAAGCTACTTTTACTATTTTGCCATCCAGATCTGTCTTTAAAAAGGGCCAGGGTTTGCCACGTTGTATTATAGTAGAGTCACAGCACCTCACCTGAAATAAAGAGCTCCTCCGCTAATGTCCAAAGAAATTATTACACTTTATTAAATGTATTAATCTTCCAGGAAAATAAGCAGAGCAAAGGCCAAATAATTAATGAGTGAGGCAATTATTCATCTAGTAACTGAAATGACAAGGAGATGAAATGCATCAGGATTTCTCTGATTTAGCTCAGCAGGTGATTGATCACATAATCATATGTTCACAGTAAGAGCAGTGTATCACAATGTTGGGGAAAAGGAAAAAGTAGAGAAAAATGGATCAGTAAGTCATAATCATATCCTGAGTTTCAGTCCCTAGTATGGGTCAAGCGCCAAAAACGCTGGATCCCACATTTCCCATAATGCAACTCCATAACGTCTTTCATTAGACTCTCCGTGCCTGGTAAATGCACATATCTTTCAAACTCCACACGCTGGCTTTCTGTTATAAGTTTGAAGTCTCTAAACCCAAGCTGAGAAAAATCCTGGTTTTGACAGAGCTCCTCCAGAATCACGAGTAAACTGATTTTCATGTGTAAAGAGTTCTCCTTAAAAATATAATAAAAACATCAAATGATGGTTTGCTAGGCACCAAAACTGCTCAAAGGGTAAACAAACTTATCAACCAATGCTGAAATGTATCAGCATTTTGCTGCCGATGTTAACTTTTGCTTGTATCTGCTCCACATTATGCCCAAGGATGGATTCTCTTTTTTTTACAGCATCTAAACATCATAAAACCAAGGCTTGTCCTTTACATGAATCTTCCATCACACCCTGTTTTACCAATCCTCTCACTCCCTGACCTCATAACCACCTATTGTGCTAATCCATACTGCCTGCTACAGCTTTAGATAAAGATAAAAGGTGGTGCCTGTGGGCTACACCTGCATATATGCAAACAAAAGCGCACATATTTAGAAGGTGTGCAAGAAAATTCACAGAAATAATTTGAGACTTCCATCACATTTCCCACCTTTCTCTGGCTCAAAGTCACCCTAACGTACGGTACAAACTGTATGTTTCTTGAATGAAAATAAGTGATCTCACTCAATCTCTGAGAAGAGTGAGGAGGAGCACATTTGTGTGGTCTGATGTGGTAATTGTCTGTCATCATTTTGCCTGAAGTGAGGTGCATGGGTGCATTGGCAGAGAGGGAGAGGTGGAAGGAGAGGATGACAGGTTTATCACCACCGCCTGAGTCACTCAGAATAGCCCCCGGAGCCACAGCAGGGAGCTCTTACAGACATTTTTCTCACCCCCCAGAGCCCCATCTCACTCACATTGCATTTGGTCACTTGTATTTTGTAACAGCATCTCTCTCTGGTGCTCTGCTTCCCTCTCTTCCCCTTCAACCCTCCACGCCTCTTCCCATGTTCTCTGCCATCTATCTGTCACAACTATTCCCCCCATGTTGGTGGCCTCTCCCAGTTTCACTGTGATCCCGACTGTAATGATGTCTCTCTATCGCTCTTTGCATCTCTCCTTCACACGTTCCCTCTCACAGTCTGGGTGTCAGAGTCACGCTGTCGCCCTTAATGACAGAGAGTCTCATCTCGTTTTTTTTTTCTGCAAGTTTTGACACCCTAGAAACATAAAGAGCAGGCGTGGACATACCCGACACTGTGGAAAAACACATTTTTTAATATCCAGGCTCTCTAATTGTCTGAATGTACATGTCTTTCATTTTATCTCTCTGCTGCCTGAAGCTGGTTGATCCTCCGACTGACTAGAATCTATTTGGAGTGAGCAGGGAAGGCACTTAGGGAATAATTATTATCACTATTTGCATGACAATGCCACAGCCTTCAGCATTCCTTCCACATACTGCAGTCTAAGATGAGATTAATTTTGGGTTTCTATTCTATTGATTGTCTCTGATAATGGCAAACTATCCAAAGAAAGCGTATCAATCAGCCGTGCTGTCTGGTGGGTCTGTTTAATTCACAACAAAAAAGGCACAAACAAAAAGACAACTCTTACACCGACACTCTTCAATAAAGATGTTTTTACTCATCAAAATCCTTGTTTATGTCAACATGAATCTAAACCTATAGGATAAGTTGACAATCGGTACCGTAATATGTATATGTATAGATTTATCAGGCCATTGAAGGTAGTGTTGCATATCAATGAGCAAGACTGGTTCATAGCAATATTGGATCTGCAGGATTTTTGCATCAATGACGTGCGATATTCCTTCATTTGTCAACTATCCAATTCAATGGATTACCAAAAAACGGACCATCTGAGAGGTTTCCCAAAGGTTGTATAGGAAAGGCTAGACTGACCTGAAATACAGGCCGCCTCTGCTAATGTCAGAGGAAATTAAAACTTTATGAAATAACATTAACTTTCAGAGCATGATATAAAATTACATCAACTGTGATAGACGTTTTCACCCATATCCCCTGGATACTGATTAGTTAAGGCACTCTCCTTTAAGTGAAAATGTCATTATATGTATGCTTAGGAGATAACGCAGTTCCAATGGAGCCGAACAAAACAAGCACCCCCCACATGGCTAGATGTGCATGTTCACAAACATTTATTGCTCTGTACTAACACAGAACTGAAAATGGCTAATTTTTCCTCTGCTGGCCTGCAGCTCTGTATCTGTAGTGGTATCAAATATTTATTTAGATTTATGCGCACAGTGCAGGGTTTGGGGCTCTCCATAAGTGAACACATTTGATTATGGTAAGAGTATTAATGGCTCAGAATGACTGTGGTGCAGCCGAGGAGCAAGGAAGAGCCCATGTCTGGCGGGGGAGAGCTGTAAGTACAATAGTGTAAATGTAAAGCAGAGGACAGATAACACACAATCCAGCTTTATTAATGCTCTCAACCCTGAGGCTGTAAGATATGGAAATGTTTGCTGGTCCCTGACTCCAGTGACCTCTGACCTCAAGCCTCTGTGTAAACTGCTACTGCAGCTTTAGGGCTCACAGGTGGAGGTTCAATGAAGAGCACACAGGAGAAGAGGAGAATAGTAAATAGTTTGTCGAAAAAGGGGGTGAAGAACTATGCTGTGAGGGTGAAAAAGAAGAAATAAATTATAGTATGAAGTAGGATTAGAAGAAGAAGCGCAGGTCAACTGAGAGAGGCGAGTACAGCAGAGAAAAGTGGTGATAAGGGGTAGAAGAAGTGTAGTTATTCAATCTAAAGCCAATTGTGTTTTTCACATTACCTGCTGTAAACACACAATGTTTGGTATATTTTTCATGGGGAAAAAACATCTGGTGCATACAAGTGATATGTTTCTAAGAATACTGTATGTTTTTTATGCTTGAATGATTTCTGCTTTCATATTCTTCAGCCATGGTGCCTACAAAAAAAGCAATCTTCTAAGTATAAAGATGTAGCCAATCGGCAACTGTTTTATTTAAGATTTATCCATTTTCTAGCAAAATTGCTGGTTCTAAAATGTGAGGATCTCTTCTCAGTTTCGTATCATGTAAATTGAATATCTTTGAGTTTTGGACTCCTGATCGTACAGAACAAAGAATTTGAAAACATCACCTTGAGCTCTGACAAATTGTGATGCTCATTTTTATTACTATTTCTATAGACAAAAGAATGAATGGATTAATCAAGAAAATAACCAACAGAGTAATTCACAATGAAAATAACCGTTAGTTGAAGCTTAACTCCACAGTAAGTGTGTTTAAAGAGTGTAGACAAAGCAATAAGTGATGTGTTTTTACGCTCACGTTCCGCAAAGAACTACAAATAAACAGGCCAAGAAAGAACCCAAACCTAATCAACAGATAATGAAAGGAAAGTCACACGGCATGACTGACAGTTAATTTTTGGGAGGTGCAGTGCAAGAAACATCCCAGCAGTGACAGCTAAGCATAGTAACAAGATTTATGGAATAAGTGCTCCAATAAAAAAGTGGATTTTTTGGGGCAAAGACAAAAAGAAAAAAAGAATCTGAAAGAAGATCTGATCATTTGATTAGCAACTTGTGCCGGTTTATAGAACACAGCACAGAGAAGAGCTGGTTATCAGTTTAGTTTTCTATTTTGAGTTTTCAATATTTCAAACTATTCATCAATTTTCAGACCTGCGTATATGCCTGGAATCCATTGTCATTGTTTTACATTTATTCTGTGTGAAAGATGTTCTAGTCAAGAAGATTGTGCCCCGTATCTTCTCTTCAACATAGAGTTGAATCAGAATATGTAATGATGTGTGTCATTTAGGCAAAGCAGACAATTCCTTCGACACTTTTTGCAAGTGGTGTAACAAAAAATATTTTTCTCTTCTTATTTCAGCAGTAGGGTTTGTTTTTGTTTTGTTTTTTACTTAGACCAACATATATTCTAGCTGAGTATTTCTCATGACAGTGAAGGACGTTCGTACGCTAGTCAGTTTATCAAATCACAGGTGAGACACACACACACACGCCAAACAAAACAAAAAATAACACTGCAGAAATGGAAGTAAAACGACCAGATGGTGTGCATTTTGAATGCTTCAGCACTGTCAGTTTATCACCAAGAATTGTCACATGGTAAGAGGCAAATTCCTGCAAATCATAGATTATTTATTGACTAAAAACATTAGCATAGGTACTGCTGTGTGGATGCCTGCTTATTTGAATGCCTGTTCAGTTTCAGAAAATGCTTATTTGGTTATTAGGGTCAAATTGATTAAAAACAGGCATATGAGTCATACAGTGGGATAGTAGACCAGCAAAGTTAAGCTGAAAGGATGGTGAAACGCCAGACTGTGTCTCGCTCCATGAAGAGAAACGTCCTTCACTAGTGACCTTGTAGAGAGACAGCAAGAGAGCTAAGCCAGCATCTCGAGCATTTATCACCTCCAATGTTGAGGACCTGCTATTCATTCAAGGGCACAAACGCACAGTTAATATGAAGGCCATTTGAACAGCGAGCTTTTTACAGCAGGTCAATGAAAAGGGCCGTAAACTGTAGGTTCTGTCATAGTTTTAATTGAGGGAAAATACTAAGAGGGCGCAGAGGGAAATCAATATGTACATACTGTGAGAAAAACACACACAGCTTAAAACTGCCAGAGGGGACACACACACACACAAGTTTCAATATTTACTTTTGAATTAAAATGAAATGTTGATTGCATTATTTCCCTGTAATTAAGTTGCAATCATCATCCATCATATTCCACACCCATTTGTCATTTCGTTCAAGAGAATGAAAAGCTAATTTTCAACTGATTAATGCACTGTGTGTGCAGATTCTTTTGTTTTTATTACTGCAAAACAACAAAACATTAAATATAAGAGACAAAAGATTTGCATCCAAAACATAATATAGCATATAGCCGACAGGGGAAAGGACAAAAGTGGACAAAAGAAAGTATGAGAATGGAAATATTCACTTCAAAAATACAAGAATATTTAAACTTTTAAATTAATCTTTGGCCAAAGGTCAATCAGGAAGATCTTTTCTCTTTTGGTGAATTTCTGCTATTTCTTAGTCTAATAATCAGACCGAATTTCCACTTCATTTCACTTCATTCATTTGGGCTGACATTGCAATTGATGCATCAGGCCCACTACGTAATTTTCAGCTGAAGCAGCTAACTTAACGTTTTTCACCTTGATCAAAGAAATACGTCGAGGTAAAAGTGATTTCTGTACAGTACGTGTGCTTACAACAATTTGTACATCTTTGTCAATCTCATCCACGCTCATGTCCCATTTTTAATCCCTACTAGGTTCTGATTGGTCAACTCTTTCTCCAGCCAGGAAAAACACATGTAAATGGGCGCAACACCAAAACCTATTTGAATCGCTGAGCAAATCAGAGATGTGGGCAGCCATTCAGATGTCTGTAACCATGCTTGCCATTTCATTCCCGTTGTCTATGTCACTTCAACTTTCCCATGCTGTCAAAGTTCCTTTAATTCGTAACTTCTTACGTCACCATATCTGGCCAATCTATCTGCCTGAGTTCCTAGAGCCAATCGGCCCTTGGATGCTGCTTAGATCCTTTCAGACCTCCGGTTGTGACCTTCCCATCAGCACCATGACCTTTAGGATGTTTTGAGAGATTCAACTGAGAGTTTCAATATATGACTCTTGTTCACCACCACTGTCCAGACTACGGATGGATCCAGTCCCTTTGGCACACCAAAGTCTTGGTTATATATTGCTATACACTTCCAATTGATCACACCTCACTGAAATGAGTTGACAAAACCAGAAAAAAGGGAGGGGTAACAGAGGGGTATAGTAGTGAGGTGGCCAAGAAGGCTGGCTATTAAATTTTTTCTATTTCCTTGTTATTATGAAATTGAGCGTGAGTTTGTTTATGAATGACTGTGATGGTGATCCTACAGATAAGATAAAATGGGGCCAGCAGTTAATATCAGGCTTGCAGGAGGATTTCTTGGCAGCTGTTTGTGAATGTGTCTCTAAGTGACAGGGATGTCAGGATAAAGAAAAGATTATCAGTGATTTCTTGCCTAAAGTGTTCAGCTGGTGGCACAGATGTAGTTGTCGTAGGTGTGCAAATTTCAAATTTTGTTAATCTCATTTTAAACATCTTTTACCCAGGGAACTACCTGAGTAGAGTTGCCTTGTGTATAGGTTTTAGGACAGTGTTTGTAGTTTTATGGACCCTATTCTGGCAGAGTGGCAAATAGACACTCAAGACAGTTGTCAAAGAGGGTTAGGTTGTCAGCATTTGGACCGTAAATGTTGCCGTTGATGAAGATATTTGTCATAATGAAATGTCCTTCAGAGTGTTCAGATTTTATCATTCTCAAACAGTCCTGGAAGTGTGCCTACAAGGCTCTGCTGAAACAAACCAGACAGCTTTCTGAGAAGTTTACACATTTATTCAGACAGCTTTGAGCCAGAAGAAACTGATGGTCAAACCGCTGAATAGCCAAATAAGTCACCAGCACTCGCAAATAACACTTTTAATGTTGCACAGCAGCAGAAGGAAATTGACTTTCTTCAGCGTTTCTGAAACATATGTGGGTGTGACCCCTATTAAACAGTAGCCAGGAACCTGCTGGTTATTAACAACCACCTGATACAGATCATCAAAAAACCAAATACTAGTAAGAAAAATATTGTGAGAAGTCATGAGAAGAAATATATCATATTCTGTTGTTGCAACAGAATATGGTCAAACCACTACACAGCACTGCACAGAGTCATATCTATGTCAAAGGTAGGGCCATAAGGTTTAGTATAAATTTATTTTGCTCCTGCCAAAACTCTAAAGACCCGCTGTTGAAATTACTGTAGGTCGCAAGAGTCAGTTCATCATGTAGCTTAATTACCTTTTCCTCCTGTTTAAGTAAATACCCTATGACACTGCCTTGTGCAGTTTAATGAGCGTTAGCTACATGTGCACCAGGAGTCTTGTTTAGAGAGGACATCGGAGACCTCGTGTAAATGTAGCCTCAAGGCATAATTGATGTGCGTGAGTGTGCTCTCTGAAATATGAAGTATTAACATAGATAGCCCATGTAGCAGTGGAAAATAACAACAGAGAACTGCATACAGCTCATAGAAAACACAGTGAGAACTTGGATTTTATTGCATGTTATGAGTGCTGGATCGTCCACAAGAGCCGGTCGTATTACTCCCCCAATCCTCTTGGTCAGTCCAAATCACAATCTGCAACATGTTCAAGGCTGCAGTCTCAACAGGAAGGAATCAATTCTTGATTTGGGTTTTAATTAGATTCCTTATGAAAATAATCCCCCTGTTCTTTTGACAGCAAGGCCTCGTTAACAGTTTTCCATATTAGATCATTTTGCCGCTGTGTTTTATTGTCAATTTACAGTTCTATGCTTGTGAAAACTGCATGTACACTCAATCACCTACTGCTTACTCTTTCATTGCAACTGGTTTGGATCATTTAAAGTAAGTTTTTCTTAATAAACACTCATTCTCACTAGGGCTTGTACGGTCCTTAATGACGACTGCGATGCAAGTAAGTAGTCATGTGTAACTAACAGCAGGATAAAACAAACATCACCAAATTCTGAAAAATGTGTTGTGCTCATGTATATAGAGACCTTTCCAACATCTCTACTAAACATATGACTCCTAATGTGTCTGACCACCTGACACTTAAAAAATAGCATCAAACATTACCATTAAAAATCTATTATCCATTAAAAAAGTTGCTCGAGTTGATGATCAATGCAAATGACAATAGCTGACCTTGTTTTTTTTATTACACACACACACACACACACACACACACACAGTTGCAAGGACTGCTAAATTGGGGATGGAATAACATCACCACTGTGAGACATAATGTTCTCCAGCCAGAAATCAAGTGACAGCAGGATTATTTTGGAAAAAGAAATAATACATTACCTTAACTAAAACTTTCTACAGGATCACATTTTTATTTCTTAACAAAAGACAGGTTAGTGCTGCAATTCCTTAGTTGCTTATACAGGTTGCTAGAAATCATCATCTGCTCAAATAAACAAGTTGGATTTTAAAAAATGGAATTAATGACTGGTGAATAAAACGTACAGTGGTAGCCAAGTTTAACAACAAGCCACAGAGGCTTAAACTGAAACTGTATATATACACTATATACAGTATCGTTTATAATAGATGATTTCACTGTGGTGCAGGTCATTCTATCAACATGTTCAAAGTCAAAATGTAATCTTTGTCTTCTGTAGCTGTTGGAAAAGTTGGGATTGCAGACACAGCTGAGAAAGAAATTCCAGGACCTTGCCAAGGCTTTTCATACCAAATGGGAAAAATATTGCATTGCGTTGCGTTAGTTGTGCTAATTTCAGACTGGCCGTGTTCATCCTGTCTCTGCTGAGATAAAAATGTTTTTTTTGCTGTACAGAACACCAATTACTTCAAATCATCTGAAACATGCGCAATCTACGATGATTTATAATCAAAAGCAGACTCAAGATGGCAAATATTAACAGAAATAGAATATAATGTACTATTACACTGTCTTGCAATAATTCATGTGAACACACTTTAAAAGCATAAGAATTAAAGGCAGCACTCTGGTCTCTCTTTTTTCTTACTCACACTACGTTCTCTGCGGAGGGCTCTCGGATGGTTTGACAGAGAATTGGTCCAAATTAGTGTCTCATTAAACCTGATGAGCTTTACCAAGACTTAGCTTATGACCCATGAGAAAGAGGAGGAGGACATGGTTGACACACACCGTACTAACACCGGGAAGCTCACACCTGACACGAGCACACACAAGGTGGGATTGTGTGTTAACAGCTGTGTGATCCTGTTCAAGGAAAGCTTTAAATTTTAGTGTTGAAGTCATATATGTGTTAGTATTTGGGGAATGTGTGCAGCTATATTAATTTTTCTCTTTGAATCATTAATGTAAAGTAACTATTTTAACCAGGAACAAGTAAGAGCACACTGCTGCTGATACAGTGACTACTTATTCTTCAGTGTAGGGCTGGGTATCGATACTAGATTCATGATACCAACCAAACTGTGTCTGTATCGAAAACACTGAATATCTTTGATTTGATATCTTAGATTTGTAATCTTGTTTACTTAATCTTTGTTCTGATCATTCCTGGTTTCATTAATATTTTCATTAAATAAAATAAGTTTTGTAGAAGAATATGTGTTTGTATTTCCATGAATATATATTTTTACATTCGATAAAAAGCTTTTTTCGTTTGTTTATTTGTTTTGGTATGGGTGCCAAAGCCCTAGTGCTGAAACAGTTCCTCTACTAGTAAACTTATTATATAAGTTCAACTTATAATTATCAATTAATTAATGTATCAAGCAAAAATGCCAAACATTGTCTGCTACCACCTTCCCCAATGTGGGCATTGCTACTTTTCTCCATTTCATATCATTATAAACTGAATACTTTAGTGTTTTGGTTTGTTTCGGCCAAAAAACAACAAACAAACAAACAAACAAACAGGCACAAGTAAGAACATAGTAACAAGTAATTGATCCATGAGTTTGAAAGCTTATCAGATGCCAAAACACCTACAGTGGCAAGGGCTGTAGCCAGGATTTCAGAAATACTTAAGTACATACAAATTTTATTTCCCAACATGAAGAACAAATGCAGTTTCAAAGCCCTCTCCACACCGTCAGGAATACAAATCTGGTGTAGGAATACTGAAACCTTAATATTTATCTACTCATTTTTGTTGCCTAAAAGTTGTCAAATTTGAATATATTAAGTCTAAAAATACTGGAATCAGCATATAAAATACCTAGCATGTGTACACGTTTTTAAATTGTAGAATATAAAGTCCCCTCAGGTTGCTAAAACCCCAAATTTGCAGGAAAAACACCAAGGACATGACCTCAGTGTCTTCGGTTTTTACAGCCTTGACAGCGGTCTGTAATACTGTGAGGAAGAATTGTACAACTCTGGAAAGTTATCATGGCAACAATGATTCACTCCTCTGTCCTCACAATTGCAAGGTAAACAACAGAATTATGGCGTTCACATTACAAAGTAATCTACCAAGAACGTGCACTTGCAAGTACTCAGCTGGCCAACAAACACTTCAAAGTTGCAGGATGACACTGAAGTGTGTTGCGTCAAAAGTTCATGATACGTGATATTGGCAGATGAGGTGAAAGGGAGGAAGAGGAGGAGGGTTATAGGTTTTTGGATGGGGCAAAAAGGAAGACAGAAGCTTTACTTTAATATAATCTTTGTCGTCAAAGTGCCAAACATTTTATTATTATTTAGTTTCAGGTATTTATTTAGTTTTTTTTCCCTCTTATTTTATGTAACCGCGACACATGAAATGCCTGTCCCTCTGTATTGGCACCCACACTCTGCCAACGCAGTGGCTTCATTAAAATGAACGAGGAAGCTGCATTTTTTGACACAGTGGTAATGTCGGTCTGCTATATGAAGACGTTACCTTGGGCTCTGGGAAATGATAATTGGTATTTTCCACTTTCTTCTGACATTATATTGACTAAACATTTAAAGCTGCAACCATTAGTTGATTAAGTTGTTGGTCGATAAGCAGAAAATTAATCAGCATCTATTTTGATAATCAATTAATTGGTTTAGTTTCTTTTTCAGACAAAAAGTCAAACATTCTCTGGTTTCAGCTTCTTAAATGTGAGGATTTGCTGCTTTTCTTTGTCATATATATGATAGTAATACCAATATCTTTGGGTTTTGGACTGATGGTCGGATAAAACCAGGAAACGGCGAATAATCGAGTAAATAATTAACAGTTTAATTGATAATGAAAATTATTGTTAGTTTCAGCCTTCCTTATGCAACACATTTAGTATACTACACAGTGCTTTTATTGCCAAGTGAACCTCCACACCCTCACACACTGTACCTCTCTCTTTCTGTTTGTCACACAAACAACCACACAAACCTTTCATCTTCTCCACTCATCCTGCCCTTATCATGAAGTCAGCCAGGCGTGAGACGGCAACACTTTGGGTGTCAGCGGCCTTCTTCCATCCCGCTCTAACATTAACGCACAGGTCCAAGCTGAGCTCACCCTGCCCTACTCCTCTGTCCCTGCCCGCCAAACCGCCTGCCTGCCAGTCGTCCTCACGCTGAGTAAATGTCCATGTAGATCCCAGATCAAACACTGCCTCTGCTGCTCGCCTGCTGTCAGTACATATTCATAACAAGTCAAACGCTACAACAGCCGACCTTCCTGCATCGTGGCGGATGCTGACAATGAGCTGGCACATTCGCTTCACAGGGATGCGCTCGTCTCGTCAGGAACACCAGCCGGTATCACCGCCAGCGGTACGGAAAGTGTTGCTGTAGCATGACATGATAGAGACAGTTACTAATGGTACTAGTTGCCCTACGGTGCCGCATGTGGTATCTCAGGGTGGAGTTTGGATCCAGATCCGTGGACATCCAAGCAACCGGTCCTTGAATAATGAATGGGGAGGGAAGGCGAGGCGGCAACTGCCAAAGCAGAACTGAGTGTGAATGCTGAGGAGGGAAAGTAAAGAAGGCAGGACTGAAAGAAACTTAGATATTAGAGACAAGATATTATTAGACTGAGAAAGACTGAATAGAGGTAAAAAGAAAGAAAGTACAAGGTGAGAACAGAGTAAGTGAGATAAACAAGTTAACACATTTGTTTGCACTACTGTACTGCTGCTTATTTATGTGTCATTTGCAGAAAAAAAAGTACATCTATGTTGCTGATTTACTGACGCAACTGATTTGAATCTTTTCTTTAAGATACAAGTTTCTCCATTTGGAAAAAGAATTCTTGTAATTATGATGCAGAGTTGTAAGAAAAGATTAGGCTTGGTAAAATATTCATCCAAATGAGCTCTCCAAAGGATACTCAGAGTGCTGGTGAATCCACAAAAGCGCACACTGGCCTATTAAATGGAAGGTCAGGAGTTCAGATTTATGCAAGACAGCGTATCAAACAACATCTGAGATCAGTCTGTTATTGAAGGCTGTTGCTTTTTTTTTTCACCAGGATGTTCAGTAAACACAAGAGCATTTCATCAGGCAGATGCTTCAAATTCAGTGTCATCACCACCAGAACAATGTCTCCCCTAAGTGAGGAAATAGGGACATGTTGTGTTGTTTATCTCTGGTGTCCCCATGGTGACCAGGTTTATGTAGCTGGTCTGTGCTTTTTTACAGACTGTTCACTAGTCCATCCATTCAGCTGTTTCTAAATACACAGACAAACATTAACCACACTGTTGCTCATGCAGGCTTTGCTTTATTTCCTCCACTGTGCCAGCCGCCAAAGCAAAGAGGAGAGCAGTGAAGGCAGCTGGAAGTGAGACATTACTAGGTCCCGGCAGAACTAAATTTTAATTTTTAAAACAGAAGTAAACGTCAAGTTTCGGGGTCAGTCTCTCACAACGCAAAGAGTAAGAAGCAGAGTAAAAAAAAAAAACACATTTTCTCAATGCTAGTTTCTGACAGACAGACCAGAATGTAACACAGCCACAAGACATGTTGAGTTAGATTCGTAAGCTGGTTACATTTACACGCCCACATGCACAATTTTGACTGAATGCAATAATTTTACTTTTCCTCTCTGTGGCTTGTCAAAAAGCTTAAATCAGATGTGTAGTATAACTAATGGAAGTGGAAGTAGGCAAAGCAGATTTAAGCAAAGTAAGTACTCCAAAAAAGTAAATTACGACACTTCATTTTAGATCAATCATTAGCCACGACAGGGTGTTAAACAGTGACTTGGAGGCAGCGGAACAAGCTAATAACACAACACTGACGTCTTATCATCACGTTGTTGCAGCAAATATGTTGTGAAACAGTTGCCTATTTACAAAACCATCCCACACACAGCAGCATTAACATTCATTTGGATTTGTGCTTATGGCCGCCTGACGAATGTAAGTCCAACATTTTCTCTATGTTGAGCTATGTTTTCGGTCTCCACCAACTCCTGAGGGAAATATCGGGTTCTTTAGCTGTGAAATGCTCCACTAGTCGTTGACTTTGTCTATCTATCGTTTGGTGAAGGGCAGGTAGCGTACAGTCTGTTTTTAGAGCTTTTTTGCTGAAAACAGCTGCCTGCTGCTACTGCTGAAAATTAGCAGTGAGAGTGAACCAAAACAGTAAATTAGTGGGCCATGAAACCAAAACAATAAGCTAAAAGATGCTAAAATGCTCCGTAGAGCAGAGGGGAACTGCAGAGTTGGGTGATAATTGTCTGTGGGTTCGTCACTATATGCAAACCCCTTTGAAACCGTTTTTTCTTTCAGTTCATAAAAAATGTTTAACAGTGCAGCTTTAAATAATAAATTATAAAAGACTATACAGAAGAATCACTTTCTTTCTTCTTATGTCTTAATGATTGGGAAGCAACAATACTCATCTTATAATAAAACACACTGGTAATGCATCTATGTAGGCTGTATGTGCTCATGGATATGTTGCTAATATTAACTAGCAAGCCAAATAGCCTTAGATAACTGTACATGATGAAGTCAGCTCACTGCAAAGTTTAAAGTTGCCTTAAGTCTGTTATTGTTCTATAGTGACGGACGTAGCCCAACATACTGTGAGAAGAAAGACTCTGGTCAAACAAAGAAATAGAATCAATCCAACTTTGGCCTCGTGGGGCCAATGTCTGTGATTTCAAGTCATGCTGTCCTGCACACAAGCGTCATTTTGACAAAAAGAGCGCACATTGTCCTGACACCGATGTGAGATCCTTTCCAGGAGGACAGCAGCCGTGCCTGGAGACAGGAAGGGCCGGCGCTGGCAGGTGGAGCTGTTGATGGGAAATCTTGACATTTAAAAGTTTTAGTCTGGTATTTCAGCAGACTGAGCGGTCACGTTGTGAGGTGAAAGAAAAATGTGTCTGTATTGCAAATTACAGCACCTCTTCAAATATTCTCTGCATTTTTCAACAAGAAGACCTTGTAGAAAAAGAAACCTCTAAACATTTCGTGGAATGTAAGGTTTGATAATTGTCTAAATTTGTGAGCATGTACGTTTGATTCCAGAGTTTACTGCAGAAATACATGCAAGAAGACCTTACCTACACTCCCAAAATGTGACAAGTGCTTAGTGAAGATGACAAAAGACACTCCAACTCGACATATCAAGGTATCCATTTAAACAGTGGTCACTTTCCATTAAAGCTGCCTAAATCTCTTTACCCCAGCAAACAGACCCGTGAGGCCCAGAGCACACAGCTCTCAGGTGAGTCTGAACGGCGAGATCAAACGAGCTCCTGGGCAGCTTACAGAGATTAAAGAGAGAAAGACAGGTGGACAAAAAGGGAGTCTAAAAGAGTCTGTCAGCCTGTTTAAGGAGGGCATGTGATTTTTCAACACCAGCCAGTCGGGTTTGAGCATCTAACGCTCGGCTCAGACACTATGTGGTAAATTATAGAGAGGGAAAGAAGACTGAGACATGAAAGGTAATAAGAAAAACAGAGACACAGAGAGCGCAGCATCACTGCAGACAGCATGAAATCACGTTTGACCACTGTGTTGATAAAATCCACAGAGCTGACTGCAACCTACAGAGGAATTATTTATGTAGTCATCATCTGCATTTATATAACAGAAAAGCAGATTGTCAACAACATGTCGTCTTCCGTTGCTTTTTTTTAATCTAGAGATAATTTTCATTTTTCTAAACACATTATTACTGATGTTTTTTCTTCAATACACGTCACCTACAATTATGAGAAATATATTATTCCCTCCTCCGCACTTCAGCTGCACCACACTAAACTCCTATATCAGCCTACATTTGTCTCATGTTTTACCTGCAAGACTCACGTTTTAATTTAAAAACATCACTTTTGCACACAGTCAAAAAAAAAACAAAGTATGCATCCTGGTCATGTTCAGTTCCTAGCGCACCACGGAGCATCTCTCCTGCATGGCTGCTGACAGCGCTGACAGCCGAAGAGTCAATCCCACTGGGCAGCAGCAGAGAAAGTAACCTGTGCTGGCGTCTGGTTCAAAAGTAGTTTAGCCGACTTTGCTGTATTCAGCATCTGAGCTGAGAGCATCTGAGCAGCGAACAGAAACAAGTCGCACTGCTCTCTAGTTTCCATCACCCTTCTCTATTTCCATCACAGTTAGTTTTGTAGTTAGGTAATTTTGAGAAAAGACTGTTTACAAACTGCTGTGCTGTTATCCTGCATTGCTCTGTGTACAATGAAACAGTGAGAAAACCAAAAAAAGGGCAGTGAAATTCGTCGACTTTCTTTATGTCTCCCATTTAGGGGGCAGCCCTAGATTTGCGACAGGAAATATGTGTCACCAGTGTTACCTTAGTGTGCCCACTTCCTACATGTTGCTTAGAGTTTTCTCTGCTACTAAATGAAATCAAGAAAGAAACTGCAATGAAGTAAGAACCAAATAATGTTAAGATTCTATTCATTGCGCACTCACTTTTTCTCTTACCCTTTTATTAGTGAAATTCTTATCCCTACTTTGAGATAGGCAACATACCCTGACTTAAACTTGATTTTCCAGTTCTAGAACAGCTGATTTCAATGAGACAAAACTCGCTATAAAGCCCGGTAAAGCCAACGGGAGCTGCAGACTCGGGTGATAAATCTCTGCAGGTTGATCATCACGAGTGACCCCTTTCACATTTTACATTCAGTGTAAGAAATGAAAAAAATATTTCGGAGGCAACTTTTGCCCCCACTGCCTAAAACATTGGGGCATTTCCAAAATTTTGGGGGCAAAAATAGTAATTAGTGCATAAAGTTGCTGTTTTTAATGTGAAATGAGCCCAAATTAAAATGCATAATGTTACAGTAATCACCAGCTTGTGCATGAGTAAATCAAAAGCATACTATTGCTGTTCCAAAGAGAAGTATGCAATCATGTGGAATAAGTACGTAATTTAAAAAACACAATCACAAACAGCAGTGATACTATTTCTAATAACTATAGTGGATGGGGAAATTTTGAAATTTCATTCATTAATATCGTTTATAATAGATTATCAGTGTGTTTTCGTGCCAGATTCGGTCGTGGCGGGTGGAGAAAATAGAACAGACGTCAAAACTCGGCAGAGCACAAGACGGCCACGGAGCTCCGCAGCACGGCGCCTCCTGTCTGATCAGCCTGATTGGTTAACATGGGCACCGAAAGGATGTGGGCGCCTCCTGTCTGAACCCGGCGTTATTTGCTGGGGGTGGCGTTGGTGACGACCTAGGATTGCAGCTACTTCACTGCAGGTGGCGGATCGCCTGGCCTCTGCCAGTCAGGTATCGTAACAGTAGTGTGAACAACAATGCTGTTTGTGCGAGTGTGCGTTAGAGATGGAAATTAAATGAACTGAATGAAAATAAAATGATGGTTTAATGTAGGATTAGGCCTAAACTGGTAAATATCTTCTTTTTTTCTCAAAATCTTGATCACGTTTTTTTAGGGGCAAATCTGAGATTTCTTGGGGCATTTTTGCCCTTTGCCCCCGCTAATTTCCGACGCTGATTACATTTAACTAACCTCACAACTCTTTGTTTTGCAAGAATGTTCCAAGGGTGGAAAGCTGAAATACTAAATTCCAGGTTTCCATGGATGCATGGGGAACTTGAGTAACCCCAGGTAGTGTGTTGAGTAAACACATGTTTGCTTTTGATCGCTTATCAAGGAGGCTGACAGTGCCAAAAACCTCTTACACTCTGCAGCTGCACATCCAAATGTGATGGCAATCTCCGGCAGTTACACGGGCAGCCACCCACACAACATTTTCTGACTACAACCAAAACCATTTTATGAATTTCTCACCAAAACATCAATTCGCTATGATTTGCTTCAGTTTGGTGAGCAGCCTGTAATTCTGAATTTTCTTCACATATAATTGAGCAGAACCACCTTCAAAATAAGTGCTCAGTTAAAGCCATTACAGTTTCAACAGAAAGAAATTGTTAAAGTTACAGTTTGGGGGTGGAAGTGCAACCTAGTGGTCAGAGAGACCTTTCTAAACGTAACCATACTTTAAATCAACAAGTTGAATGGACAAGTCACTGTATTCTCATCACGTTCCAGGATGCTGCTCTGTGGCAGGCCTTACTGTCTGCAGAGGTAGGTAAACAAAAAGAGGACTTCCTCAGTAGATCAATAAAGCATAACATCATCATTATCATGCAAGACACAACGTTTCTTTGGAAGCCAACTACTGGCGCAAACAACTCACACTTTTCACTCTGCAGCATCCAAACAGACCCAGAGAACTCAAGTTAACTAGCCGTTTGACCTTTGATTTCACAGCCATTAGTCACTATCTGCTGAAAGCAACTGATAGCTAATGCATCGAACAGCTGCAACACACACACACACACACACACACACACACACACACACGCGTGTGTGCGTGTGACAGCACATTACAACACAAACCCACACACATGACAATATAAAATACCCTCCAGCTAGGCTTGCCACGATAGTTGCACGGTGTTCGGGCATACACCGATTACATTACTTGCCCACACCGTCACTTAGCTTTTGTTTTTTTGTTTAGTTCATTTTCGCGTATCAGCGCCAACGTTCATCAAATAAAAAAAACTCAAAAGTGTCTGATCCGTACAGCAGCAGAGTCACAGCACAGAGTAGAAGAAGTCAAATTTCACTTATCTCATGACGTGAGTTAGGAGAGTTGACTGACAAGACGATGGAGGAGGATTTGGTGACAAAGTAAAAAGCAAAAGCGCATATTTGGCAATATTTCAGACTTAAACCCAATGCTAATAGGGAAGCTGATAACGTTAATGACCAACCTTCTAAGCATTAGTTTTGTTCAAAGTAAGGGGACGTTAAAGACCAAAGTAAGTGCTCTACAGATACTGAGCGTCATGGACAAATATCTTTTCTTGTAAAATGTCCGGTGTAATCGGTAACACCGGTGCTGGGAAAACTTCCTCACTGTGGCATCCCTACCTCCAGCACATTAAAACACACACACACACACACACACACACACACACACACACACACACACTCCATCTCCTCCTTCTGTCATGATGAAGTAGGTCTCCAGACAGGCTGCTGAGGTAATGGGCCGTACTCCTCTCCTCTCTTCCAGCTTCCTGGCGTGAATGCAAGCCAACATCCAGACTCAAACCATGACTTCATGTCCTCTCCTCAGTCACTGACACAGCTCTCAGTCTCTACCATAAACCTCTCATTTTCTGTCTGCCCAGCAAATAAAACATATATATCAGTGGCGTCCTAAGCCGAAGTACAGGATCAGGATAGCGGCTGATCCAGGGTTTTTTTTTGATGGATTGGTATTGACTATATAAAGCACTATTAATTTCCAAACCACTGTTCAATCAAGTAAGCACACAAAATAATTTAACACATTCCAGTCTATTTCTGTGTGAACCACACCTCTAAAGTGTTGCTCCTGGTGAAACTACATTTGAACTTTAATATTTTGCTCACGATGAGCATAAAGAAAGCCTCCATGTCTAAACATTGTCCATAGTTTCTCCTGCTACAACAGATCCATACGAACACTTCTCTCTCCATAAATACTATAAGACAATTATGTTATCTGACATACTCTATTATAGGGCATACTATTGCTATTTAGCTGTAAAATATATCTACATTGCTTGCTTACTAATTTTAATCTAGTCTCACCGTAAGCTATATGCACTGTGCTACCTATTGGCAGATGCTCAATATTATAGGACTCCGATCAGGACGAGGGCTGGGTAAGAAACTCTACTTTTTTGGGACAGACCGATATGTGTTCATAGAATAGAATAAAATAGAGTATTGAAAATCTATCAAAAGTCAAGATTTGTGCTCTTCATTACTTATTCTTTGATCAGATAGTTCCTGATCCAAATGATCATTTTGCCAAGTTTAGACTGTATTTTATTTAAGCAAAGTTCTTGTATGGCTGCTTGTGTTTAAATGACATTTAACATTAGAGAAGGTTGTTTGAGAAATACAAACAAGCTTTCATTTAACAACAAAGTATGGTATAAATGTTTTTTTTTTTAAAACTCTGGTATCGTATTGGCACTAGTATCGAAATATTTCAAAAGATGTAGAAATAGAAAGAAAAAGGTAAATATTAATTCATTATATGCTGTATTTTATATATACTGCACATCCTCAGTACAGCAAGACTTAAAATATTTCATAAGTCAAAAACGAGCTAATTTAGTCAACACAACACAGGACCAACCGTCACAAAGGCCACCATGTTGACTACTACATTCACACAGAAGAAGAGGAGCTCTGCATTCACTGGCTTATGGTTTTGCTGTTTTGTGCCCAGATCAGGGCAAAAGAAAACCTTTTCTGAGTCAAGATGCAACACCATGCCATGGTTCTATAGCGGTGAGAAAAGACATTTCCTTTTCAGGATTAAAGCTCTGAAATGGAAGAAGGACTTTAGGGTTACACCCAAGTTGCTTATTTTCTGTTGGACAGGAAACAAAATGCATTACTCTGTCTCAACACATCAAACAAATTATCAGTATCAGTTGTTTGAGGGTGATGAAAACCCTTAAGGGAAAATTACTGCTCCTTTAAACCTCACCACAACAACACACACTATATTATCAGCCTACCATAATCCACCACTGCAGACAGCTGCAGTGTCTACCACATAAGCACTACTATCCACACGGAGCTGTCTGTCTGTGGCTGCTCTCCAGCTTTTCTTCCGAGCTGGTTAAATAGCACAGGTTGCCGCTGCTTCGGGGTGTTTTAGAGAGGCGGGCTTGTGGGTGGCAGCGGTGCTTTCCATGCCCTTTAAGACACTCAGACATCATGCCTGCCGGGAATGTAAAATGCCATGGTAATGCCACGGTAATGCCACATTAGTGATTAATACAGTACATCCACTAAAACCTAATGTGATGCGCATTGGGCTTTCAAATGTTGAGAAATGAATCCGAAAGTGATAAAATGCAGTTAGTGAGATGGAGCGGCCAGAGGAGAAGGAGGAGGAGGAGGACAGATTAGAAAGCACACAATCCTCCCCGATGGGTGGCTGACAGTAGTCTTGTGCCGCTCTGCTGGCGGGAGCGAGGAGAATGTAGTCAGTAATCAGCCAGTGAAGTGCTAAGGCCACAGGTTGTGTGTAATGGCTAATTGCTGTTGCTGTAAACAGCCAACACCATTACATTTGCGGTGCTGTTCCAACAAGGCTCTGGTCAGAGGAGTAGACGAGTGGCTAATTAGTATCTGTGTGATGCAGAGCTCAGGGTCTGGCTGCTATCAGGTTTCACATTAAGGCTGAGAGTGTGATAGGGTCCTCCCTGGCCCGCAGTGCTCCAGGGTGTGTGTGTGTGTGTATGTATATATATATATATATATATATATATATAAATAAAAAACACTGAAGCATGCAGCGAGTGCAAACCAGGCACGCTGAGCTGATTCACTCTGGCAGACACTGATGTGGCTTGTCAGTGTGATCAATCAGCGTTCAATCATGGTTGTAATCACACACAGCAAAACAAACACAGGCAAGGGGGAAGCCGACTAATTCAAGTGTGCAGGACATATGATCTGCTCGCACTAACATCATCACACCTCCTTAAGGCTGGGCGATACGGTTAAAATCAAAATCATGATAGGGTATATTAGGGTATAAATATTTAGCGGAAGTGATAAGGCACCCAGATCCTGACACATCTCATGATCAATTTAGTTAATAGATGATGATGGATTACAACCTAAACGATAGTCACACTCAATAAATATATAACATTTGGCTTTTTCTCTTTCAAAGTGTATTCATTTTCTATGATGTTAGCAGAGGTGGTCTTTATTTCAGGCGAGGTGACCCACATCTGCTATTATACACTGTGGGAATAAAATCATCTTTTTTCAATATCAAAACATGCTATTGTAAATGTAGGGTAGGGTAATACTTGTTTTGTCCTGACCAAAAAGTCTCTAAAACAATCTAAAACAAATACGTAATCTAAGTAAAGTTCTCATGTGGCTGCTTATGTCCAGTATAAGCGGACATAATAATAATACATTGGCCGATATTGATTTTTTTACATAAATACAAACATTTTTGATGAGGATTCCTTAAATATCATTATTTACTGATTAACTTGTCAGCGCTTTTTAGTAGACAAACTATGAAACGGTGTCAGTGTCTGTGTTTTGGTCCATTTTTTAAGGCTACGGTTACAAGCTGTTACACAGGTTTTAAAGGAACGTGGTTGCCAGTGCTGCATTGGCTCATGTGTTCGACCAACCACCATACAGTTACGTCACTCAAGGTTCCTCTTGTGCTGGGAGAGTACGTACTCTGAAGTAGGAGCTAAAAGAGTCCCTCAAAATGGCGTTCTAAGAACAACGATCGTTCACAGTTCTTGCAGTGCAAACACAATAAAAGGGGGGAGGTCCTCCAACTGTTCTTAGAACTATGAAAAAGTTCCTCCAGTCTGAAAACACCTAGTGTTTCTAAACCACCTCAAACACATCATTGGCATTTCTGTAGTGCAATTTCTTGAAATGATAATGCAATATGATCATGTCATCATGATATGACTCAAGTGAAAGACAAACAATAAAATGAAATAGTTTTTCCTGGATTTTTCCCTTCAGCACCACTGCTTGTAAAGACTTCTCACTGCTCCAGATTCACACCTTACTAACTGGGATGAAGCTGTACTCTGACCACTCAGCATCCTTGCAGAGAAGCTGGAGTGAAAGAATCTCTAAACAGGCTTTTGTATTGTTCACCAGCGCTGCTTGAATGGGAGGATGCCGCATTTGGCTTGAGACATGCCCTCCTTTTTTGGCATCCTTGAACAAACAAGTGTACCAAAGTGCTTATTTAGGAAGAATCATGTCAGGTGGTTTGCAGACGTGCTCACATATGAACATAAATTAACAAGATGAGAAGTCTGCACATCTCAAAAATGCTAAAAACTATCTAAAGCCACACACAATACATGCATATAAATGTGCACACTGATGCTGTTTCCCTTTTTTGCAGGGCTCTGCTCCAGTTCCATCAGTCACATCACACTGACTCCCGTGTCCCCATAATCCTCCCTACGGTCATTCATCACAATGTCAGTCAAATGCTGACTTGGGTCCCTTGAGTGTCATGGTAATGCTGTCCCTCTGTCCCCCTCCCTATGTGTACTCATTCATGTATGCGTATATTTTGGTGTTTGGCTGAATGCATGTGTATGTGTGCATTCATGCATGTGTTTTTCTATTTTTGGGGGGCCTGGTGTTTTGTCCCCCCCCTTCCTCTCAGAAGGTGCCGGAGATGTGAAGGTGTGCCGCTCGCTGCAGTGACAGAGAGAGAAGAGGCAGAGCGAGCCGACAGAGAGGAGTGGGGAGAAGTCAGGAGGAGCTCAGCAGCAGCAACAGGCAGAGGGCAAAGAGGATGACAGTGCCTTCTAGTAGCCTCTCTGTCAACATGATTATCTTTGAACCCAGCTTGAGGTCAAAGGCGTGTCACACAACATGCAAGACGGTTACTATGGAGAGTCAAATAGAGACTCATCGGGCTGCATGATGAGGCAGTGACAGAGCCAAGCTAGCTTTGCATTAACTCCCTGAAGATTCAACAGAATGATATTATGAAAATCACATGTTCTCCTGCTCACTTGTAGCTTTGCAGCGGCTCACTGCAATATGAACCGGAGCTCCAGGGGAAGCATCCGCCTGAAGGCATGGATAGAAAATCACTACGGCCAACATGTGATCCACCGTTGTTGTTGTTTTTCCAATTAGCATCTCTGCATCAAGTGTCTCTCAGGATGAAACATAAAGATATCAATCCAGCAGTAACAGACACAGACCTAGACTCTGTGATGTCTTAGATTACACACATAGCTGAACTGCAATAATGCTGCTGATGCGCTCTGTTAATGACAACGGAGTCTACTCTCCGCTAAACGAAGAGCTCATCAAAGCAGATCAGATCCCAATGGCAGCTCCATAGCGCTGTTTGCATTGTGCATGCATCACGGGTCAGTTCTGAGTGCCGACAAACAAAAAGACCGTCTTGTTAATACAGATCTATCAGCTGCAATCTGTGTGCAAGCTTTAAATAGAAAGTAGGGCTGCTAGTTAGGCAACTGCCCATTACATGACCGTGTACCATACTGTATACAATAACTCTGCTCCACAGAACGAAGGAATTGAAGGAATAAAAAAAAAGCTGACTGAATTTTTTCTTGGATGTCACTGGTTTCCATTAATTTCTGTGCAATAATAAAGTCTATTGGCAGAATCTTAAAGTTTGCTTGAGTTGTGAAATCTGTTACAGTGAACATCAAGCCTGCATTATTATTTTAGATGCTCTGCCCAGTAAACGTGTGAATAGCTCTTGCATCTTAAATCACCTCTCAGCTGAGAAGTTTTCTGCAGCTTTTGACCAGAATGCAGTGTTGTCTCCTTACGCTGATGTTGCTAGTCTTGTTCACTCTTTTAATACACACTGCTCCGCCGTTTTGGATAAAGTGGCACCTAGTAAAATCAGACTTGTTCCCTCAGTCAACCCTTCCCCCTGGTTAAATGACACTATTCGTTGTTTCCGGCGTAAATGTCGGAGGGTAGAGCGACTGTGGAAATCCAACAATCTCCATGTTCACCATCTCTATTACAAAGACCTTATAACAGAGTATAACAACATGGTTAAGGTTGCGAGGGCTTCTTATTTTGCTAACTTAATTTGTTCGAGTAAACACAACCCTAAAGTCCTGTTTGACACCATTAATAACATTGTCACTCCTGCACCTCCTGATGTGCCTGTTTCTTCAAATAAGGACTGCAGCAACCTTCTCTTCTTCTTTGTGGATAAGATTAGAAATGTCAGGGCTAGCATCGCCCCTACTTCTATTCCCTTTTTTACTAATCCAACTCAGCCATCAATTTTGGACTGTTTCCATCCTATTTCCCTGCAAGACCTCATTGATCTGGTGAGCAGTATGAAACCTTCCTCAAGCCCTGTAGATATTTTACTTCATTACTTAACAATGTTATTGGGTCTATTGGTCCACGCCTGGTCTCCATTATAAACAGCTCCCTGCTATCTGGATGTGTCCCAACTTATTTTAAACATGCAGTTGTTCAGCCCCTTCTGAAAAAAATTAACCTTGATCCATCCCTTCCCAAAAACTACAGACCTATATCTAAGCTGCCCTTTATCTCAAAGATATTAGAGAAAGTTGTTGCCAATCAGCTCACTACTGTTTTGACTGAACACAACATTTTAGATAAATTCCAATCTGGTTTCTGTCAGAAGCATTCCACTGAGACAGCTCTTCTCAGAGTCTCCAATGATATATTGATGTCTTCTGATGTGGGTGAATGCTCTGTTTTGGTGTTGCTGGATCTTAGCGCAGCTTTTGATACCGTAGATCACAGCATCCTTACTGACAGGCTCAGGCAGTGGGTGGGTGTCTCTGGGAGCGCCCTGGACTGGTACTCCTCCTATCTCTCAGATAGGAGTTTTTCTGTGTCACTTGGTCCCTACACGTCTGAAACTGCTGCTCTTTCCTGTGGCGTGCCTCAGGGCTCTGTCTTGGGTCCTATTTTATTTGCTTTATACATGCTTGCCTTGGGTCATATTATTAGCACATTTGAAGGAATTTCTTATCACTGCTACGCTGATGATATCCAGCTGTATGTCTCGTTTAAGCCTGATGACACAGACAAACTGACTGTTTTGCATGATTGTCTGACTGCCATTAAGGACTGGATGGCTAACAATTTCTTACAGTTGAATTCAGATAAGACAGAGGTCCTCATCATTGGTTCAAATAGCATAGCTTCCAAGGTTTCTCAGCGTATTGGGTCCCTTTCTTCTGCTGTACAGTCAAATCTTAGAAATCTTGGCGTTATGTTTGATCAGGCTATGTACTTCGAACAACACGTCAAATCATTGACCCGTACATGTTTTTTCCATCTACGAAACATTGCCAAACTCAAGTCCATTGTATATCAAGCTGAGCTAGAGATGATCATTCATGCTTTTATATCATCCCGGCTAGACTACTGCAATTCCATTTTCACCTGCCTCAGCAAATAATCTCTGGATCGTCTTCAAATGGTCCAGAACGCTGCTGCAAGGCTGTTGACCCGGTCCAGCAGGACAATTCATATCACACCCATTTTATCTTCCCTACACTGGCTTCCCATCAAGTTCCGGATTCATTTTAAGGTTCTTGTTTTTACGTATAGAGCCCTGCATGGTCAGGCACCAGTGTACATCTCTGACCTGCTCCATCCTTACACCACCAGTAGGTCACTGAGGTCTTCTGACAAGGGCTTACTGGTTGTTCCTCGTGCCCGGCTAAAAACAAAAGGTGATCGTGCCTTTGAAGTGGTGGCTCCAACATTGTGGAACGCCCTCCCTATAGACATACGATCTGCGGTCTCTGTTGATGCCTTTAAAAACAGCTGAAGACTTATTTATTTAACCTGGCCTTTGTATAGTCTGGTGCTGTATGAATTGGTTGATGGTGTTTTTAAGGTCTGGTTGCCTATGTTTTATTGCTTGTTTCTTTTTATTGTTGCTATTGGTCTTATTTTTTACTTTTGTACTTTTGTGAAGCACTTTGTGATCTTGCTCTGTGAAAGGTGTTATACTAAATAAACTTTACTTACTTACATTATATTTTGTCAAAGTTAGGGTTGGGTTACTAGATTGGTTAGATCCAGTGCTCTGCAAAATACGCTCTGACCCTAGATCTGAAACAATTAGTCGATTAATCGTTTAGTCTATCGATAGAAAAATAATCGGAAACTGCTGATGTGCTCTCTGATGTACTCAGCCAAAGATTGATTGTCAGAGAAAAGATGCTTTCTCTCCCGATACCGACTCTGGTACCTCAATTCACAGTATCTGCCAATACCGAGTACTGATCCGATACCAGAGCTCTAATTTACCAAATTTAAAAAACAGTATACCTCACTGCATGGAACTCTCTAGGATGATTTTTACGTAAGGTGAGGCCCAGGATTGCTTTAGGATTGGCACTAAAAACTAAGTCGACAGCCCTTCAGGACTGACTGAATGAATGTAGCTGATAATAGTAGTACTAAATTAAGTGCTTCTGCTAACATAGAAACAATATATCGGATCGACACATCCGTAAAAGAAACATCCCTCCGTAACAATCTAATTGATCGCGGCATGTCAATTTAAGGAGTAGAAATCTCAGTTATAGTTCTAGACATATCATGTTGATATTTTTAGCTTATCAACTTAACATTTCTGAATCAGGACTTCCAGTATTTGAATTGAAATGAAAAATAAGGTGTGACACAACACGTGTAAATCAAATGTAACCAAATTTAAGTTTTCACTACAAAAGTGCAGTGTTTCTGTCTTCTCTTGTCTTTGAGTTTTAGTTATTTACAACTTCTGTTACTTCTAAATGTTGAAAGCCAAACTGATCTAGATTCAATAAAGGACTTGACAAGATCTGGATTCAATACATTTCCAATAAAAAAAAACCTAACCCTAGTCATGGCTATATTATTATTATTATGACGTAATGCAGTGCAGTCTTTTCAAAATCACTTTAACTGCATTACTAGGCAACAATATATAATAATAGTGCAACACCAACAAAACTAATGCAGACTTAGTGTTCAGTGTGATGGATTACACAACTCAAGAGTCTGCCAGCAGTCTTTAACAGAACAACAGCAGAATAAATACATCGAAAACTCTAAAAGAGTACAGCATGCATTTAAGAATGGTCTGCAGAAATGTTAAGTATACATGATTTGTGGTAGTGAGGTAAACCTTGCAAACACTTTGGTATGGTCCTTTGAAATACCAGCAATAAAATCCTTCACAACACCTTCCCAAAGCGTCTTAGAAGATCTAAAAAGTCTTTTAACATCCTGTTTGTCATTGAAGAAAAGATAGACAGGATTTTTATTCACAAGGTCAGTTTTCTCAACAGATGAACTAGGTTGTGGTATTAAAGCTTCAATATCCCCTTTTCATCCGCATACTGTATGCAGTGTGCTCTTCACCTACTCACTGATGGACTTAATTAACAATCAGTCTGTATGCAACAAGTGGGTGTTCAGAATAGTGTTTTAGTGTCAAAACCAACTCGTGCCAGAACTTGCTCGCTTTGATCTGCCAAAAAGTCGAGGATTTGCTGAAACATAAAGGACTTGAATTATCAGCATTTCAGTTTCATCAGTGCAACAGAATAGACTGTATTTCACCAACTAACACCATCGAGCTCTGGTCTATGTCCTCAGGTTTTACAAGCACAGTATTGACACCAAACAGGCTGCTACACTCACTAGCAAGCCGAATTAGAGCTGTGTTTTTCTGCTCTATCAGACAGTCCAGCAGGTACACACACTTCCTGTGAATGTTCTGATTTGTTGTAAAAAAAACAAAAAAAACAATGAAAAATCCCTGGCTGGAGAAATAAAGAAAGTGGCAGGGGGATTTGGAGGAATTTACTATTCGCTATGGCCCTAGACAAAAGAATTACTTTCCTTCAGTGACTAAAATACTGTAGACCTGTTGCAGTAATGTATGTGCCAGTAAGCACAATGCTATTATGTAAAGGCTGAGGACAATAACAAGGCAACAGCAGAGAGTATATTTGCAGAACAAAGCTTGAGAGTCAACCTGTGCAGCCAAACACGAGAGTGCCAAAGAGAAAACCCAGCAGGAGGCTCCCAGCGTAGCAGCGTGGGAGGGAAACAGCAGCTATCAGCATCCATCAAGTAATTTTACTGGCAGAAAAAAACGAAATCATCCATCTCTGGAAACTTGCAAGTCTCAGAACACGCAACCCGAACACCTCACAAGCAGAGTCCTCTGAGAGCTAGGAGGCTGCAGAAAGGCTCTGACCCCAACTGATCCCAGACAAGAGCTGACATTTAAAAGGAGACATGAGTGCACTCACGGTTTTGAAGTCGCTGTGGCTGCACTCCTGGCCTTGGTAGCGGCAGTAGAGCATCATCTCTTTGAGGTCGTGGCCGACCCTCTCGATGAACTCTTTCATGCTAAACGCTTTGGGCCTGTAGGCGGTGAAGTTGGCTTTTTCCTCCAGGAAAGCCAGCACATCAGGCTCGGCCAGGTGCGGCTGGGGGATTGTCAGGTGCACATCCAGCAGAGCCAGCAGCTCTCCAGCATGGTAGAGATCGTTGCGCGTGAGGCGGCTGAAGCGGTAGGCGTTGAGGTTGCAAATGGTCACAGCGGGGAAGACCAGGCTGCTCGACACCACAGCGTCCAGGCTGGTCACATGAGGGTAGGAGAGGAAATAGGCCAGGCGCTCGGCGCTCTCCAGGGCTAACAGTCCCAGGCAGGCCAGCAGAGCCGCAGCCCAGAGCAAGCGGCGCGCGCTGGGCTGACCGTAAGGGAAGATGAAGCGCAGGCCATGCAGCGTGCTGGTGTGAGCGAAGGTCTGCCAGGAGGTGGGGTGCAGGCTGGAGCTCTCTTGGCTCCCCTGACTGCCACAGGTCTCCTTTAGATCCATCATCAGCCCTCCAGCCCCTCAGCCAGGGAGCCCCCTGTGCACTCACACCTGCACAGACAAAGAGGGAACGTCAATAAGAGACTTAAATTCACAGCCTATAATCATATTGAGCATATTGATAGAACAAAAGAGAAAGAGAGAAGAAAGGGGAGGAACACAGAGGCACAAGAGCGAAACACAAAGAGGAAAAAGTAGAAGGCAAAAACAGAGACCTGCAGCTATACTGATAAAAAACATGAAAAAACACTGAAAAAACTGCTAATTTTAAGAAAACAACAACTGACAAAAGAAGCAGAAGTAAACATCAGGAGGAAAAGATCTCCACAAACCAAATAACTACTACGGAGAGTAAGAGACGGAGGAGAGAGATGCTCCCTCAGGGCATCCCTCTCCTCCCCACCTCCACTCTCAATGACTCCCTTGAGCTGAGAGTTACTGTGGCTGCCAGCCTGCCTGTGGCTCCTATTACACCCCCAACACACACACACACACACACACACACAACCCAAATCCCAAACTGCCCCCCCTCCCCACCCCTCCATCCTCTGTCGCCCTCTGTGACTCCTCGATTTCATTGACAAAAATCTGTCCTCTGTGACACCCGGAGCGAGAGGTGAGAGTCACTTAAAATTCAAGCCAATCAAAGATGCCTCTGTGTATTTAACATCCCGACTCATCTCCATTCAAAAACACGCGCACTCACGCGGTAACTCTCTCATGCATGAGTGTGCACGCAGGTTGACACAAACACACACACACACAAACACACGTCCAGGCTTCTCAGGATCTCCCGTGCCCCCAAACTAATGACAAGCCTAAGCACCTCTCTCGTTCTGCCTAGCGAGAAGACATCCAGCCGGCGCGAGTGTGTGTGAGTCTGAGAGCGCACGTGTGTGTTTGTGTGAGTGAGTGAGTGAGTGAGTGAGTGAGTGAGTGAGTGAGAGAGAGAGAGAGAGAGAGAGAGAGAGCGCGCCGTTGATGATCAGAGCCGCTGGTTAGTCTCGAATGCCGGTCCAAACTCCTCCCGTTTTCCTTTGGCCAGATACATCCGCTTTCCCTCCTCTTCCCAGCTCATCTGTGGCGGCGGCGAACAACAGCGGAGCTGGGAGAGACAGGAGGCGCACACACCAACACACATGCTCGCACAGAGAGAGAGAGGGAGAAGGAGAGAGAGAGATGGAGGGAGGGAGGGGGGAGTAAGAGAAGGAGAGAGAGGAGGGAAGACGACGCTCTCCTCGCTTGCTCTCTCCAGAGCAAAGTCTCTTACTGAATATGCTTCCTCCCTCCTCCTCCTCCTCCTCCTCCAGCGCCGCCACCTTCGCTCTCATTTGTCTCTCAGCCTTTCATATTTCCACATCTCGTCACCGCAAACAGAGTGATGGATGGATGCAAAACGGGAGGCTGTGGGGAGAGACAGATAGTAGAGGGGAAAACAGTGGTGGTTGCTTGGTCGGGGAGGGGGCGGGGGGTGTATGTCATGGGAAGTGGAGCAGAAGTGGAGACGGAGGAGTAAGGTTGAAGGGAGGGATGAGGACAAAAATAAGATAGGAAAACTAAAAAAAGAGCAAGCGAGCGACCGAGCGAAGAAGTGTGCGGTCACACAGCGTGCACGGCAATGTCACACAGAGGAAAGTAATTCAGACACATAACGTCACATGCACAGGAGACTAAGGGATACAGATGTAAAGGGAATAATAAGTATACACAGTGTGTTTGTCATGTGTAACAAAAAATCTGAAATTGTGAACCTATATCTGTAATTTGAGGCATTTTGTCTTTGAGAGTAGCAGCGTGTTCATCAATCACAGGAGAGAGAAAACTGCCAGAATGTGAAGAGATATGAGGAGACAGGAGGAGGAAGGAAAGAAGGAGAAAATAACTGAAGGGTGTGAGAGTGTTAAAAGGTGGTAAAAGAAAATTGCTTCAGTGTGTATTTGGACTGAATAGGAATAGGAAGGTTGTCAATGTGATGTTTGACAATAAATCAGAATTTCACCTCATCACTTTCAAGCGAAAGAAAAGTTAAAAGCTTGATAAATGGGATTATGGAGGATATGGAGAGAAATAAAACTGAGCAATACTGTATTAGACAGTTTCTTTTAAACAAACAAATAACGACATATTATATATACACGACATAACATAAAACATAACATATTTCATAAGGAGCCCTTAAATTAAAGCACTGTGACCAAGCAGGAGGTTTTATAATAAATAAAAATAAACAACACAACACTTTATATCAATAACATCTTTAATACATAATCATATATATATATATATATATATATGATTATGTATTAAAGATGAGATAAGACAAATGAGACTAAAATATACACAAATGAAGCCTATAAAACTTTTTTTAAATTAATCACAACTAACAGCTGGATTGGTGTGTTTCGTGGACAAGCCTATATTATGAACATTCAATTAATTTTTGATTAATGTTATTGATTTTTGTCGCCCATAAACAATTAACCATTATTTCAGAATCAGACTCAAGTTTATCGCCAAGTAGGTTTTCACATGCACAGGAATTTACCTTGGTATATTGGCGCATAACAATTAACATAGTAGATAATGTAAAGAAAGATCAAGCAAGTACTGCAAGTCAAGAAGAACCATAAATATAAAAATATTAAATTGACAATAAAATGTGAAAAAATATTAAAAGTGTATACATTTATGTCAACAAACGAATTCCAATAAAAACACTGATTTTTGTTAATCATTTGCCAACAAAGACCCTGATACAACATATCTGTGATAAGGTCAAATCTGCATATCGGGCTTGAGGGAGTAAGTGACAGTAAAAGTCATAAGAGTCATCATTTGAACGAATCAATCAGTGGGTCACACGTGGTACTGACAGGATGAAAGGCTGAATTACAAAGAAATCCCCCCTGCACGTTATGTTTGTTGTATCATATTGAGATTAACTATGATTATGTTCAAACAAAGGTCATGTGGATTATTATCATAGCAACATTCATGCATTACACCTGCCCCATTTGCAACTACACTAATGCCAACATGCCACTTACATAGTCATTAATCTGATATTTTTAACACAGCAACAAGCAGACAGTCTCACAATAGAAACCTGGAATTAAGCAGCCAGGTTTATAGTGACGGTCAATACAGGAATCAATCATTTACTCATAATCCAATCAATAGCCGGTCAGTAAAGGAGGACAGCTCACGACTCAGTTTAAAAATTCAGGTTTATTTTTTGTAACGTCTCCACATGCACTCAGTGAGAGAGAACCTAATTTACTAAAATTGTGAGGTAATTACTGTACACCACTAATTAGGTGATTAAAACAAAATGGGCTGCCCGCATGAAACAGCCAGTCATAAAAATATATGTCTTCACAGCTCTAAGATAAAAACTAAGTTTGAGTTTGAGGAGTGCACCGTTTAATTAAGCAATTTGCATGGACTGCCATTCATTTCCAACATGTAAACTGGCTAATAACAACATGTGAAGTGAATAAAGATTTAACCAGCAGTGGAACATAACCAAGTACGTTCACTCAAGTACTGTACTTAAGCACAAATTTGAGGTACTTGTACCTAGTATTTCCATTTTATGCAACTTTATATTTCTACTCCACGACATCTCAAAGGCAAATGTACATTTTACTCCACTATTTCACATTTGTCTGACAGCTTTAGTTACTTTTCAGATTACAATTTCCATACCCTTCCTGTGCAGTTAAAACCATGCATCTCCAAATTTGGTGATTCTGAATTTTAATTTCTCTGATAAACTGAAGGATTTAGTGTTTCCTTTATGGGTTGCAAAGCTGAAAACAGGGCTGTTTTTCTGAGCTCATGACAAGTTGACTTTTTAAACGCTTCAGACACATGATGATCTTATAGAATATGATGCACTGCTGTAGATTAAATTACCCAACAGCATATAAAGTAGTTAAAATTAGCACAACCTTAAACATCTACAGCAGTAAAATGCAACATACACATTAATGCAGCAGTAATATTAATCCAAAAACCTCATATATAACAGTGAAACACTGACAGGGACCATTTTTCTGTATGAGTACTTTATAGTACATTTGTAGTGGTGTATTTTTGAGTGTGGTATCACTACCTTTACTTAAGTAAAGGACCACTGGAATTAACAGTAGTAATCAATAGTAAATAATTACTGTCAGTCATCAAACATGAGGTTAATTCTTTCACCCATCTTTAGTTAATATTAGCTAACGGTTACCTGTATGCTAATTTTCAGATAGCTAGCTATGTAGCACATTAATACTTAGCTAGTTAACTAAATACTTGTTTGTCCAGTATTTTACAAAGATGGTATTTTAATTATTATGTGTTTTATGAGGGTAAAAGTTAATTTCTGCTTCACACCCGTCGAAACATTAACGTTAGTTACCGTTTAACGTGTTTGTTTTGAACATTAGCTCACCTGTTGCCATTGGACCTCCTGGTTCTGGAGCAGGTTGGTGCTGCGGAGCTCTGTTGTTTTAATCCTCTTTCTCATCTTCTTCCAAATAAATTAACCCTGTAGCCATGTACCGTTCCGTTTGTTTAACGGTGCATTGGAAATAACTCTTAAAGGGGAACTGAGCAATACACAGACTTAAAAAATCTTTAATGAGCTTGTATCTGCCACCTGGTAATCCAATCACAAGATGGCGGCCAGAAGTGATGTGTTTTTGCTGTTGTTTGACGCAAGGGAGAAAATATGATTAATGTACATTAATGCACCTCACAATAAGGAGATATGACATTTAACTTCCATCTATCTTTTTCAACTTAATAGTAAAAATTTGGGAAATGGTTTAACAGTTTTATTTAAACATGTAATATGACTTATTTTCTGTCTATTGCTTCAGCGGAATACAACAGCTTTGCATAAAATCTGAAAATGTTTTCTGCCTTGTATTTATCTTAATATTAAGAAAAACACTATGACTCCAATAAATCATCTATTCAACACCCTGTAATGTACAAACACGGTTATATGAAAGGCACAAAGTTAATGGACCTGTAACAGACCAAATATGTCACATTTTCACAACTTTCCAAATAAGATCAGACATTTTTGTAGAAATGTATCATATAAATTTGTTTTGGAAGCCCAGCACTAACAATACTGATTGTTTATGATGGATCTGTATTCATATTTACTGTCAGTATTATTAAACACAGTATAAGAGGCTATGTTTTATGTGCATCTTGGGGTATCTGCCCATCACTGCGTGCTTTCAGATGAAGTTGAGCAATTTGCAACAACACAGAAACCCATTTTAAAAATAAACAAGGACTGAAGAGTATTTCAATTTCATTTTTCTGTCAAACACACACTCATTTACACACACACACACAGCCAGTCAATCACACAGTCTCTCTCCCCAGTGAAATTTGCTGTGGTCTCAGACAGCTGCAGGGTTTGCTGGTTTCTTAACAACTTAATTAAGCAAATCTCCCCTTTTTCCACCGAGGTAATGAGCGTAGTTTTACAGGGATTAAACAGTCTCCAGAGTTGAAAATAAGGCCTTATGCTTTAGCAATCTTATCTGTCTTTATCCATCCAGCCAATTTTACATCCACAGGATTATTAAAGGCAGGGGCCTTGTTAGCCTTACCATATTCTCCTCCTTTTAATTTGCGAATTTGTATTAATGCTAAAACACTTGGTGCAACATTCTGAAATATGAGTTTATTCTTTCTGTCGCTGAATAAAAGCGCACATTTGCCTTCTTGACTTGGATTAACATTGACAACTGATACTCATTCATACGGTTAAGAGGTGTCAAAGCAAACATATACATGCAGATGAGCCTTAATCTTGCCGTGGACTCTCCAAGTGAACACCATTCTTGTATAAGATAGTCCCCTCATTTGGTGTTTTGATGATGATGCTATGCTAGGACAGAGAGGGATGATGGAGCTGGAGGTGGAATACATCAAGTTTGAGTGTCACAGTTTAGGCCTCAGTAATTGCTGAGCCATGAAAAAAAAGCCCTCCAGAGTTTAACAGACCTGCACAGTTTTGAACTTGAGGCTCTGATACGCGACATAAAGCTTGTCTTTCGGTGGCCGGACTGGAGAACTCGATCCAGTCGACTGGAAGGGTGATCTCTGTTAACTAGCGCGTTAACGCTATCCTCAGAAGCTTTGGTGGTGAGATGCTCGGCTGCTAGCTGTAGCACGCCAGCTTTCAGATGTGAGCTGTTGCATACTGAAGGTGTAATCCTGCAACCAACATGTCATCGTCAAAATCTCCAGTAAGCGTTCAGTTGTGTTGACATCTGGTGACTGTGAACTCATCAAACGGTTCAATGACCCCTCCTGCCCTGTACGGAAGCATCTGTATTGGCTACGTTTCTCCACTAATTTATTCAGGGTTCTCCTTTAATGTGTCACCCATGTGTATATAAGTAGCACACTGCATGTAAATAATATATGCACTGTATGTATATATATATATATATATATATACACACACACACATACATACACACAGTATAGAATGCATTAAGGAAACTACTGTGCAATGCTAGATTGAAAACCTCTTTAATCTAACAAAACACTTTCACTATTTTGTATCATGTTTCTTCTAATTTTGAGGTTCAAAGTTGATTCTTGACCTTGGAAACAGCAGTGACAAGAAAATCTCATCTCAAGGTCCATTTAGTAGCTGTTCTGGTGCTTTCAATCATATCACATGATCTTTATCAGCAGATGGAGTTTACCATCATGGAATTATAGATATTCAATTTTCCAATTCTTCTGAGCACTTTAACAACTTTCTCCTCCACTTTTGCTTAAATTCAAAGTTTGTTCTTGACCTCGGAAACATATTTTCTTCTATAAACATGAATTCGATATGATCAAAAGTTCCAGAGTAGCTGGTAAAAGGGCCTTCAAGTTAAATAGTTATGTCAAATTCTGTTTCTAAAGTCAAGAATAACCTTAATAAGCCTACATAGTTAAGATCAGTAAAAAATGGAAATTTAACAATCTGAAATTCAATGACAAATGATGTAGATTTGATCAAAAGCTCCAGAACAGCTACTAAAATGACCCTGAGGTGAGATTGTTTTGTTAACCAGTGTCTAACCAGTGTCTCCTAGTTTTTTAACTATTGTTTTTATGAACTTACATGGTTAAACTTAAGATTTTTTATATTTGCCAGAACTGTTACATTACACTACACCTGTTATTGGTCCAATTGTAATTAGTTTGAATAACCTTGTTTATTAGTGTCAGATTTTATGAATGTTGCTTTTCTTTCTTAGCTTCTATATTGTACCAAACTAAAAACATGTTAGAGTCTTTTACAGTTTTTTTGAAGTTAGATTGTCTTTTTTTCTCCTATTGTGAGTCATCACTCACTACACTAGAGGCTGAACTTGTTAAAAAGAGGTGTTGGATATTTCAGGCCTCTCTATCCAAATCTCAGAGAGTTAACAGTACTTTACATCAGAGATGAGAAAGTTCTTTCTCCTCGTGGGACTCTAAACCCGAGTAAATCACAGATAATCTTTTTTGCATTTTTTGGGGGTCAGCAGGCACTTCTTATACTATATGCATGACGAGACTGAGAGAGTAATTACACTTTCTGACTATCTTAATGGATTGTGAAAAATAATAAGCTCTTACCAGGAGATAATTAGGATGCGTAAGTACCAGAGTTGCTGAGACTGGGCACGGTTGATGATTACCTCTGGCGAGAAGCGATTGACGTTGAAGGGCAAATTATTCCAGAGTGTGAGCAACAACGGCAGACTTGCTGGAACCGAGCCCCCCTTTTGTGAAGGTCTTAATTGGTAGATGTGCAGATAAGGGAAGGAGGAACCCCCCTCTGCACACACGCATAAAGATAGACAGTTTCAAAGAGACTTGTTCTGGTCAAATTAAGTTTCCCTCCAATTAAGAGTTTTATCATCGGGGCTCTTAACTGGGTGTTGGATGTCTGTACACGCTCATGAACTTGACTAATGATGTCCACTAGGACCTGAAGGGTGTTTAATGCTACCCCCTGCTGGTATTAAGACTAATGTAACATACACTATGTACATGCACCAATACACTGCAGTGGTTCCCAACTTTTTTTTGGCTCATCGCCTTTTAAAATAAAGCTGTTTACTTGTAAAACCTCACCACAGGTAATGGCCTGAGTTTCTGTCTCAGGTTGTTTCATTTGAAGGATTTAAAGAGGCCTGAAGAGGTGACAGTATTAGTATTTCTCATGAAAAAAAAGCAAAAATTAAAGACCATTTAGAAACAAATATTTTTCCTTTTTATCCCTTTAAAATATCTGGTGCGGTGGTTCACAACATGGGGGTCGCAACACTGCTCTGAGGTGATGAGAGACGTTTAAAACAGAATAGGGAAGCAGAAAAACATACTTCTACTACTATTTTTTTTTCCCCCAGAACTTCATCCAATCTTTAAGTTTTGCTTGTGAATTCCTGGATACTTTTACCTCTAGGTCTCTGAACAACTTGTGATGTGGGGTTGCAAGGCGACATAGCTTCATTTTAAGGGGTCACAAGCCAAACAGTTCAGGAACCACTGATCTAGTGACCCCTAAGATTTATCTTGGGACCCCTTTGTGTGGTCCTGATCCCCGGTTTGAAACCACTGATCTACTCTGTACACAGTGCAGTCGTTAAGCATTTAGACAGTGACACATTTTGTGTTGTTTTGGCTCTCTGTACCTCTCTGTACACTGGATTTTAAATGAATCAATGGCTGACTTTCAGCTTACATTTGAGGGAGTTAACATCAATACTGGGTTAACAATTTCAGCTGTGCTCGCCTCATATGGATGTTAACACCCACAAATCAAGGTTGGTCTACAAAACAAAACAAAAAAAAAAACAAACCTATATGCAGATAGTTTTGGCTTTATTTACCCAGGATTTAAGATTTCTGCCACCACCCCAATACAATGGATTTTTGTGCTGCTTAAAACATCTACAAAAAACAGCAACATCTCTCTCTAGAAACAGTGTCCCAGTTACTCTGGATAATCCACTGAACACTTTTCATTTATCTGCAGTGTAAAGTAGCTTCACTGAAAACACAGTGAGGGGTGTGGATTATCAACAGTAACCAGGCTACTGTTTTTGGAAAGACATGTTGGTGCTGAATTGTTTTAACATAATTTCCTGGTGATTTCAGCCCAGCAAATGAAGTTGAGAGACTCAAAACCTGGACAAGTAAAACCAAAACCGTCTGCAAGGCTAGATATCATTAGGACTGAGACAGAAACCTGGGAGAACTGTCCCTTTAAGGGTGGTTAACGATGGACTCATAGTCCCTTTTTATAACGTTTCCCCAGGTTTGGAAGCAGTGGGACAATCAGAAGACTCCAAGGCCCCAAATGGATGTAAACACCATCAAATGTAAGCTGATGGTATAATTTAAGATCAAATGTGCAGCAGTACAGAGCCAAAACATAAAGTGTCACTGTCCAAATACTTACAGACTGTACTGTAAACTGGACTTATTTCAGCCAAACGGCTTAAGAGCAAAAAGCATTTGGGATGACTGGAAACGCGACCTATTTCATCACATTTCTCTTTCTTTTGAACATAAACCAGGCAATTTAAGCAGCCGCATTATACACAAAATGACAAAGAGGCAGAGGATTAACCTGAATCTGGTACAGTAAAGCAGGGTAGTGGAGGAGTCTGGATCTGGGGCTCAGATCCTGTTGGGAAAGCCTCCGTAAGAGCCTGTTAGTCACAGTGCGACTCCACCCTGATGCTCCGGCTCTCTGCAGGCAGGGCTGAGTAAACACTTTTTGGTCAGGCAAACCACATGGGACCCCGAAACTACTTCCCCGCAATCCCTGCCCGAAACCCTCCGATACACCTCTTAATGCATGGTAAACAAGCCCGGGTCACAGTTTATCCACTCCACTCTGAGCCTCGGAGAAACAGACACGGCTGAAGATGGAGGACAAGGACGAAAAAAACGAAACAGGAAAATGTAGCAGACAAGGAAGCCTCACCTCGCTTTCATTTTGCATAACTAGCAAATCAATGCTGTGTAGATTAGTCTTTTCAAGGTCACTGAAGCAAAGTGCAACAACGGATAAGAACGAAAGAAAAGTGAGAGAATCGCATCCGTAACACACACACACACACACACACACACACACACACACACACACACACACACACACACACACACACACACACACACACACACACACACACACACACACACACACACACACACACACTCTCAGACTAATTGCAGTCTTTACGAGAATATAAGACGTGAAGCTGAAATCAAACAGAGCTGATTTTTGGAGCTTTGTAATTAATTAATGAGCATGTGTTGGCTTCGAGTGACTGCTTCTTATAACACATCAATCACCAGTGATGCATAGCAATGACACAGTAACACAAATTAACTCAAGACTGTTCTCTGTGTATTCTCTAAACACACATTTTCAGTTCTTCAGTGGTTTCAGAGAATTATGATTTTAAAAAGGTGATGTCAGGAAAACAAAGGAAAACATCTTTAGTGTTACTCAGTCGTGAAATAACTCGAGTCAGTCGAGACGGTCTGTACAGGAAGTCTGCTGATGTGACGTTACATCAAAGGCTGTAGGTGTCCTCAGGTAACTCTCCCAGGAGTTCATCCAGGTCATCATCTGCACAACAGACACAGAAACATGAAACAACGTCAATTATTTTTTTCATGGAAATATGTAATCCTAACAGCTTTTTTAAAAAGACTTTTGGGGCATTTTTGGATAGCAGACAGTACAGAGGCGGACAGGAAATGAAGGAAGAGAAGGGTTCCCCGGCTGGAAATGAACTGGGCAGTTGCAGTTATGAGGTTTGCACTTTAATCATTCGGTTTGTTGACAGTTTAATGTTGTTTTTGTGTATAAAATAAGGCACCGCACAGTGTGTTCATCTGAACAATGCTCAGTCACTTATATAAGTGATCAATTTGTAAACTACTATGAGCTGCTAAAGAAATACAGTTAGAAGAGCTGTTCAGACAGTCCACCCAGAGAGCAGAAAGAGTGGAGTTCAGACCATTAGTCACTTGCTCAGAAAACTAATCAGCTCTAGTTTGGAAGCTCAATTAACCGTCTGGGTCAATTATCAAGTAAAAAACAACAACACACGTCTTGGTTTTAGTTTTAAGAAGTCTGCAGCCAGGCTTACGTTATGGTCATCACACACCAAAAACAAACTTGTTAGACTTTGCTAGCAAAAATGTGTACCTGAGGGTCACCAGAGGAAACATACAGTCCAAATCATTCAGTCTTGCTCATGGACACTCGACTGGGACTGAACCGCCAACCCTGCGATCAGTTAGTCGAGCCGCTCTACCTCCTGTGCCACAGCCACAGCCGCCGTCGTAGGCTGTCAAGCTCAGCTCCAAATTGTCACTTTCATCAGTCAAACTTGCTGATTTTTAGCGTGTTAGTGTCCCATGCTAACGTTCGGCATGTTAGCCAACGTTACCATGTTTGCATTCATTTGGAATTAGGTCCTCAGTTTCAGAGGTATCCTGTATGATTTCTTTAACTTCTTTTTGTATTTTATTTATTTCATTCAAAAGGTTCGCTGCTGTAAAAAGTGAATCTCGGCTCCTGGGGATCTATAAAGGTCTTATCTTATTTTTTCTGATACTTCTGAGTGGAATTTCTGATGTGTTGTTGGCAGTGGATGAAACATCAGGATCATCAAAGTCATTAGGAGTCATTCTCTGAGGATGTCGAATGTCTGTACAAAATGTAGTTACAGTGGTTGGAATATTTGATTATGGACCAGTCTGAGACCGACAGAAAGACTGCTGAACTCGGCTTGACTTTGTTTCATATCGTTATTAGATGTATAGTTATGAGTTGGCTGCTGATCCGACTAAATATGTAATTTTAAAAGACAAATTCAGGCCCTGCTTGCATCTATTTTTGTGAATTTTGTACAGACTGACTAATAAAAAGAAAAAAACAGATTAATCAAAATGAAAACACTGGTTAGTCGCAGCTCTAGTGCAGAACAATGCAATCAGAAGCCTCTTTGTTTTGCTACAGTTAGATTGGGTTTAGGTCAGCCAGTCGAATGTTAATGTCTCAAAATGTTACCAGACAGTGCCGCCGTTTTATTCAGCAAAACTTCATATTACTGGAGTCCGACACTTGGCAAACCCAGGATGTGACTAGAATTAATCACAAGTGTCATTACATACGAGGGGCCCCACCTGTATCCCAGCATGAGTCATGTGGTGCAGGCTCTTCAGGGCCTCTGCTGGAGCCGGCTCTAGTTTCTGTTGGGGCTTGAGGGTCTTTGCCTCCCTCTGAGCAGTTTTCCCCCTCTTGTCCCTCGTCATCCTCCTCGTCAAACACCAGGTGCATCTGAGACACGGGCTCCCGGAAGACGCTGGGAGGCGGAGTGGGTGACGTCAACATCGGCTCCTGGATGTAAATTTAAAAAAAGAAAAGTTTTGAGGAGACAGCTGACAGGTTGACAGAGCAGATTTAATATTTGTTGGAATGTAACTGTGCTATTCTTGTTTCCAGCTGACAGTCGTGAGTCGTGGTGCTCACCAGGACGAGCGGGGGGAGCCGAGTGGAGCACAGACTGACTCCATCAGGGCCGTAGATCCTCAGCAGGTTATTGGGGGTCACGTTCAGGTAATGGTTACGATGGGAGGGGGAAAACACACCCACCTGTCCACAGAGCAAGCAGGAACGGAGCACAAACACCATAAATGGGTTTAAAACCACTAAACATTTAGATTAAGCTAAAACACTAAACTGCAGTTGCCATCACGGGTGAAATTAAAGTTTAAAGAAACGGTAGCGGCGAGTCTTACTTGTTTGAGCAGCAGTACAGCTCCGACCTTCAGCTCGTCCACTCTGTCCTCTAAGAGACGCCGGTGCACTGTTCCCTGAATCTCCCCTTCAGTGGAAAATATTATGAACAGAACAATGAGTCCAAGTCCAAGATGTTCTTGGCTACTCTAAGTTACAACTGGCTGACCTTCTTAATGCTAATTTGAATTAAATAAATTGACAACTCCACTTACTGTCCAAAACGAAATATTAATAAAAATGCTATATTTAAGCTATCTAGCTAGCTAACTCCTATAAGACTGTCGTACTCACGTTGGACAATGTACAAAAAAAGGATCAAAATCGATGCAGCAGAACCAGAAGTGTGGAAGGGCTTGTATTGCTATCTTTGTGAGAACCGATTTTAAACCAACGTAGTGAGGACATTTTTGCATTGTGAGGACATTTTCCTCACTACTTCAAAACGACTGGTTGAAAGTTAAGACTTGGTTTTAAGGTTAAGCTAGTAATGAGGTTTGATTAAGGGTAAGGGTTGGGGTTAGGGGCTAGTGAATGCATTATGTCAATGACAGTCCTCACAAGTATAGAAAGACAAACGCTTGCGTGTGTCTGTCCACAACTTTGCCCTAAACCTAACCCCAAGATGACACCTTCACATTGCTTATTTTGTCCGACAAACACTCTAAAACCCAAAAAGGTATTAAAACTACAATAATATAAAATAGGAAAAAATGCAAATTCTCACATTGAAGCAGCAGGAAGCAGAAAATGATTAGTTTTTGCGCTCTATAACATTAATTTGGTGATTCAATTTGCCGCCGATCGATTAATCGACTGATCGTTTCTAGTGCATAATCACCCACAGGCTGACAGCAGCTTCTGAGATAACTGTTTGCTGGAGAACAAGCTGCAAACCTTTCAGCAGGTAGGAGCCACATTACTGACAGAACGGTCCCTCGTGGTGTCAATATCACTTAATACCCACCCACTGCTGATGCCAATCTACTGTAATTGAATCACTAATAAGCACTTAAGTCCGGCGCTGAGTACAACATCCACTCCTGAGTGTTAATAATCAGTGCACCTCATGTGGCTGCTCTCTGGGGGCCATGGCAACCGGCTGGAGCTTAGAGGTGGATCAAACAAAAGGGTGACGGCTCGAGGCAGAGAAGGAGAAAGAAAAGAGGCTTCCTGCCACAGGGGCAGAACAGATGTGAACTGGACTGAGTGTATACTGTGTGTATATAAATATATGTGTGTGTGTGTGTGTGTGTGTGTGTGTGTGTGTAATCAAGCATGTCACTGTGGCTGAACTCTGCTCTCCTACCATGTGGAGCTCAATCAGGCGAGTTCTCAGTGAGCAAATGTCAAATGTTAACACCTCTCTCTCTCTCTTTTATTTTATTCACCATCATTTAACACACTTTCTTTTTTTCCCAACACACTTCCAACAGATGCAAACAGATACACATTTGTACAAAGAGCCAGTGTGGTTTGTGTTGCGAGTGCGAGCGCGACCTCTACCTGTTGGGTCTTTAAACACAGCCTTGGCATCGGTGTGTGTGTGGATGATGCTCTTCAGGAGCACGGCCATGTTGGGCACTTTGTTCTTGGCCAGCTGTTTCAGTGCAGCCTACAGTGACGAGGGAAAACAAACATCGCATTACCTGGTGAATCAGATAAGCTGGTATTAACTCAGTAATGCATGTAAACTCCAGAAATATTTTACAAGAACTCAGATAAGCTTGCATCAATTTCAACGCATATTCCTGTCGTGTGTAAACATTTTTAGAGCTGTAATGGTTGATTAATTGATTGATAGTCAGAAAATGAACCTGCATCCATTTTGATAATAAATCTTTTCAGCAATTTTTCAAGCATTCACTGGTTCAAGTTTCTAAAAATGTAAGAAGTTGAAGCTTTTCTTTGTCTTATATGATAGCAAACTGAAACTGTTGGGATTTTGGACTGTTGGTCAGATAAAAAAAGTATTTTTTTGGCTATTTTCTGAGATTTTATAGAAAAAATGATCGTCAAATTAAATCAATCGTAAACTAATTGTTAGCTGAAGTCCTAAACATTTTACTCGAGCTGGGATCACATCAATTTGTCAACGATACAGTAAGAAAATAAGTAAAATACTATGTGCAATAACTTCATTACAATGTGCAATAACCTTCTCTTTACTATAGCATTTTTTTCCTCTTATTTGTACTTATTGTATTTTACACTTATATTTTATGTCTATGTATATTTCATTTATTTATTTCCTTTCTACTAGTACTAGTACTCTATACATGTGAGCGACTGTAACTGCCTAATTTCCCTGAGGGGATCAATAAAGTATTCTGATTCTGATTCTGAAAATCCCCACATTCCAGATAACGGCTTTAAACTGTACTTAGCCATGAAATTCATCCTCAATAACAATGCTGTTTGGTTTCTTAAAACACAAGTTTGAACATTTCTGTAAGCAAGTTTGTTCAGATAAATATTTAAAGCGGTCCATTTGTAGAATTTGAAAATTTCCCCTTTTTGGCGCAATCTGGTGGTAGCACTGATAATGACACCGTGGCAGACATTTAGGTTTAAGACGTGTTTAGTAATTCTGACCTTTTATCACAGCCCTCTGCCTAAAATGAAAACTACAAACTGTGAACCTATTAGAATATCGATCTGTTGAATACTTTATTTATTAAGATAAAAGCTGAGCGATATTAATCGATAACTTTGTCCAAATGTATCGCTCTATTAAAGCTGAAGTAGGCAATCTGAACATGCACAATGCAAAACCCTCCGCCTCTCTCTCTGCTGCCTCGTATCACTACGCTAAGCCCCTCCCACCAAATCATGGGAGGGAAGAAGCTCCACTTTCTAACACCACCGTACAACCGTGTTTCTGTAGTTCCAACAACCCCAGCAGAGCGATACGTCTTCTCTCCAGCTGATCGCCTCGCGTCAATTTCACCAACTGTTTGTAGAGAGTCGCTGTGATTGGCTAGTTACGTGCTAGCTAACCCCGATTGGTTGTTTGATTCAGACCGGGTCCTGTCTTTAAAAGAAATGAAAAACAAAAAGGGACGGGCCTCACAGACACACTTTCTTTTAAAGGAACCCTTCAATTAATTATTGTTAGTGACATGCAAAGGTCAAACTTAGTTATTTCAACCAAAATTATAATGAAATAATATTGCCTACTGCAGCTTTAAATGTCTTATTATCTCGGCCTCACGGCGTACCCCCCTTCAGTTTCTATTCTCACCATCAGCACGACATCTCCAGGTTTGTGGGGATGTACTGATGTCGATACATAACCAGCAGTGAGCAGTATTTACTGTTGGGATCATCCGCTCTCTCCGCTGCATTAGATGTAACATGGTATTGTTCAGTCAACAGAAGTGGGGGAGGGGCTGTGTGTTAATTTGTTTATTCGTGCAAACAGGGATTTTGGGAAGCTGAGGGTTCATGTAAACAGCTTAACCTGAATGGGCTCAGCCAGCGTCATGCCCGTGACCCTGTGCACATAAACAGGGCCACGACAGAAACCAACAGGTTTAATTTCCCGCAACGACTGCCACTCGAAAATACTGGTGAGTTATTCCACAGAGGTCGACACACACAGAGAGCAGAGTCTCCATTAGGGTGACTGATGAGTGATCGTACTGTTTATAATTACAAAACACCTCTAGTACGGCTCCTTCATTTGTCCTGATTATGCCAATAGACCTCCAGCAGCGACACACAGTCTGTTATGATGGAGGATACATAATTAAAAAACTGCTTGGCCTAAATAAAAATGCACTGCGATGCTTGCATCGAGTGGGATTGGGGAAAAAGTTTGAGTAGTTGTGTTTTCATTGTATTTATGTTTGTAACTGAACAACATAAAGAGGTGTAAAGGTCATGGGAGATTACCTTTCGGAGCACCATGACGACGCTGTACGAGTGCAGGAAGCACGAGGGGTTCTTCTCATCCAATCCCATCTCTGCCTTCATCGCCGCCCAGGCACCGCCGCTGAACTCGTCTTCTTCAGTCTGCGAGCTGGAACCCTTTAAATCAAATCAAAAACACTGTGCACACCTGGCTTGAAAATACCACGTTTATATATTTCTGTATAAATTTTTTATCCTCTCTGCCTCTTTACAGCGCTCAGACGGTCACTGTGGCTCCGCTGCAATCACGATTGTGTAAAAATTAATTTCACACTCACAGGCTGGAGCACTTCAATGTCTGGGTTTGAGGGTACAACAGCTAGCCTATATAAAGAAAAAATGCATCCTGGAAGGTTTGGGAAAAAATCTAAACCTAACCCTGCCTTCAAGTCACGTCAGAAATATCAGAGCATGTTGTGATTAATAAATACTAAAAACCCAGAGATTTTTCTATGAGCTGTTGTTGGCAAGCTAAACAAAAGTCAACAATGGAAGTCTTGTCAGCTGCAGACAGGAAAATTATTAGTTCTTGCTCCTCTGTTCCACATACAAAAAACAAGCAAATTTGACTCTTGTCTCAATAACCTGACAAAAACATCAATTCTGTTTCTATGCTCACATATCACATTCAGTGCTGCAGAGAGGTGGAGCCTATCCCAGCATGCACTGGGTGAACAGCAGAAGAGAGGGCCATCATGCCGCCGCTACTCCTCCATTCTTCATAGGCACTTGTTCCCGTCGATGATGAGAACAGAAAAATAAATCTCTCTTTTGTTTCAGAGAGAAAAGAAAAAAAAAAACATTCACACTTGAAAGAAGGAATTTCCCAGGAGGACATGAAGGCAACACTGTGTGTAGTTCAGTGCAGTTACTCGGAGGAGAAGTATGTGGAAAACTTCTACTGGGCTCTACAGAAGTGCTGTTTTGTGACAGGGTGCACCAGCCTAGATCGTCACTTAAGGAACGATTACATTAGAGCTGAAACGATTAATCGATCGACAGAAAATGAACCTATTTTGATAAACAATTTATCTTTTTTTTTAAGTAAAAATGACAATAATTGACTGATATTTGCAGATTTGCTTCTATTAAACTGGACTGTTGATTAGACAAAATAAGACATTTGAATGCATCAACTTGGGCTTTGTCAATTATTTTCTTGATTAATTGGTCAATAAAATGTAGAAAAATGCCCATCACAGAGTAATCGATAATGAAAATAATTGTTAGTTGCAGCTCTAGATTACATCAGTATTTTTCATAAGAAAAAAAAAAAGTCCCTATCAAGTGGAAAAAATAAACAAAGCTTGCATGTGTTTTGTGCAGATCCCCACATCTATGTTTTTATTACCTGGCTTGGCAACCGGGCCACGACACCGTGAGCGGGAGTCTGAGGGACAGAAACCACTATGTCGTCCAGGCTCTGACCCTGCGGCTGGGAGAGAAGAATTAAATTATTACACCATGGTGGAAAAACAAACACATAACCGATAGATTTCCTTGACAGTCATTTCATTAGAGCTACAGTGATGAAACATCAGAGCAGCAGCAACATTTCTGACCAAAGAGACCATGAAGGTGACCTGACTGCTCTGGTACATTCATTTCAAAAGGAGGCAACGTCATCAACCAGGCAGCTACAAACAGATGTAAGGAATACATGGCAGAGGGAGAGCAGCAGCTCCAGATGAGACTAACCTGCTGTGGCAGGAGTCCAGCAGGACCAGGGAAGCGTCGGGTCCTGGGCCGGTGAGCCTCAGAGTGAGGCCTCTTCTTAGGGAGCTTATTGGAGGCAGATACCAACTGGACCAGGCGATTGGTGAGGACTGGTGTGTGAAGGGGATGAGGGCTCAAAGTGGAGGAGCTCACAGAGGGGGAGGAAGAGGGCGCTGGGGAGACTGTCTCAAAGAGACCACGACCTTGAGGGGAACACCCTGGAGTTGCCCACGGTCTCTGTGGCTGCTGGGGCCTGTTGAGTGTCCTGGAAATGGGGCTGGGGGCAGGAGAAGTCACTGTAAAGCCAGGGAAAACACTAGGACTCTGTGGAGGGGCTGACGGGAAAGCAGGGCGGGGATTTGGAGATCGCAGAAGAGGAGTTGAGAGGGACCGAGGAGGTAGGTTATGACTAGAGGACCCAGAAGCCTGGCGTGCAGCGCTGAGCTCTCTCAGGCTCCGATCCGGTCGTGTCTGAATCCCTCCACAGGTCGGGGGTCGCAGCGTTTTGGCTGAAGATGCAGGTACGACCGCGGGCGCAGGTGGGGCTGGAGCAGGAGGTTGAAGCGACTGCCCCATCTGGCGGTCACATTCATCCAGGTCTGCCAGGTCAACATCCCAGTCATCAAAATCATCCTGAGCCACGCAGGGCTTCGGCGGGCCCTCCGTGTTAGCGTGACTCTGTTGTGATGCCAAATTAGGAGGAGAGTTATTCAGTGCAGGAGGACGGGGGGAGGGAGGCTGAGCGGAGGAGGAGGAGAGCTGTCTCAAACCCAAAGCAACAGTTTGTCCAGCAGCAGTGTGCGTGCTGCTCCTTGATGCTGTGCCATTACACGGGGCGGCTGATCTCTCTCCAGTTTGCTGAAGGCAATTTTTCTCGGGCTCTCTGAGAGCAACAGAGGAGGCCCGCAGCGTGCAAGATGACACAGCAGCTGCCACATCGGCTGGTCCAGACTCTGAGCGGACAACCCAGTCTGTCCCCAGCAGGTCCTGGGAAACACACACACACACACACACACACACACACACACACACACACACACACACGTACATAAACAGTGTGAGAGAGGGGGAACAGAAGGAGGTTCATTATGTTACAGAAAGTGAGCAGCCTGCACTGACAGTTAAGTAACAGTTGAAATCAGGTGTGTTTGAGGCCGCTGGGGAATCACCTCATCATCAAAGTCCTCGCCAATGCTGAACAGGCCATTTAATTTGCAGGTCTGTAACAGAGGAAATAACACACTGATAAAATGTCTTCACAGCACGTTCAGCAATAATCGTCCACATCCTATTTAGCAGACGAAGATGGTCTAATAAACTAGAAAACGTGTCATAAACGAATGTTTAACCTGTTGTGCAGTGAACGTCTTGTTAGCATATGTTAGCATAGTTAGCTCAGATTGTTTTTAGTTTGTTGGATTGGTTGTCAGTTCTTACCATCGCAGTCATGAGATATCGCGATGAAAGCCGTATTTGATCAGTTTGGACAGGTACACCAAACTTGCTGAGACACCGAATGCCATTCAATAACAGCCTATAAATATAATTTGTTGTTTTTTACGATACATTTACTTTGACAAGCAAACGCTGCTAGCCAGCGAGCTAAATGAAAACTTTTAGGTGGGTTGTGCTGCTGCTTGGTACCGCCGCGCCGCCACGTTCAAACACGACGTAATGACGTAGGACATGTTTTTACAAAGAGCGTCGAAGCAGAGCGAGAGGATTCGCTCCTAATCACGTCCGCCCCCGTATTCCAGGTAGTTTCCTCCTTTCTGTCTGATTTTAGTTAAGCGACACTGTATTTACTGTATTTTTCCTGTATTCTTATGTTAAATTAAAACTATTGTAACTCCTAAGAGTGGTAAATACCCGAAATTAATAGTTGAATTAAGACACAGGGGCTTTAATAAAGAGACTAACGCAGTCATTGTGGGTTAACTAAATGCCATAACTGGCTACCGTATTTATCAAGAACATATGCACTAACTAAAACTCTAAAAGAAAGGCAAGGGAGAGGACAGACAGCTGTTTCACACTGTTGGAGCACCGGGAGTATTCTACCTGTGAAAAAAGATAACAACCCCAAAATATTCAAAAGAAAACACCACACTAATAAAAAGTGCCACTACAAACCATATCACCATCTAAAGTGAGTGGACTTCCAGCACACCCAACACACCCGTGACTGGAGGCCACCACCAGCTGCAGCACTGAAAACAAAGAGAATTAAAACCCTTTATTAGATAAATTCATAAAATAAACACCAACAGGGACGAGAAGTCCTTAAAATGCTCAGAACATTGGAAATTTGGAAAATGACTTAAATCAGATGGAAGCTGTTAATGGCTGAGGTTTTATCAGGTACGGTTGCCCCTGATCAGCTTTTCCACACTTACAGTATCACACATGCTCATAAAAAGCTGTAATAGCCTACAACACATTTTAAAAGTTGTGATCTCCAATTGACATGGAGTAACATGCAATAACAGCTGACACATAATTAACATTTATTATAATTCCTCATTCCACAGGTCCACTTGGGAACTGGATCTGGATGTAGTCTGTGGTCTATCTTGACATTTCTTGGCTCTTTGGTTTAGATGACTGTTTTGTGGACATAAATACAGGATCAATACTGCCCTTTGGTGGCCGTTTGGGGTAATACAAGTATCAGCTTGCATTCTGCTCTATTAATAACTAGTGCTGAAGTTGTATTTGAGCAACAATCTTGTGACTGTGTCCATAAAGGAAAGGCATTTCATTTGGAGTTCTCGTTGTAATATTTAACATAAAAGAGAAGCAACACTGATTTGAATAATGAAAGGTTTTGCTTGACCTCTGCTTTGACTCCTGTGACTCACCGCTGTTCCAGTGAAGGGTGAGTAAACGTTGTAGGCTGACATTTCTCTGAACAGTACTGCCCAGTGCTTCATAGGCAAGACCCTGTGGCTTTAGGGAGTTTAATGTATGGACTCAGATGAAACAGGAAAATGGCATAAAATTGTCTATTTTCTAACCCGTCTTCATTGAACAACTTTCTGGTGGTGCTCACTTTAAGGTGCCATGTCAAAGGACACATTTCCGTTCTCTTCTACCTCACTGCGCTCTCTGAGACTGGAGCAGGAGTTTCAGGAGTGGGAGGAAGCTCGGCGAGCGCTGGCTCACAGGAGAGCCATGACCAGGGCCCCGCTGCCCCGGGCTCCCAGGCCTCCTCCCAGGCAGCAGCGGCTCCAGGAGGTCCGGGCCCCTCCACCCCAGGTCCGGTGCAGAGACACGGCCATCCACAACACCTTCATGTGTGGGGACATGAAAGGAGTGTATGCAGTGCTGAAGGACCCTGCGATGGTCAACGCCCTGATGGAGACGGTGCATGAGGAGATGGTGTGGGCTCCAGAGATGGGTATGACTTCAACACCTCTTTCGGATAATCTCACATAGATGCTTTAATACTTGACAGCCTTTCTGTTCCTGTGTCAGGCATGTGGACGCTGAGCTCCAAGGTAAAGCAAACTTCAGCATTACGTCTGGCTGCCAGCAGAGGACACGCAGGATGTGTGGAGGAGCTGCTGTTTCGTGGGGCTGAGGTGAACGCTGACCCCGGAGGAAACACGGCCCTCCATGATGCCTGTATAGGCGGCCATGCTGTCTGTGTCCAGCTGCTGCTTTCTCACGGAGCAGACCCTGAACTGCTGGCTGCAGACGGCAGGGCTCCTCTTCACTTCTGCACCACTGCCCAGTCATTCCAGTGAGTGACAGCTGATATCCAACCATTTGTACTATATACTGATATCAATCATGTGTTCTGTATAAGGCCCAGTTTCACCACAGGAATAACTGAAGTTGAGTTTCATCTTAATCTTCTCTTACAGTGCAAAAATGTTTGTCTTTAAAAGTAATTTCCTCCTAAGTCTTATTCTAAAAACCTCACTTTCTTATAATAAGACAAATGGCTTGCCTAGAATGCAAGAAAATTCAATTTTTCCTTGAGACTTTGAGAGAAAAGATATCACTTCTTTCAAGAAATTACCAAAACAACGGAAGCAGCAGTGGTCTGCTTGAATTTGATAAGACTCAGCATAAATTGGATGTTTTTGCAGTGTAAATATTGATGCTGGGGTGTGGTGTGATCCGAATATGTGCCTTTTGTTCCAGGTGTGCTGAGTTGCTGCTAGAGGGAGGTGCAGAGGTCAGTGTGAGGATGAGGGAGTCCAGGCTCACACCTCTGCACATGGCTGCCCGGCGAGGCCTGGAGGAGCATGTGGAGCTCTTCCTCAGCCACGGAGCAGATGTGTTAGCCACAAATCAAGAGGGAGAGACCCCTCTGAACGCTGCGTGTTCCGGTGCCGAGAGGCCCTCCGAGGCCGGACGCTATTTACGCGTGATCCAAAAGCTGCTGGGTGCAGGAGCTGACCCCAGAACTGCAGGCAGGAAGCAGCACACCCCCCTGCATAATGCCTGTGCAAACTGCTGCCCCCGGATTGTAGACGTCCTCCTGCAGCACGGAGCCAAGGCAGATGTTGCCAACTGTGCAGGATACACACCTATGGACTGTCTGTTACAGGTAGCTCAGAAGTGCTGGGTGCATTTCAAGGTCAGGGTTTGTTAGTTCAAGTTATGTGAGACATTGACCAAGTCGAGATATTATTATTATGGACTTTTTTTTTTTTAGCTCAGGCAGTGGGATAAACACTTTTCTGCTTGTTCTTTAAGGTGGTTGAAGATTACCCAGACCAGCAACCAGAAGCAATAGCGCGGTCACTTCTGAACCACGGAGCTAAGCCTGTTTCACCAAAGGTTAGATAAAACAACCACACTGAGACAATGTGATATACTAATACATGTAAAAATTAGTTGTTTTCTAATGCAGGTGAGTAAATGGTAAAGGAAATGGTTGAAGTCCCGTGTTGGTATGTGTTTCCCCAACTTTAATCCTAACCCCAACCGATTATCTTTGCTACACCTAAACATAACATAACCTAACCTAAGCCCAACTTTGGAGAGGGATGCTACGAGAAACACCACTCTAACAGGAGGGAAACAGACTTTGCACACTGTCAGCACTGAGTTTATTAAAGATACCAGGTTTTGGTCATGAACTTTCGTCAGGCATCAAATTCACGATGTGAAACAAGAACATTTTTATATTGAAGCCACAGGCTGTAGCAACCAGTCAAAAGAGGAGCCAGATTCAACAACTGAGACAATTACCACATCAATAACTGATTAAAAAAACATACGTGCTAAAATCTGTAGAATACAAATGAAAATGGAAAAAGAAAACAAGAAAATTTCAAACAGGGAATAGGGGAGGTAGATCGCGCAAAACCCAGTCCAAGTTTCATATCCAAACTGGAAATATCTTCATAACCTTAATAAAGAAAAAACATACCAAAAAGATTTAATGTTTCAGAAGTCTATTAATGAAGACAAGGACAACAGAATCAGTTACTGTTAAGGAAATATGAAGTGAATTGTCTAATATTCCACAACATATCAAGTCAATATTTCAAGTAAAGAGTCTAATGTTAAAAATAGTGGAAAGAATATGAGGACAAGAAATTATCAAAATACAAAACAAGGAAAAAAAACTGGCACATGTAATACTGTAAATATGTCATTTTAATCAAGTCAGACAGACGAGGATTTACTCCTAAAATCTGTCCTCTTTCCTCTGATAATGTACTTTGACTGAATTGTGTTTTGAAATTCTCTCCAGTAGAATTCAGTGCATTTTTCAGGAAGATTTGACTTACCTCTCTACAGATGCTGAAGCAGTGTGTCCTCTCCGCTGCCACTCTGGAGGTGATGCTGAACTCGTATCCATCCATCTCTCCCTGCGACTGGATGGACTCTCTGTCCATGGAGACATTCGAGGTGAGCTGTCTGCGGTGTTAAATCACCTCCTCTCTTCCTGTTTTACCATCCAGTGCTTGAGTGGTTTAGTTTGTTTGCCCCTCCCTGCCTCAGGAGCAGAGGTCTTTCTTGGACTTGGTGCGTCAGCGGAGCGGTCAGCCTCGCTCTCTGCAGCATCTCTGTCGATGCGCTTTACGCCTGCACCTCGGAGGCCGGTGTCACTCTGCAGTCAGTAAACTGGACATTCCCAGCTCTGTGAGGGATTACCTGCTGCTGTGTAACGACGGGACGCTCCAGTGACTTTTAACAGTATGGTGCCTCTTTGGAAAAACATGACAATAACCTGTTTCTGTTACTTTTTTTTAAACTAACACTTGTTTTGTCAACTTGAAATACTTTTAACAGGATTTGGTCACGTGTAAGTGAAACCAATAAACACAACTTTACCTCTGGGTGGATTATTATTTCTTTACTTTTAATTTATTTACCCTTTATTTATGGTGTATTAGTTGGTTGTTACTATTGTTTTAACACAGTACTTGCATAACACTTTATGATATTAATGAAAGTGAAACCAAAAATAAGCTTACATTAATTATATGCATACTTTCTTTGAGTACACGATTTGCACAAATGGAATACCATATGAGAAATATGTTGCATTATACCACTCAACAACAACAGCGGTAGTATTATTAGGGTGAATGCATCTCACTTGTACTTTAAATCATGATTCAAGTAAATTTGCAAAACACAGATATAAAATTAACCAGAATATAAATGAAAAGATTGTAATCAGTGTGCTAATATATGCTACTTTACACTTCTGCTTCACTCCAATTTAGAGGGAATTATTGATCTTTTTGCTGCACAACATTTATTTCACAGCAACAGTTACTTGTTACGTACCAGATTAAGATTTTAAATACAAAACATATGATCATTTTATAACACATGACCCATTGTTATAGATTAAATGAAACAGAAAATTTGAAAACAATTACCCCAATTCCAAAGTCTGACAGATTTTTAGCCCTCATTCTGGGGTAAAAGAAAGTACATGCAGTGTTGGCTGCTAAATATGTCACTTCCTGCCACAACAAGAGAGACAACCAGTAGGACACTTATAGACAGACATTTATAAATACACTTATATTCTATTTACTGCCACCATCTCCTTTTTTTATATGTTGTTATGTTATGGACTAATGGCGGTCTTGTATTATCCCTGCCAATACTAACTTGATTACTTATATTACTTATATAGTATATCTATTATTTTATTCATTCATCTATTTCATTTCATCTATTTTATCATCATCATTTCATTCCTTAACCTTTTCTTTCATAGTCATAATTGTGCCTTGGAATGAATTGAATTGAAATAATGAAATTAAATGATTAAAAGCAGTTGTATCTCATGCTTTTAGTACACGTTTGCTGGTAAGTGTATTTTTACTTTTACTTGTAATTGAGTAAAGCCCAGTAAAGGCCCACACAAAACTACCGCACCGTTATTAAACTCTAAGTATCAGTTATTATTGTATGAGCAGGAGGAGAGGAGCGACAGGCGTGACCCTTTTCCAAAACAAGCGCCCACACTGGCCTGGGATGACGTGATGACGTCAGGACGTTGCGTCGCCTCTGTGTTTATTATGTGGTTGTTAAGCAGCAGCCGCTAACTAGCACTGAGCCTCGTCTTCAAACATGCACTGATTTAACAGCTGGCAGGTAAGATCGTTTGATTTCCACACAATGAACACGCACAGACGTTCACACGAACCCCCCCGTGTTCAGTTTGAAAACTGTTGGCGACAAAACAAGTCGAGCAGCGAGACTCGTAAACAGCCGAAGGTCGTTTTTCAGGCTTAGCTCGCAAGCTAACTTAGCTCGCTAACTAGCAAGAGCAGCAACAACTACAACACAAGTTAGCAACACAGAAGGCGAGGCTGCATAACAGCTTATATTTTGTCTAAAAGGTTGAATGTCGAGTATAATGGCTAACGTGGCACGAGAAAACACTGTTGGCAGCTGGGTGTTTGGACATAGCTTCACAGCTACAGGACACAGCTTGTGTGTTGACCAGCCCTAATAGCTGCTCCTGATCTTTATGCTAAGTAACTTCCATCCTACATAATGACTTTTCCACATGGTAATGCCTTGTAAAAGGATTACTTACTTATTTTTCTGCCAGCAATCCTATTTGTAATCAGAACATCTATATGTAGCTACCGAGCTATGACATACTGTCTTTATAGCGTGTTTATATATGTGTGTAAAGTTTATAGTGTTTTTTAATTGTGTAAAGTAGCTTTGTCCTGATGTGCAGGAGCTCAATTGACTCAGTCAGAATACAACTTTATCATGGCTGCAAGGTCAGAGAGAGAGAGTCATTCTGTAAGCAATTTATTGCATTTCCTTGCTAGAAACCAAAGTTTTCTACTGTCAAAATATCGGCCATGGGTGGGATGTATGGATAAAATATTCTGTCATCTGTCAGATGTATGTATAATCTTATATTGTGACAATTTATATATGAATTGAAAAGATAATTGGCAGATTAATCGATAACGAGATTAGTCATTAGTTGCAGTCCTAATATAATATCATGATGTAGTAAGTTTCCTGGAAATTCAATTGTGAAACTGTTTATAGATAAAATAACCAGATGGGAATGTCTGTTTTTGGCGAATGCAGTGAATCTAAATATATTATAATAATAATAATGATAATAATAATAATAATAATAATAAACTATATTTATATGGCAGTTTTCTTAACAAGGCTACAAAGTGCTTTACAGAGAAAAACCCCCAAATAAAAACGACACAGGGATCATCATAAGACAGTGGGAGATGAAATAAAGTTAAGAAATGTAAAATGGTGAAAGTGGAGTGATAAAACCCAGAAACATTAAATATTCATAAATGCCATAAAAGACGCTAATGATGTAACCTGTCTGATCTCAATAGGCCGAGTGTGATCTAAGGGAACGTCCAGACACATAGGGAGTCAATAAATCGTTGATATAATTTGGAGCAAGGCCATGTAATGCTTCGAAAGTGATCAGTGGAAATTTAAAATCGATAGGGAACAGAACTGGCAGCCAGTGTAAGTTGGAAAGCACAGGAGTCGTGTGTTCATATCTCGGTGAGATGGTGAAGGGAGCTCCGACTGATGGCAGCATAAAGTGCGTTACAGTAGTGCCATAAAACAGACACAACAGTGTAAACGGTAATGCAAAATCTCAGACGCTTGACATGTTTATATCAAGTCACAGTATACAACATTATATCCCCCAATCCTACCAAAAAAAGTTGGGGTTTTTTGTGAGGTTGTAATTAAAAAAAAATAGATCTTGGATCAGTTAACAAATATTTGTCAATATTTGTGAAAGGAACTTGTACTCATAGAGGATATGCAAAGCCAGATTATATTCATGTTTATTTTTGCCTCTATGTTTTGCTTAATGTTGTTAACATTGTTGTACAGATTGTAAATCCCTAAGAGGCAAACTTTACTTGACTTGTAGCTTATTTGTTCTTGTCTTCAGGTTTGCAGGACAGAGATGGCAGTGTGTGCACTGACCATGTTGGATGGGATGGAGGAGGAGGTAACGGCAGCAGGTGGTGTGTTGCTCCTGGCCCTGGCCCTCGCCCTGGCTTGGCTCTCAACCCACGTGGCTGACCGGGGAGACCATATACTGGGCACCATCCTCACCGTGGGCGCTCACGCCTCTCTGATCGGACTGGGGGGCCACGACAGTTACAGCGGAGGGTCTCCCAGCGCCGACACCCCCGAACAGCAGACTCCTCCACCGTCTCAGGAGAACAAGCCGGACGACGGCGAGCCGGGGACTGAGAGGGGAGAGGGGGGGGGGGAGGGGACAGGGGAGGGAGCTGAGGGGGTTAGGACAGATCTCCTGCTGGACATACAGAGCAAACAACCACAGGCTGGAAGACTGCATACCTCAGATGAGGAGGATGATGACGTTGATGATGATGATGATGAGGAGGATGATGATGAAGAGGAGCTGGAGGAGGAAGATAAAAAGATTTTAAAGCACATCCCAGTGTTGTCCAGCACCATCTCCCCTACCACCACCACCACCACCACTTACATCTCTGTCCGTCTGAAGTATTTAAATGACACGGAGGAAGTAGCTGTTGTAGAACCAGAGGATACAGTGGGAGTACTGAAAAGGTTGGTAAAACAACCCCAAACATCCACCTGTGAAGGTAGATACAGCTCTCATGTCTGTACACTAAATATGAAGCTACAGCCAGCAGTTGGTTAGCTTAGCTTAGCTTAGCTTAGCATAAAGACTGGAACCAGGTGTAAAGAGCTAGTCTGGCTCTGCTAATTAACACATGATGTCTTTAAGTGTAAAAACGACTCAATGTGGTTTTGTAAGAGGTTACATGCGGGACCATATCTTGGCCTGGAGTCTTGTCGTCACCGTGAGGTTGCCAGGCAACCAGCGGTGAGTCCAAGAAATAATCCCGCACATAACCTCAACGTGCCGTTTTCACAGTTTGGTTTTTGTCAAATTTAACAAACAAGATCTCACATGTTAATTAATGAGCTGAGCTGAGGTAACAAAATACACCTATCTGTGTTGTTGCCGTTGGACAGAGCCTGGCTAGCTGTTTCCCCCTGCTTCCAGTCGTTATGCTAAGCTAAAATAACTGGCTACTGGCTGCAGCTTTATATTTATCGTACAGACATGGGAGTGGTATTGATCTTCTCATCTAACTCTTAAACTATCCGTACTATTACTTTAATTTATCTGTTAACGCCTCTTCTTTCTCGTCTCTCCTCTTCTCCAGTAAATACTTCTCAGGACGGGAGCATCAAATAAAACTTATCTACCGAGGCCAGTTGCTGCAGGATCCCAAGAGGACTCTGTTATCCCTGAACATCACACACAACAGCGTGATCCACTGCCACATCTCCCAGGCCCTGCACGAGGCCGCTCCAGAGGAAGGGGCTCAGTCTGGGGCCGGAGCAGGAGTCGGGCCCGGGGTCTCTGGAGGATTCCGGGCTGCTGGTGTGGCCATCAACACCAGCAGCCTGGTGGTGCCTGTGTTTGTGGTGATACTGGCTGTGGTGTGGTACTTCCGCATCAACTACAGGCAGTTTTTCACCGCCCCTGCGACCATCTCCCTCGTGGGAGTCACTGTGTTCTTCAGCTTTCTGATATTTGGGATGCACAGCCGCTGAAAAGGCAGAGAGAGGGCACGTGCTTACCGCTGAATGTTGTTAGGAAAAAATAAAAATAACTACAGCAGTGGGTGGCGCCTGCAGAGACGGACTAATCAAAAAGGGGCTCGGTGCAGATGCCACAGCTGATTGGATTCCTGCAGTGTGTGAGTGTGTGGGTGGTTAGGTGAGCCTGTTTGTGCATGCAAGATAATAAAAAAAAACAGATGAGTGAGTGTACAGTATGTGTGGGGTAAATAATAACCTGCAGCAAAAGCTGAACCATACTTTAGCCTCTCTTCAAACATGACTTAGTGGTTCACTCCATGTTTTAACTCTCTGGCTTTATTTTGTCTGCTCTTTTTTATTGTAACGATTCATGATGCTTTCCTGTACGTCATTGTTGTTGTTCAGGCCACTGTTTCTGTGTTCAAAATGTTTTTCATTAACCGATAGATGCAAGAATCTAAAATCTTTTGGAACCACTCACTGTTGTGCTGTGTGTGCCAGTTTAACTCTTTGCCATTATTTTGTTATTTGAATGATTCAAGCTCTGTGTAAGCAAACGTGGACTGTACAGCTGCCTCAGTGACAGGCTGAAAACCTCAAGATATTTTTGTTGCTCAGAAACCGTTGCAATGTAGAAATAGGCTAATTTAAATAATCACTAGACACCAAAATAGACACTTTTTGAGAAGATATTGTAAATATATTGTGTATTTTCTGTAAATAAAATGATAGAATGAATCAAATGAACCTGCATCTGGCACTTAAAAGATTTGGAGGGGGACACTGAACCCTCTTGATTATGCTGGACTGCTCTGGCTTCAGTGATGTCTCAAATTAAAGCATTTCAACCCAAACCTGTTTGTCTGTCTGTGGTCTAAGAAAGTGAGCCTCTGGGTAGCGTTTGTTTATTTATATACAAACACCAGTATGCATGACAGTGAAGAAAAATAACCCGTGTGTCACATTATGTTTGTAGACACTCATTCGCACATGCACAGATTTGTGCTCGTGCATGAAAAAAATATTGGAAACCCACAACATTGCATTCTTTGTTATTGCACTCAAACTGCACACAGATACACAAAGAGCCACAAGAGAACGTCAGCTGTTAACTTTATCCACAAAAGGTGGCTTAAGAATCTAATCATACCTACCAAAGTATCACAACGACAGTTCATTTATCTTTAGCGCACGTCACAAGACTTTACTGGAAAATAATCCAAAGGGCACGTTCAAAGTTACTACAGACCTCGACAGAAACACAAAATGTTAACCAGATTGTGTTATTCCAGACATTTGAGACCTACAAATGAATGCACTTGACTTGAGGGACTGTATGAAAATTATTGGGGGTGTGGAGGGGGGGTTATATCTTATATTTTCTTTGATTAAAAAAAAAAAACACAAGGCCAGTATTCATATTTTCTTTGGACCCTCCCCTTGACTTAAAAAAAGAAACACCCTTCCCCTAGTACCTGGAAATAAAATATTGACAAAAACAAAAACATTGTGAATATTCGAGCCATTCCCTATTTCTGAATAAATAATGCTAAATAAATGTTTATTTCAGCCACTAACTGTGTGAATCGGCTCAGGCAGCAGCTCCGTTATCTATTCTGTTCCTAAAAACTGACTACTAGCTAGTTGATTTTGATGAGGAAAATAAAGCCTTAATACAGAGACATGACCCATGGCACACGTCATATGTAGTTTTTACAATAAATGTCACAAGGAGAGAAAATGAAATATAATCTGGGACGAGAAAAAGTTGAAAGACCCTTCCCTTCTCTCCCAGAAACTTCAGACCACCCACCCTATCAGAAAGAAAAAAAAAAATATATATATATATATATATATACATAAGGGCCATCATACACTTGAAAAGAAATTGTTCATACGTGTTGTACCATTACGTCTGAAGGCAAAAGTGTTTATAATTATAATTGTTTAAATATCACTTTAATATGGAGATCACGGCTGCCTCTCCTGGAAGGCTTCATAGCTTTCATATACCCCCTAATAATTTTCATACAGTCCCTAAGTTTTACAGCGACGTCAAACAAAATACATATGCACTCAGTTCTAATAATAACTGCAACAGTAAAGTTATTTGTTTGTAAAGCCAATTAATAAGAAAAACAAATAAAAATGCTTCTCTAAGACATCAACTCTGAAAAGGTAGAAGTACAAGATTAGTGAAATAGTGCGTCTAAAGCATGTACTATATCTTACAACTTTTACATTAGACATGTTGGTTATAGGCTCACAAGATGCAGATTTATCACTCATGATCATGAATGACAAGCAGAAGTGCAGCACTGATCTACTTAATTAATGTATGATGTGATCTATAAGCAGAAACTACACAAAACCAGTTTTGTACAGAGGAAAGAAAGTTACGTTGGATTCATGATTACTTTTTCGTCTCACGCGTCATACATACATGTACTGTACATGTGCCTACAAAAGCCTACTGGCTCATCAAATATCAAAATCTGCATTTCCACACAAATAATACACATACAGCATCACTTCACAGGTAGTGACGAAGACAAACTTAAATATATTGTTGATGTAAACAAAGAAAAAAAGTTAAATATTTAAAATGGCACACATACTTTCACAAAAAAAGTCACATTCTAGGATGCATAGTTTTATGAAAATATAAATGATTACACACACACACACACACACACACACACACACACACACACACACACACACACACTCTAACCACACACACACACACACACAACACAAACAAAAGTGACTTAATGCACGTCAGCATACAGAGGCACTCACACACACACAACTGTGCAATACGATGCTAGAATTAAAAAGCCACTGATGAGCACTCCAGTATACGTGTGTCAAGTGTCCCACATGAAATGAACACAGAGTCTAAAAAAGAGGGACAGGTCACAGGATCGCCATCAACGACAGAGTACCTGAAGGTTTCACGACGCCAAACTTAAGACATGCATTGAGGAAAATGTTTGGAGCCAACAAGAAGTTTTTTCTGACTGACTATAACTAATAAAAGGTCTTAAACTTTAAATAATTAGATGCTAAGGGACATGTTGGCATTAAACTTCCAGAAAAGGGTGGATAAATAAATAAACAAACTCCTAATGGGCCTTTTTTAAAGCAAATATTTTGACTTGTCAAACCTGCAGGAAAAGCACAGGTGCAATTAATTCTGTTAATACAGCATGCACAGCGGCAGAGCCCTGAAATTAGGAAAGCTAAATGGAGTGTAGCCCTTAATAATATTAATTAAATCTGTGGTTTTCCTGCTATGTCATGTCAAAATGGCTGCCGTGAAAAAGCCCATTTATGGTGTATTTTTAAGGGTTTAAAAGTGATATCGTTTTTTTTCCCCCAACCATGAATTGTATTGTACAGCACAGATACTCTGATTGGACGCTGTGACCAACCACACTTTTTAGAACGCTGTGTTCATAATACAGAAGGAAAAATGTTTATTAAATTGCCTAACTTGTCAAGGCTGAATGAATAAGAAGTCAAGTTTCATCCCATCCTGTTCAGGCCTGTAAATGTAGGTGTGACAGGAGGGACCTAATAGAGAGGAGGCAGGAGCTGGTCTGACCGACAGGGCTCACGCTAGTTTAAGTCATCGTAGATACTGGAAATAGAAGGTGCTGAGAGTTTGGGCCTCTTTTTTTTGGTCGATAAGCTGATATTACTCTGAGAGCTGCTGCTGCTGCTGCCGCCGCCGCCGCCGCCACCGCCTCCTCCAGGCAGACTTCCTCCTCCTCCTCCTCCTCCTCCTCCTCCACTGTTCAAACCAAGAGACGTCCTCTTCTTCTTCTTGGGCCTCCTAGAATCTGAATGGTTGGTGCCTGTGAGAGGGGCAGAAAACTATCTAACAGCGGTCTTTACGTTTTATCAAAAGAATAACTTTCAGTGTAATGCATGTTGCTTTCCTTACTGGCTTTAGATGAGGCAGAGTCAGTGGGTGAAATATCGGGGGAGTCTTCCCACTGCAGGCGGCTCATCAGGGTCTGTCCGTCTGGAATGTCGAAGCTGTTGCTCTCCACCACAGCGTCTGCATCGGGCAGCGACGGCCTATTACGTGAAACACAAGACACAGATACATCCTGTTAGACTGGTGAGGACACAACTCAAGACATCCAACTCAGAGTGACCACACAGTATGTCTACATATTCCTAATATTATTGGTGTGCTAGATGTAGTCAAGAAATATTAAGAAAAGCAGCAAATCCTCACATATAAGAAGCTAGAACCAGCAAATGTTTGACATTTTTGCTTGAAAAATGGTATAGCTGGCAATTAATTTTCTTTCCATCGACTAATCAATTACTCGACTAATCGTTGCAGCTCTACATGTACGGGTGACATAAAATTGCCTACAGAAATTATGCAGGTACCACCACAGAGTCTGATGAATCACGTGTCACATGCTGATTGGCTCCACTGAGACCCAACACAGGCCAGGAAAACCCCTGGAGGTAATGTATGACCTCTTTTAGTGATAAAAGGTCACCAAATGCTCAGTTCCCCTTCAGCTTCAGTGTACTCTTCTGTTAGGGGACAGTCACGACTCTGTCAAAGAGCTGATACGTGCAGAAAAGGCGGCCCTGTACCAGAGAACTGACAACACTGACCAGCAGCATTGTTCAGCTCCCATCTCTGGCAAAGGCAACAGCGAACTGTATCAGCAAACACCTGCACCATGAGGGTCACAACACTCATTCAAACATGACTTTTGTTAAGTACACTTGTGGGTGAGGAGGAGGAGGAGGAGGAGGAGGAGGAGGGGTGGGGTGAGGAAGGGGACAGACTCACGCGGACGGCCCCAGGAGGAACACCCTGACGGCCCTCCTCTGTTCGTCCGTGTGCTGGGGGCATCGCTGAGACCTGGTGGGACACAAGGTGGCATTATACATCCCTGACTGACGGCCCTGCCTGCATACACACAGCCACAGGGAGGGAGGGAGGTGGGACGCACTGCTGCGGACACAATCAGTGACCAATCAGATGAGGCAGAGCAGCAACGAGGAGTTAAAGGGTATGAAATGTTAAGAGGTTGGTCACTGACAGGGTCCTCCATGGTCTAATTAAAAATATCTTGTGTGTGTAATTATTATTGTTTCTGAAATCTTTCCAGAATTTGGTGTTCAATCACTGGTCCAGAAAATAAATTTAAACAATGAAATGCAATGAGAGTTGCCACTTGTGTACCCCTGAGTTAGTCCCAACATACATGATCATTTTCATATATACACAGATGAAACTGATCATGTTTCCAGATTCAGTATCAGACAGCATTTCTAAGTGATTTAGTTTTTTATGAACATTTCACAGAAGGGCCAAAGGGGGACGGGGGGATATCAAGACACTGACCTCAGAATTTGGATTAAATAACATGGTGACACCAGTCCAGGTGTTACAGTACCTGAAACTAATCCTGCATTATCCCAGATATTAGCACCAGAAAAGCAGTTAACTGTTTTCTCCAGAGTGGAGAGGTGTCATCACTAGTTTATCTATGTGCCGGTGGATTACACAGTAATTACCTGGTACACATCTTCTTGGTGTGCTCAGAGATCACGCCACATTGCTGTAGAAACAAACACTATTTTAATGATCAACATGTGTAAAAAATGTAATGTTTATCCTGAGAAATAAGACTGTAAAAATGTTGACATGCTTGTGCATATTCATGCAGGTTGCTCACTGTTGTTAAAAGGGATCTGACTTCATCAGGGCCTAACGTTTCATAACTGATGCCAGTGTTATAGTTATACTGAAATGAAAGACAGACCAAGAACCATTATCAAGACGTTGCACTGTACAATACAATACGAACTTTGTAGTCTTGCAGGCAACATGAACAAAGGAGGATCTGTCACCTTGTAAGGCTCTGAACTGACGCTGCTCCCAAGCTCGCCTGGAAAAACAAAACAAAACCCATTAAAATATCATCACAATTGGACTGTAAAACGTTTTTATCAAAAGAAAAATCATCCCTGAGCACCGCAGATGATTTCAAGTCACAATCTAGAGGGTTTCCAACCACTCAGAGTTGATTTGGAAACTAGTTTGCAGCTAATCAGATATTATTTGCTCCTCCCTTGTAAACAGAGCAAGAGCTTTCCCCATAAGCCCCCCCTGTAAAACCACAATTTTTTCTTTTTACACTTGTGTTCTGCAGGTTAATGTCAAACTATTCCTTTTACACACCAGCACATGAATTTTCATAACACAGATGCCAAGATTTGTTTCACAAGTTATTCTGCTTTGCACCGTGACTCACATAAAACATCCCAAAGTTTGGCTGAAAATATGCAAAACTCTTTAGTCTTTGTGTATTCACCCAACATTGCGTTGTGCTGACATTTTGGCCCGGGATCAGTACATCTAAAAAAGGTGAAGCTCTTGTTTGTGTAACACCAATGCACTAGAAACTAAACACATGATAGACTCACCATTTTTATGTTTTATAGATTTGGATCTTCTTGGGGAATTTTGATTCTGCACAAAGACAATCATTCAGATTAGATTAACCTCATCATACTAAATCACATATTAAACTTACTCTAATATCATCTGCAAAAAGGGAAAACAAATGCAAAAATACCTTATCTGACTTTCTCTTCTTGGCTGTAACATGGAGAAAGAAGTTTGTTTATTATGTGGAAGCAACCTGCAGTTTTCCTTAATTGTTCTCTCGGCACAGTGGAAATTGAAGTTAAACCATTTTTTAATGCTCACCTTTTTTTTCTGCCCCATACGACCAGTCGTTATCGTTGAGGTCATCGTTGTCCTCCTGATCACTCTCTGATTTGCTCATGTTATTATTGCTGGCTAGCCTGTTAAAAGGTTAAAAAAAAACAATATGATCAGATGTCTGTACCCATTTTGGATCAATACAACAGTCAGTCCTGAATGACCGTCGCTGACCGACCTGCGGTTGGCGATGCGACTGCTGTTGCGCCCCATGCCGAGACATTTCTCCAGGTGCGGGGCAAAGCGAGAAGCTGCTATCAATCTTTTGCAGTTGGGGCACTCACACTCTTTGTTTTTCCACTGATTGTAAACTTGGCCAAATATGTCCACTCCTGGCTGATCCACAATTTCTGGAAGAGTAATAAAAAAAACACACACATGCTGTAAGCAAACGCACCAAAGGCAAATGAGAAGACAAATGGACCGGAACAAACTGGAAGCCATGGCACCAACCAAACTCCTTCATGCTCTCTTGGTCCGTTTCATCCAAGAAGAAATAGCCCTGTTTCACAGCCCGATGCACCTCAAAACACAGGCCCAAACAGGCATCTTCCACCAGCTCAGAGTAGATGTCATGGACCAAGGCCTACAACACGAAAGATGACGAGATCATTTAAAACCAAATACAAACTGGATGCCACATAAAAACAGATTAAAGACACAACATCTTCCTGTTGGTGACAGGTAAAGGAATAATTACAAATTATGTATATTCACTCACCTCCAGCTTGGTGTTGTCTGGGCCTGACAGGGGCATATCCTCCATTTTCATTTGAAAATCTGTATGGGAAATCTTGATAGCAAGGTAATGAGATGCTGACCTGGGGATTTTGAAGAGAAAAAACAAAAAACAAATGTACAATCATGAGAAGGTCAGCATGGTGAAAACAGATTAAAGAATGACAGATCTGTCATCAAGGGTCCAGTTTATGAATCAAACTGATTGCATGCATGGCACTTACTTTTAAAATAGCTGTCAATACTTGTTGCAGATATGTCTTCATTCTGTTGAAGAGAAGAAAATATATACATTAATACGGTAGGTGATGTCATGTGTTTTTTGCTTAAATTAAACATTTCAGAAAAAGTACAATTTGAGAACACACACACCAACCATAAGCCTGCACATATTAGTTACAGCAATATCATTTTTCTTTCTTAATGAGTCAGGTGTGGTTAACTGAGGCAAGGTGCGTCTTTATTTACACTATAAACACTGCAAGAATGGCTCAATTTTAAACACAAAACACCCATCTAAACAACCTCACCAACGACTAGCTAACGTTAGTAGGAAAGAGCAACAATATAAACGCAGATAATGACAGTTGTTAGCAAACTCAACACCTGTTTAAACGCCAACTAACATTACTTTGTAGTGTTAGCATTTGCTAGCTAGTCCTGCTACTAGTTTGAGATGAAAAAAAAAACCGTTTGTGGAATATGCGGATACAATGTAGTGACGTTATGTTTTTAATATCACCAAAAACTGTTTCCTCTTACCCTGACACACAGAAAACTCAGCCTGAAGCAGGCACTTTCTCCGCGGGAGGCAACATCTCCACCGTGTCAGTCCTCATGAAATACGTTAACAAGAAGCCTGGTCTTCAGCTACGTCCATCCTTTTATCGTCCGTAAAACAAAATCCTCGTTTAAATTGTTTGTTGTCGCAGGAGTCGATTAAATTTACGTTACAAACCCGCTTGACGCCGAGGAGGCCAACGGCGTAGAACCAAACAGAAAAATAAAAGTGACTTCCGGTTTCAACCTTAAAAATAAAACCCTTGCTTCCGAGGATGAGCTGGGCAAGTGCATCTAATGCTAATCATTGCCAGTGGTGGAAGTAAAAGTAGCAATACAACTATGTAAAAATACTCTGTTACAAATAAAAGAGTTGACATAAGTAAAAGTACAAAAGTATTATCAGCTAAGTGTATCAAAAGTAAAAGTACTTGTTGGGCATAATGGTCCATTTCAGAGTGTTATAATATCACATATAATTTGAATATTATTACTGAAGCATTAACAGACAAGCAGCATTTTAATGTTACAGCGGTTGGAGGTGGTGCTAATTTGAACTACTTCATATATACATCGGTGTTGTTTGTAACAATACATAACAATATTTCCTTCTGAAATGTAGTGGAGTGGAAACACTCAAATAAAGTGCAAGTACCTCAAAATAACTCAAAATTAAGTCAATTTACTCAAGTACTGTACTGAAGTACAGTTTTGAGGCACTTGTACTTTCTTTGAGTATTTTCTGTTAATGCTTTATACTTATAATAAACAACATTTCAGTGGCAAACATTGTCGTTTTTACCAGACTACATATAGTTTGACAGCTAGATAGTTATTTTGCAGATTGATTTTTACATACAAAGCACAAAATCAGTTTATAAAAGATGATACATTCATTGTAATAGAGTAGTTAAGCAGTTAGAATAAGCTCCACATGGACCAGCTATAATGTTAAATCATCAGTAATCACATTAAAGCATCAGTAATAATAACCTAATAATATAAAATATAATAATATATTATATTATTAGGTTAATATTACTCACAGGGGCCAGTATTTTTACTTTTGACGCCTCAGATAAGCCAGGACTTTTAGTTATAGGCAAAATTATTTAACTTGTACTTCTTCCACCAGTGTCCCAATGCAATAGTCCTGCAATAAATCTTATCTTTGTGAATATAATGCTCAGCCTTTGTTCGCAGTGTGTCAGAAAGGTGTGGGTTCAGGTGTCTCTAATCTGTTTAACATTAACAATGGCTCCATTAAGTTTCCCAGTAGGTCAGTGTGACAGTGAGCCAGCATGCACAATGGCAGGACCCTGAACCCGAAGCAGCTAAATGGAATTCAGCCATCGTTAATTGTATTATTTACACACCTGTGACATGTCAAAATATCTTCCATTACAGTAAAAAGGCCTGTTCTGTCTCCCACATTTGAGGCCATACTTGTTGTAGTATTTTGCTTTAAAGGATGTTTATGTTATTTTGCCCCCGTTATCACATTTTTTAAAAATGTTACTAAAAGCATCCTACACACATGATTTTCAGATATCACTCTGCTTGCCTTGTTCTATATTTAGCAAATATCTTCGTGCACCAGCCACTAAGCTGAAGTTGCTAGGAGACTTGTGTGACGCAGTTAAGGCACTATTGGTGATTTTATTTTGAAGGTACAATCAGTGTGCTTCCGGTGTCACTGTCAGGCTTGACGCAGGTCGGGGACTTTCGCCACCCACTTAAGACATCAATAAATGAACGTGAGATTTCCGCTCGTTATCTGTGATCAGTTAGTTGCGCCTGAGCGGTTGAATGAGGTCATTGGTGCCAATAATGCGCACTAAATGGCCAAAAGTATGTGGACACCTACACATTACATCCATATGTGATTTAATATCTCATTCCAAAACCGTGGCTCACGATATGAATTTGGGGGATATATAGGAGAGAAATAAACATATTTCCCCTACACAAAATTATGTTTATTTTCTTGTCTTTTCTCTGATCATTTCTTCTGGACAGTTTCATCCTTTCAAGTCTCTGAAAGTATAAAATAAGCAATTTGAGAAGGGATAATCATTTTATTTGAACTTGTCATGACACATAAACACATTACACCTGTGACAAGGGGTCACAGGTAGACATTGCTTCGTTTTATGGGGACACAACACAAAAGAGTTTGAGAATCAATCAGTGCATTGATGTGCTTAATCAAACTGTCAAACAGCAAAGACAAACTGCACAGAGAGTTTGAGGAACAGGAGGTTAACAGGGGCCCTGTAGTTCATATTTGGCCTCCTTGCAAGTTAATGTGGCCATGCAAACTGTTGGCTACAACTTGGAAGCACTCTAGGACTGCAACTAATGATTATTTTTATTGTTGATTAATTTGTTATTTTCTCAAATAATTTATTCAACATTTTGTCTATAAAATATCAGAAAATAATGAAAAAGGCCCAGTGCGATCTCTCTTAGTGCACGTTGACCAATTCAAATTGTTGTTTTGTCCGACTAACAGTCCAAGACCAAAACCCATTCAGTTTTTAATCGTTTAACACAGAGAAAAGCTGCAAATCTTAACATGTTATTGGTAATTTCTGCTTGATAAATGACTTAAATTATTAATCTATCAAAATTGTTTGATTTATTTTCTGTCGATCGACCTATTGATTAACTAACCGCACACCCCTGCCTAAAATATTTTAAACATTTCATGATGTAGCATTATGATTCCCTTCATTGGAACTAAGGGGCTTAGCCCAAACCAAAACAGCCTGACCAAAAGTATGCCAGCAGGGCTGTCCACATACGTTTGGCCACATAGTGTATTTCTTCCCACACATCAGTGTACTGATACACATTCTGTCTGCTTGTATAAGGTTAAAAGACAACACACACACGTCTAACTGTTAAAGATAATTTTTAATTTGCCCAAAGACTTGACTACAAGGACATAAGAACACCCTCAGCTATAGAAAACATCAAATTTTGTCAAATGACCAGCAGTACAAACTTGTAAAGCTTTGCTGTCTTAGATATCTCTATAAACCAACAGAAGGGAGAGAAGAAACAACTAAAACAGGTGAATTAAACCAAAAACTCTCCCCCACGTGAGTGGAAAAACTCACTGGCCTCAGAAGTCACAGATGAGGGTTTGCCAACTTAAAGCACTAACAAAAACAATAAGCACTCAATACAAAAACAGTATTTACAGAAAAATTACAACAAATTTGAACCCCAATTGTTCTGGCAACTCAGTTCCCCGAATCCCTTTTACAAACTCCCATCGATCAATATAAGCAATCACGACCCTTTTCCCTCCCCAAATTATTTAAATAGTCCACGCTGGTTTTGTTTCAGACAGTGATGAGATCAAAATCAGTCCATTACTAACAGATTATTAATAGTTGCCATGTACTCATCCGTCTGTGGACCCAAAATGACAGTCATGGAAGTCTTGTCATTAGTCCGTTTTCAGGTGACCAATGACATGACGGCGCCGAGCAGAAAAAAAAGACCTTTGGGAAAAGAAAGGGAAAAAAATGAAAAGACTTCATAATATCTACATTCATGGTGTTGGTATGATGTCCCCACACAGGCACATACATGCACACTGCAGTCACATCATGGTATGCAACAAAACAGTAAAAACAGCACACATTAAAGCAAAGAAACACACACTCACACACACCCTCATATATACACAGTTTTGTGCGTGCATGCACACAAACTCACACAGAGGGACAGATTTACGTTAAGTGCACACTTTTTTTTTTTTGGGATAAGCATCAGACTACAACCCACGTGGATTACAGTCAATACCATTAAAAGTTCAAAACAAACTTGCAAAAAAAGTTGATGAAACCCATTCAGTTCAACATCCACGGACGATTCCAGATGGATCAGAACACAACAATTAAAACGAACCTATCAACAATTCAAATAAACCGTAAATGAAACGTAAAACAATACACCAAACTGTGTGAAATACTCTTTAAAAACACAGTCAGATTGAGCTCTAAATGTGGAAAACAAGCGTCATCCCTTCAATGACAAACTGCTCTGGTCACACAATAAACACTGTTTATTACCGTCAGGCCAGAACAAACTGCTGAGGCAAACAGAATTGTTTCAGACTGATGGACTTATGTGTACAAGACATGTCAGTTAAGTTTGAGACCTTTCAATGACAGACACATGGCAATGGATCCTACAGTGCCTATAATATATATTCACCTCCCCTCGACATTTCTTTTGTTTTACAACTCTGAAGCAAAGTGGATGTAATCAGGCTTTTCGTCAACTGACGTGAAAGCAAACAAATTAAGTCCTGATATAAAACTAAAATAATTGGTTACATAAGTATTGACTGGTGGAAGCAAATCCTTCCATAATTCACAGAAATTGAATGTAGATTAAGCCAGGATTGAAATTAAAAGTGTGACCAGTAAATACACCTGTATCTGGAGCGTCTTAGTCAATTTTCAAATACAAATTGTGAAAATCGTGAAGATAAATAAATGAATTTACTGAAAACTACCATTCAGGGGAAGGATACAAGAACATTGCCAAGGCACAGAATAGCCTGCAGACTACAGTAAGGTCAATCATTTAAAAAATAAAATAAAAAGTAAAGCATATGGCACAGCTGGAAATCTGCTTAGAGCAGGCTGTGTTGGTGCAAGAAAGAGGATTTGTGGTAGGGCTTGAAACCGCTGCTCACTTACAGTCCTTATACACCTCGATTGGGCAGTTTTGCAAAAAGAAACGGGGAGGAAATGCAGTGCCAACACGTGCAAAGCTGATAGAGACCAATCCACATGGACTCAAGGCTGTAACTGCTGCCAAAAGGTCCTTCTACTAAATATTTAAGAGTGAATACTTAATGTAATCAATTGTTAGAGTTTTTAAACTTGCACTTAGTTTAGATAAATTGTTTTTCTTGTGACATTACAGAAAAATATCATCATTTTGCAAAATTTACTATTTAGCTAGTTGCTGTCCGAGTTAGATGAGACCAGCTGTCAGTTTCAGTTCTGTGTTGAAATGTCGGCTGCGCACAACACTACAGCTGGGTGGAGTTAGCTCTGCTCTCAACTAGAAAGTAATTTCCGCCTAAATGTTGCAGGATTCCTTTAAAGAGTAATTTTTCTGCTGATGAATATCAAAGCCTCATTACATCCACAATGTCATAAAAACAATAAAACATGAAAAAGTCCAAGAGGGGGTGAATACTTTATATAGGCACGGTTATGTTTTAAATGAGAACATGGGTAAGTAACAAGTTCTGAAAATTTCCAGCAACAAAAAGACATTCATAATGGCTTGATTTTTTTCCTGAAAAAATACCACCTCTTTAAGAACCAAATGATAAAATCTACATCATAAATTGAGAAAAGAGAACAACGCGACAATGTTCTGGAAAAAAAAAAATAATGGAAACATTCTGAAGAGTGCAATTTTTCCAGTACCCTGCACACCCCCCCTCCCTAAAGTGATCCACCAAACTGTATTCTTTGGCTCTATGAAGCCTGTTCACAACTCACGCCACCTGCCTTCAGCTAATTACCAGAATAATAAAATAAACACTGGAGAGTTATTGTTTACCCTCAACATTAAAACTCTAACCTTAAACCAATGAACCTGTAAGTCAAGATTGAAACCAGAAATGTTCATGACATCACCAAACCAGTGGGATGCTGTTTTTGGCATAACGTCAGCGGCCCCGTGCTGTGAGGTGACCATCACGCCGGGGGAGGGAATGAAACTGATTTTGGACACGAGGGCAGGGTCACCGTCGCAGCAACATGAAGTGGGTGAGTGTGAAGTGGATGAGGCAATGCAGGGGCTCCCTCTGGTGGTGGGAGGAGAGCAGGGTTGGCACAGTGGCAGAGCTCCCTTGACTCTTGGCTCAGCTCAGCGCTGCTCAGTTCGTCTCACGACGGCAGCGGCCCATTTCAGTCCGAATCAGAGTCCGACGACCCCTGTGAATTTGATTCGCTGCTGCTGTCCTCCGACTTGTTCTCCTTGTCTTCCGCCTCGTCGTCATCTTCATCATCGTCGTCATCATCGTCGTCGTCATCCTCCTTCTTCAAACAAACAACAATCAAAAAATATATTTAGCACAATCAGCTTGTCGTTATCTGTGCATACCCGCCAAGAGAGACAGAACTCACATCGTCATCATCGTCGTCATCGTCGCTGGATGAGTCTGCCTCAGAGGAAGCCTTCTCCTGCTCATCATCATCTTCATCCTCGTCGTCGTCATCCTCCTCCGTTTCCTGTGGGAATAGAGATTTTCATGTATGGCTGACAACATCACTACGTGACATCACTGCAGCTGATTTATGAGACGAGAAAAAGGAGGAGAGAGTCGGCTCTTACAGATTTCTTGGACTTTGCCTTGGGGCCTCCTGGTTTTGCCGTAGTTCTCCTTTTCTGAAACGTCAAGCAGTTAAACAGTTTTAAACATGTCAACGTGAGATATTAGATAGACGAAAACATGCTGTGTTCACACCAAACGTGAAGTGAATTTTTGCCTCGTGTTACTCAAGTTTGACCGCGGGATCATTTGTGAACAAATAAACACAACACGCGAATATTCACCCTTCTGGGTTCATACATCATCTGGAGGTGCACACAGCTCGGTGAGTTTTTTTTACTACTACAGCAGTATGAACCCAGAAAGTAAACAGATTTTGCTGTGATTTAATTGCAATAAATGAACCAAAAGGATGCAGAAATAATTACATCATGATGCCGATTTGTAAAAAGTCTGAATTCATGCTTTGTCAGGTCTGTCCGCAAGACGACAAGCAAACAAGTTTTAAAATGCTTGTTTTCTGAATGGAGTTCGGATCGATCAGATCAGGGCTAGTGACTTGGTTCATAGTTAAGTACAACTGATACTAGTCCAACTTCCTCGCTTAGAGGAATCGCTTGGAGAAAAGCTCCAAGCAATCCTTTTTCGCGTAATTCGCATCTTTGCATTGACTAGGTATATAATCGCGTTGTGCAAAAAATTTGCTTCATGTTTGGTGTGAACACACCATTACAGAGCTATAGTACAATTTCTAATCTAGTTTGTGTCAGCACAGTGCCAGCCACAACAGTGAAATAACTGACTTACCTGTGAATTATATTCTTTGTAAGTGTTTCTCTCTTGTGAAGACAAGCTCTGTGGGAGGAAGGAAGTGTATGTTAGATGAGTCAAGTGCCCAACACGTCTTGACTAATCCCCCCTCCCCAAAACAACCAACAACAACTTCTTACAGCAAGCCACTGTTCCAGTAGGACTTTGTACTGTCTCTGCTTCTCCTCAGCGATCTTCTTGTAGCGCTCCTTCTCCTTCAGCGGTAACCTCTGCCAGCGGCCGCCGATCTCAGTCATCCGCTCTTTCATCGGGAGGTGATTCAGCTCTCCGTTGGACAGCATCTCCTGAGAGAACTTCTGATATCCGTTTCTAGAGTCAAAAGCAAGCAGAAAAATCTCAGCTTCAGGGTTTCAGTAGGATACACACAACAGGGCAGCGCAGACAAGTTGAATGTGACAAACTTACGATGGTGGTTTCTTGGGTTCACCCTCAAACTTCATCTTCTTCCCTGAGGCAATGGCGGCAGCAGCAGGTGAGCGCATCTCACACAGGTCTCTCTGTCGAGGAGAGCAAAGTCAACTGTTAGCTCTCACTGCTACTGTCTACAGATGCTGTGGACTTCTACTGGACATTGTCAGTGAATTTTGCCACTAACCTCGTATCTTTTCTGGTCCTCTGCTGCCTTTTTGATCCACATTATTTTCTCTTTTTTCTCCATGGTGCTCCAGGTTGCTTCCATTGCTTTTTGTGCCTTTGGCCGGTCATTCTGCAAAGCACAGGATCATATTAAATGCACTTGTGGCTAGTATTTTATATATAGTTGCCAGCATTTTGTCAGTTATAGAATTATACAGCTGTGGCTCATTACTAATAATCCATTCTCAATATTATTAACCACTTCAAACCTTTTAAAGATTATACACATTTTGCTGCTGCTATGGTTTGATGTCAGAGGTAAAAAGGTAAACATTGTGAACAAATCAAATACATTTTAAGTTTATAAAGCATGAACATGGATACCTGTGACCTACCTCTGCCTTTTTAGGACATACTTTTAATACATGTACAGGAACTTTTAGTATCACCCATTAAACCGGTGTTTATAGTGTTAATGGGCTAAAACAAAACTAGTTTGTGTTCCTAAGACCAGGAGTCATGCATACCTTAAATCTGGCCAGGTAGTCTCCGATGACACTCTGCTGCCAGATGTCCTGTGCAGTCTTGGGCGGGTCTGGCAGACTGCGATCGTCCTTCTCCTTCTTCTCGGACTCTGCCTTCAGGACTGTTTCTAGGCGTTTATACTTCTCCTAAATGACCAGGACAACAAGATTATTTGAAGATTAAACTACACATGGTACATATCAGTATGATTTGGCTCCTGTGATCCACTCTACTGGCCTGACATTTCTTCTACAGTATAATATCACATTTAATTGACAAGTTACCTTCTTCTTATCTGGCAGCTCATTCCACATGCGGGCCAGGAGTCTCGTGAGCTCACTGTCAGCGAGGTCGGGCCGCTCCTGCTGCAGTTTAGGACGCTTCTCCTCGGAGAAGATGAACATGGCTGAAATTGGCCTTTTGGGTTTCTCTGGATTGGCCTACAAGTTACAGAGCAAGGGAACATTAGAAAAGGATTCTACAACCTCTAAGTAACTAATTAAATCCCCATACAATATTGAACTTTTACCGTTTAATAGTACGAAGAATCAAACACGTAGGGAATGGGACTTAACATGCTATAATCTAATTTCTATGCACTGGAAATCTCAGTTTGTATCTGAGCAAATGTGAAGAGTGTAAGCCAGTATTACTAAATACCTTTGCTTTAGAGTTCTTCTTTTTGGAGGCAGGACTGTTGGCTCCGCCGCCCCTCCTAAAACCTATCTTCTCCTCAGACAAGACCCGCTGCTGCTCCTCCTCTGACAAACTCTACAGATCCATGCAGCACAGAAAACATACATAAGGAATTCTTGCAGCAAAAAGTATAGCACACAAATGAGAACAGTGACGGCTGTGTCGTGCAAACTAAGAGCACAACAAAAACATATGTTGAAGTAGAAACCCCCCCAAAAAAAGACTTACACTGAGAAATCTGTTCATCTCAATTTCATACTCCTTCTTCCTCTGAAAAAAACAAATGGGACATTTTTAGACAAAGCTGAAATAGTCATTTTGTTTTGTTTTTTAATTATGTGACTTGATTCTGAACTCACCAGTTCGCAGCGTTTCTGGTAGCCGTCCTTCTCATTCTGTTTCAGCAGCTTCCACCGCTGGCTGCACATCACCATGCGCTCTGTGCTGGGGACGTCCTTCATGTTCGACATCAACTCCGCACAGAACATCGAGTAACCATTTCTGAAAGTACATACACGATACATTATATTTAAATCACTCACAGGGCAGTGGCCTACAACCAGCATCATGCTGATGTGTCAGTGGTGTATTTGCAGCTGTGACTCACGGAGGAGGTTTGTCAGGTCGGCCGTCAGATTTGTCTTTCAGATGCCTCTCAGCCTTGGTCAGGGTGGACTTCACGATATCATCTTGGGTCATGTTTAACTCTGGGTGCTGCTGGATATACTCCCGCATGGTCTCCTAGAATATTGCAAACAAAAACGCAGTTAACACTGAAGAAAGATGGACGGTATTTCATCATTGTTCTTAATAATGCTACCACAACAGCCCCTGCATATAATAAGACTCTGGTGTAACATATCACACATCACTGCAGTCTCACCTCGTACTGTTTCCTCTGCTCCAGAGACTTGGTGATCCATTTGAGTCTCTTCTTGTCAGACAGCTGCGTCCACTGTTTGCCAAGACTGTCCTTAATGTCTTTGGTGGTCGCCTAGTGTCAGACAAAGAAAATTAACATCCATGGTATCACGCAATTACAGTTTAATTACATGCATTTTGTACGTTGTTGTTGTAAATGCCTAAACTTACATCTGGGCGTGTCTTGAGGACGGCCTTCTTTTCGTGGTTGTACCACAGCTGTTGGGGTGTCTTGGGCTTCTCTGGTACATTTGAACCTTTCTTGGTCATGCTCTCCATAAGGTCTGGGTGTTCTTCCCTGCATTTACACATCATAAACCAACATTTAAGCGCATTTATCATCCTTAAATATGCTGCAGGCCTAATATCCCCAATGTTAATAACACTTAAATTATGAATACTAGGAATAAGCAATCTCACCTGAACTTCATCATGCTGTGCACAAATGTTTCTTTGTCTCTTAAGAAGTCTTCAACATATTTTTTCTGTAGATACGAAAAGATAATTGTTAGAATTTTAGAAGCTGTATCAAACGGTACCACGGTCAGATGTATCAGTGGTGGCATCTGTTTTTGACCGACCTTCTTCTTGTCAGGCAGCTCTCTGTATTTCTTGGAGAGGATTTTAGTTAGGTCTAGGTTGCTCATCTCAGGGTGCAACTTTGCGTACTTGGCCCTCTTTTCCATGAAGAAGCGGAAGTATGGAGTCAAGGGCTTCTTGGGGAAATCTGGGTGTTTCTGTGTATCATGGGGAAAAGGGGGAATGAAAAGACTTGAGACTTGAGCGCCACTCAGACGGCTAGTTTGTCATTAGTTGTGTGAAATATAGATTTTAACTCACCTTTATTTTCTTGCCCTTGTAAGGGTTTTTGATGTAGTCTTGGGCATCAGCTATCAGCTCTGTTAGGGTCCGGAATTTACGAATCTGAGGATAAGGCACACGAAAACATTGAAATTCAATGGTGCACAATTTGGCAGAAAATAGACATCAATATATCTCATCACTAAAAATGGCTCACCTCTTTAGAGACCTCCTGCCACTTCTGCTTACACATTTCTGCTGTGTAGGAATTGAAGGCCACCTTCTGCCAGTCGAGGTGGGACTCTGATGTTTTGTATTTAGTCAGGTCTTTCTGAGGCAGGGCCACTTTCATGGCCTCCAGCAGGTTTAAGAGGTCATCCTGTGCCCAGACTGTGACAACACAGGACACAGAAATGATAATTTACACAATTAACATTGCAACTGTCTGTTAAGTTGCAAAACTAGCTATATCGTCCTTTTGTTTGTCTAAAATGATGTCCTATTATAGTGTGCATGTAATACTGGGTTTTCAGTGGTTTCAGGTATGTTTTTAATCTCACAGGGTGCCATCACTATAATTGCTACAGGGGCCTGTAAAGTACATTAATAAAATCAATCTACAAAGTTTTCATAATAGCAAATTAATTGTCATTGTGGGAGTGTTAAAAATAATAATCAATAAATTATTTCTATAAAGAAATTGTGGGATACATGTTAAAGATGTTACAAAAACCCACCTTGGCTTTGGGTGGTTGCCTCCATGTCTCCATTCATTTGTGGGTGTACTGTCTTGAATCTATAGAAACAACAAAAATCAAGTTATCAAACATTCATCTTACAGTAACATTAACTTAAATAGAGAAAAACAAACACACGCAGTCCAAGATAGTAGGTTCATATTTGCCTCCTACAGGCAGCATAGCTGTATTTTTAAAATCACAGTATTTAATGATAATGTTACTTTCATGTTTATATTATTCATATGATTTCTCAAAAAAGTGATTTGTCTGTGATATAAAAGTAAAACTCTGATGTTTTCAAGTCGCGGAATTTAAATTTGCTTCGACATAATGGTTTATGTTCATTACACCGCCCCTTAAACGTTTACGCTACATGGTGAGACATAGGCTATTGCTTGTGACGGCTTCAAATCTCAAATAACACTGCGGAGGGCTTCAACTAGCACAACTAGCTACGACAACAGGAGTCTCCGTCGAGCAAATTTTGCCAGCCGGAATTTGGCGTATTAGTGCTGTCCTTATTCCACAACAAAAGTATCGTGGACACACAGGAGCGACCATTTTCTCGCACAGTCCGCTCGGTAATGGAGGTTTTCTGTCGGAAAGGAGGTTGGGGAGGATCCACGGAAGGAGGAAGCGAATGGACGTGGACGGACAGGCAGCTGTAGGCGACCAGCTGACCACGGACGGGGGATCTGCTTTCGGTCTCCGACGAGGGGGAATGGTGGCTTGGAAGCACTGCAGCCAAATGCGCCACTCGGTAGAGGCGCCTCATCACCGATGGACGCGGATCTAGCTCCGCCATGCAACCCTATAATCTTCTCTTCAAATGTTTACTCAGGCTGGAGCGAGGAAATCGATGTAGTAAACGCTTACAGTTAATAAAAGTGTTTTAACAGTCTTAACAGACAGCTTTATTCAAGTTTTTGGCGTTTAGTATTAGGATTTAGGAGCAAAACCCAGTGCATTCTTCAGCGAGGCGTAGCCGAGCTGTGCTCCAATGATGGCGGCTGCTCGTTGTTCATCGTGTCCTTGATGGCCCCAGCTCACTGTGGTGTCCACGGTGTGACCTAGCTACATTTAAACCATCATTATCACCATTTCTGTAACTACATAGCAGCCACAACGTACATCTGGAGCCGTTAGAACATCAAATATATCTTAAATTTCATTATAATTACAACATATGGATGATAAAAATTGGTAGCTGAGGCATTATGGCCAAGGGCAACTTGGCACGCCAGATGAAGTTTAAATTTGACTTTTCTTTACGATATTTATCGGCGTACCTTTTAAAAAATGTTAGCATTTAATACAAAACTTTTAGCTTGCTTGCATTTAATAAGAATCTCCTGTTTCTTGGATGGCAGTTAGAACTGGACTTAACGTTACTGTTTACAACAAATAATTTAAAACCGTTGGTTAACGGCTAAAATGTTAGCTACCGTTATACGTTGTTAAAATTAGTTTTGGAAAATCACATTTTAACAAATTGTTAAAATACCCGAGATACATCTCATGGTGGTGGGTTGGAAGGACTTGCGGAGGCGCAGGAAGAAAGAAGAAAATGGAAAATATTTTTAACAGCCAAACGTTAAACCCTAGACTTTACGAAAGAGTTCATTTTAACGGTAGCTGTTAACAGTTTCGGCTACAACATTGCGCGGTTAAACTGTACCTGAATTTGTTAGCTAAAGCTCATAAGAAACATGTTAACATCCGAGGCTGAGCAGCTTCACTGGCGCGACAAACAGCTCCAGGTCCGCCATGCTTCAGCTCTGCTCTGCAAGGAAACCTACCGTGACAAGGTCCAATGGCGCACTGCAAACGGAGAAAAACGGATCTTAAAACTAAAGCCAGGGCGTCGCAGACTCCCTTCCCTCGATCCAAAAGAGCATAAGCGAGAACAAGAAGGCGGGTTCTCCGAGCTCGGTCGTCGGTGGTTCTGGGCTAGTCAGTGAGAGAGAGAGGGGGAGAGAGAGGGCGAGTCTCTGCACGGTGAGATATTAAACCGAGATCCCTGATGGCTAACCGAGAGAGGCGGCTGGCTGTTCCGCCAACAGCCGCATGGAGGTCTCGGCGCGGAGAGACCACGGTTAATTCCCCCACGCAAATACCCCGTTTACAGCGCGAATACTCGAGTTTCGATGGAGGGAATTAGCATAAAACAGTCGCTTGGTGTAATTTTGATAAAATACCACATTTACCTCCGGGTCTTACATCCAGTTACTTCCCCGCTGTAGAGGACAAGAAATTCGGATATGGCGGACCTCGTCTGTACCCTGCCACAGCGGTCGGTTTATTTCGCTACTACAAAGAAATTACCAAGCGAGGCGCTTTATACGAAAACAAAAGCAAACATTAAATCTAGATTTAGCGGATTTTAGAAGCTTTTTCGGGTTTGTTTGTCGCACACTCTAGCCGTATTATGAAACCGAGCGGCTGTTTTGTTGGCTTACCTGTCTCTCGGCGTGAGCCTCGGTGTCGTTGTGGAGGAAGAAGGGGAGGGTTGAACGATAGCCAGCACTGCGCCGTCGGTCCTGGGCTCCAGTCCCCGCAGAGATGGTCCTTCCCCCCCGCCTCCATCTCACTCGCCGTCTCCCTCCACTCAACGCGCAGCAGCTCCTCTCTCTCCATCCAACCATTTCGCTAAGCCGAGACGTCGACATTTTTTCCGACTTAGCACCGTTGTTTCTGAACCCAACCGAGGGCGATATTTGTTTTACTCCCGTAAGCCGAACCTGTCTGATCTCCAGCCGAAGTTTGCACCACGAATATTTTATCAGGTAGCTGAAAAGTTTCATGAAAGCCAAAGTTGTGCCAACGGTTATCTAATTTAAGTGCAACCAGCTCATCTCGCATACTCCCATAACTTAATATAATTAGCATAACATCTATTTTTCCCCAAAAGTTTATAATTTCCACTTATCAATGTCAGATTTCCACTTTAGAGAGAACTATCTAAAAAGTCTTCAAAGCAGCCTCCGTGCCTTTTCACATTGCTCGATTCCTCTTTTAGCAAACAGTAAGAGGCTGTTTGACAGCTTCATTTTGGCCCAGCATGTTTTTTCTTTTCAACTCCACCTTGTGTGTTTGTGGGCGGAACCCCCGGCCGTCCAATCCAGTCAGTCCGATTCAAGGAAAACAAATGACTTTCAGGCACTCGGCCTTGTTAAACTGTGCTACGTTCCCTTGCCGTCGGAAATGTTGCAATCGTTGCACAAGAGCAGGCACAACATGAAGTAAATAATAATATGAACAAACATATAATATGTCCATAAAATGTGAAATAATCCAAAGCATTTTTAAAACTCAGCTCATTATCTTGTGTTATTTCATCAAGTTTATTTTGACATACCAGAGTCATTTTTATTTCATGAACATTTATTAGTAGGCCTATATCACCATGTGACGCTTACTAATAAATGTTCATGGGAGCATTATCTAGTGTGCAGACTCTATTTTTCCAGTTTTTCATATGTACATCTGTCCAGCACAGAGTATTCATTGCGTTAGGATGTGTGTGCTTAGTAAACTTTTTGCAATTTTTATTTAATTCCGGAAACTGAAGTCTGTATATTTAATATATATTTTTCTCAATTACTGATTTATTACTGCTTGTTCAGATCAAAGTTATCACATATTTGGCATTGAGTGCCCTGTTTGTCTTGATTGGCAGTTAAAGACTTTTTGATAAATAAAAAAATAATAAATTATAAATAGAAAATGCTTGAATGAAATAAAGCTGACCTGTAATAAGGTCTTGGGAAAGTAAGCAGAATGAAATAACACTTCATAATAATGAGCTGAGTTTAATAAAGTATTGAACTATTTCACAATTCCCTTATGTTGTATATTTTGTCTGTAGTTATTTATATGCTTATTTATCAAATAACATTTATTTATTTCTGAAAACTTTGGCTCTCTATATATTACATATTTTGATGTGTTATTGGTATCTGTGTACAGGATTTGTATGATTGAACCTTCTCAGTCTGTTTTTTAATGCTTTAATCTTTAATTAATCACATCTAAATTAAATAAAGTAATTAAAAAATGAACATGTCTGAGCACATTTTGAAAACGTCATGCCGCCTAAATTTGTCCTCTTGTCATGAAGTTGAATTTCTTATTTCAGGACAAGAGTATTTATGACTATGTTTATGGTGTTTTCCAAGAAGTTGGAGTTTACTTAATAACCTTGAAGGCAGCATGCAGCTGAGTGGCAGGCATCAAGGTCCAATTGAACACCCCCCCTCTCCTGTTACTTGTAGGATAAAATTATAAAAATGAGCTGTGAGTGATGTGAAATATTGTATATTCTAATACATTAATAAAAACAAGCACTTTAAAGGCTGTTTTTATTTTTGATAGTGAAAATCCAAAGCATGTACAGTGTTTCAAGCACACAAACACGATAGGCAACACGAAAAGGCATAATAAGATACATTTACAAATACGTTTTTTCCCTGATTATATCAATAGTACAACAATCAGCACAAACAATTATATCTCATCATTAACTATCTACCCTGCTCATCCCATTTCATAATCATGAAAGCAATTACACACTTAAAATCAGATATAAGTGCATTTACACATCTTTCTATACTCATTCTAAACGGGTCAGCTGAACAGGAAAGATTGTTCAGTAAACCATACACAATATATCAAATGATGCAAACTCAAGTAACACAATTTAAAACTAACTTTGAGAATAAACATAGGAAAGGCTACTGTATGAGATGGAAATCCATTATTTGTGCGTGTGTAAAGAGCTGAGTAGATCAAATTTGCTTAACTTAAATAGTGAACATTAGGTTAGATGGAATCATATTATTATAACATGGGCAGAACTACAATGCGGCAGCGCTGGTAGTCACTTTAAAGCTATACTGTAGTTATGCACTAAAAGAAAAAACTATATTATAAATGGATCTACCTCACATCTTACTGGAAAATACTTTTCATTTAAAGAAGTCAAATGTTTTCCCTGCATCATAAGACTCAATATTTAAGTAATTAAACAGCCTGAAGTAAGCATTTTTAATAAACCCAGACTAATGTCACATGACAAGATGAAATATGAGATTTAAATGTTATACGTCTTAATGACAATGTGGACTGTATCATTGGTTCTCTGTTGTGGTTCAGGGACACAAACACAGATTCAGCCACAGGAATAATGTATGAAATCTAGAAATAAGAGGTCATTTCCTTTAAAGATAAATAATAATAACAGAACAGAAACTGTATACAAATACATATTTTTAAAGACACCTGATTACTGGCAGTCAAGAAGTGAGTTCATTTGAAAGTTTGTGAATGAAACATTAATGATTTGGTGTTGTTCAGGGCAGTGGGGACTCATCGTACACATCCTTACCAGGTTCCTCCTCAAACGTCACTTTGGCATCATCTGCATCCAGCTGCAACGCAAACACATCCGGTTACAACAGAGAAACCTACCTATCAAATAACACGACAATGTGTGCCTGAGCTCGGGGGTGAATGTAATAGATACAGAGAGGTACTTACACATTTCATCTCCATGACGGAGAAGAGCGTGCCGGTCATGACCATGCGCAGAGGGATGGTGAGAATGAGAACAAAAGGCAGTGCCAGAGAGAAGGGACTCATCTTCACCGCCCACAGGACAGCCAGGCACACGAGCTGGATCAGAGTGAAGAGATGCATCCGCAGTGTCTTCACCTGCACAAATGACAACAGAGGAGAGCTTTAGCAGGGTAACACGGAGCCAAAGACACACATGAAAATGAACAGAATGAACTTTTATGTACTTTATATTTATGTTAGGATAAGTTACAGGGAGATTGTCATAGGCTAAAGAACACTGAAATATAAGTGACAATAGGAACGCCTATACAATCTAATGAGACTTGTGCATGGAAGGATTACTGAACAGGTCTACCAGGTACAAGCCCAGGGGTGCAAGGGGTCAGGGTGCCCCTGGGTCAGGGAGAAGTAAGTCAAGCCACTACAAAGAGAAACGTAAAACAGCACAAATAGGCGCAAAATGACCATGTACAGACGTAAAATGGCCACAAAGAGACACAAAACGACCACAAAGAGACACAAAACGAACACAAAAACACACAAAATGACCACAAAGAGACTCAAAACGACCACAAAGAGACTCAAAATGACTTCAAAGAGACTCAGAATGAACACAGAGACGCAAAATGAACACAAAAAGACACAAAACAACCACAAAAACACAATCACAATGACCACAAAGAGACACAAAACGTCCACCAAAAGACGTGAAACGTTCACAAACAGATGCAAACTGACCACAAGAAACTCAAAACGACCACAAAGAGATGCAAAACTCTTCAGTGTGTGTGTCCTGCTCCTATGTAGGAGGGGTGGAGGGCCTTTTACATGTCCGATCATAATCCGTTCATGATCTTGTGGTATTTGTCCACTGAGACTGCCACATACAAACATATGAGAAACACGTTTTCACATAATGCAAATCAATACAACACCGCCACAAACTACAGACTCCAAAATGACCATAGTGTTGAATCAAGACTTCTCTGACACACTGGCTGTATTTGAGGAGGTTGCATACCCTGGTGGCGTAGGCGTCAGGGGGGTGGTATTTCTTTGGTGTGATCAACAGCAGCATCCTGTCCCACATCTGGATTCCACTCAGAGAGGTGATACCCATGTAGAGGAAGATGCCGAACAAGGCTGTCATGGGAATCATCTTCAGAATAGGTTCCATGAAAATAGAAACACCTGGAAATCACAGGAAGTGAATGATTATTAAAAGGAAAATGGTAATTAATTCTGACCCTGCTGTGTTTGCATCAGCACTGTAGATGGCAGCACCTACCAACCATGACGGCCACAAGTAAGCCACTGATCCTCTGCTCAATCACCTTCTTGATCTCTGGTTTCGGGCCCTTGGTCATGACAGTGAGAGCATTGGCGTGGGTGACGGACCGCACGGTGGCAGCGCTCAGCCAGGGCACCCCGAAAATAGAGCCGATGCCCCCCATGGTGACCAGGATGAGCAGATCCAAATGAAAACCGGATCCTTTCACCATCTTCCTTTCGGGTTTGCTCACAATCAACCTGGCAATCCACAGAGAACATTGAAAGATAGTAAGAAGAAGAAAGTAATACTGCAGACTGTAATGCCATTAGTTATAGTGTCACTCACGTGGTAATCTGGGACTCCAGGAAGATAAGGATGAAGACGAGCAGTGCTGGTACACAGCAGGCGCCCATCATCCAGACGGGGAAGGGCTTCTTCTCTCCCATGGGGTTGATGAACCAGCCTCTGGATTTGGGGTTGGTCACCTCAACACCTTTTGGCACAACCAGTTTCTACAAGGGGACAGGATGATATTCATTCAGCTCATTTATCACCAAAAAAAATCATAGAAAGATAAATAAAACTCAGTGAATAAGTTTGATAATTCTGAACTGATGTGAAATGAGTTTCTGAGCATAGTTTGAGTTCAGTCATATTTTAGAGAGACAAAAGATTAAGAGGATTGTAAACCGGAACATAAACTTTATCTTCCTTATGATGTGCAGGGAGTGGGTTTATGAAGATTTTTAGACTGACATGCCAATAAATTCTTAGTGTACATTATGATTAGTACTGTCAAATTAATGTAGGTGATGCAGATTTTGTTTGTCTATTGGTGTTTGCTTGCTTTATGATAACCTCTGACTGAAGATTTACTGATGTGTCCTCGATTATAACACATCAATCAGAAGAGAAATTGCACGTTTACGTATTTACACACATGATCCACTGTCACCTTAAATATGAACGACTTCAAGTTCAAGTTTATTTGTCATCAACTATAAAAAGCTGAAATGGGATTTTGTTTCTTCGGGACTAGGGTGTAAAAATGGCCAAAAACAATAGACAAAAGCTACAAACATCTATAGTTCATCATAAACCTGAGTGCAAAAGGTCTGTTTGTTAAAATAAAAATACAACAGAGTAAAAAGTTTGAATAAAGATCCAAACCTTTAAACAATAACTGTCATAGAAAGCCATTTTAATAGTCGTATGTCTATATTTCTTTCAATTGCCTGCACTGTATACACTTCAGCTGCAAAACCTTTAGATATATCTTAATGCGCATGATGTGAGGCTTGAGAGGTTTTTTTTGAGACAAATATTGGTACGAGCATTTCCAGAACTTATTTGAGACGAGTTAACTCACCACGACGTAACACTTACCTGAGTGTAAGCATCCTCAATGCTGATGTCTACAGCAATCATGAAGAAAATAGCAATGGGGACGCCGAAATCTCCAATCATGCGACGGATCTAGTGAGACAGGGAGCAAAGGATACACCATGGTCAAAATCACAGAACCTATTGATGGAGTCTTTTCAGAACTAGGCAATCTCCAGACATAGAAAGTTGGTCTTACCGGGCCGGGTAAGTAATGCCCATTCTTGAAATGGCGGAGGAAGTATGCAATGAAGAAGCAACCAAACATCAGGCACATAGACAGCAGGGCAGTGTTGGGGTAGGGCCTTTCAAACTCCAGCTCGTGAATGGTTACGTTGCCATCTGGATGGTACTCGATGTGCTCCTTGATGACTGGGTGGAAGGGGTTGTCCATTGAGTCATTCAGATGATCGTAGTTCAGAATCAGAGGGTGGGCTTTGAAGATCTGAGCAAGAGGAGATGAGAAGTCAGAGGAAGTAAATTAAGAGACAACAAATGAGGCGATTGCAGTGGCAGCTAAAGGGAAATGGTGTCTGTGATGTGAAAGGGATGAAGAGATGAGGTGAGGAAACCTTGATGAGCTTGCTGAAGGTCTCATAGATGAAGATGAGAGAGATGAGGATGGAGAAGATTTCCTGAGTGAAGCGGGAGATGAATCTGACCAGGAAGCTGCCCTCCACGGCCACGATGATGACCACGATCACTATCAGCCACATCCCCACCCAGATACGGCCCACAATGTACTCAATGCCCTGGGACTTGCAGAACTAGTATGGAATGAACGATGGAAAATAGATGTTAATGATGAAAAAATTGCTTTCTAAAGATTACTTCAGGAGTTTTAACGTCTGACAACTCATACGTACAGCGAAAAAAGCTTCCTCAAACACCAGCAGAGGTCCAGAGAAGCCGATGACAAGGACAGGCTGGGCGGCGATGAGACAGAAGATGACACCCTGGATGCTGGTGGAGATCATAAGCTCTGACACGCCCATCATCTTTTCTGTTTTGTCAGCTAGGGTCAGACAACAGAGAGAATTACGAATAACATCAAAGGTCAATGAACTCAAATAAATTGAGCATGAGAGAAAAGACACATCTCTCTATATCTGGAACTCTCTTTTACCCAGAAGCCCCCCAAAAGTGATGGCCGGGGACAGGGCGGCGAAGTAGATGAAGATGACGGCAGCGAGGACCTGAGGGTTCAGAGCATCTGTGTAGTCGCTGATGTAGTGACGGTAACGGCGCTTCAAGTCCTTCGCCATCCCACCGAAGGGGTAGCCTGTACGGGCCAGAGGGTCCTCCCGCGGCTCCTCTGGAGGTTTCTCAACTGGACAAGCAAACAAATAAAACTGACATTAATATTGATTACACTAAATCTTTTTCTCTATTGCTTTTAAAATAAGGTTGTTATATAAGAGTTTTTATAATTCCTCCAGCAGAGGCAACATTTGTCTGTTTTTTATTGTTTTTTATGTGTAAATGAATTTGACTTAAAGCTGCTTCTCAAATCTCAAAATCTAGACCACATTTCCCATAAAACCTTGTTGGTCTCTTTTTAAATTCTGTACTTTATGCTGACCTTGGACCCTGTCACCAAAGGCAAGACGGGTGTCGTTGGGACGGATTCTGTCACGCAGCATCTTCTTCTGGAAATTGATGATTGACTCAAGCATTTGCTTATCTTGGATCTCAGTGGGAGGGATCACAATGCTGCAGTCCATGAAGTCAGCGATGGCATTGGTCAGATCTTTGTCAGTCTGGGCCAAGAAGGCCTCCATACAGAACACCTGTTTGAGGAGAAACACAGAAATTATTATTATTCACCTGCACCAAAGTAGGTTCCTTTTCATTGGTGGGATTGTGTGATCTCATTGCTAAAGCTACATGCTGCTGAGCTGTAATTTTCCTCTCTCCCTGCTTTCTCATCTCTCTCACCCAGTCGGCCATCAGAGCACCCATGGCGCGGCCACTTTCACTGTAGTCTATTCCGCTCTGGCTGGGGCCCACCAGCACAAAGACGAAGCGAACAGGGACAGGACACTCCAGGACAGACTCCATCACTACAGAGTCTCTCAACCTCACAAAAGCCACCACTGGTTTCTCCAGGATGTCCAGGACACCTATCGAAAAAACACACTTTTTTATTTAGCCATAACTGCCATGGAAACCTTGAGACACATAACTGCATCTGAATTACATGAACATACCTGAGAGGACAATTGAGGCCTCCATGTTGTCAGAGCTGTCTCTCTGCAGAAACAACAGGTGCAGCAGTACAATAAATGTAAGCTCTGTTATGTTAATACATGAATATGATATTGATGATCACCCAAATTATGATAAAACTGAATAAAAAAACAAAACAAAATGTATACCTTCTTGGTAATAGAAAAGGTCTGCATCTGAATGTCTCCAGAGGGAGTGACCACAGGTCCTTCAGTCTGACTGGAAGGACAAATAAAATGAGCATAAGGTGCATGCTGTAAACATCTCTTTGGCATTAAAATCTTGTGTAAAAAAACTGAGAAATAGTGGGTCCCGTGGGTTACCTGCGTCTCATGAGTAGAGCTCTCAGCAGACCATCTCGATCACTGGCGCGAATCTCATCCTTGTTCAGCAGCTCATCAGCCACCTTCTCAGCCACAGCAGGCAGACTGCTGACATTCAGGTCGAAGATGACAGCACCTGAGTACGTTTGAGATGCTTTTAACTGGTCATATTCATCAAACTAAAACTGATTTCCGTCTCATTTAAGGTTCCAAAGTCACCTGAGCTCATGGTCTTGCGGAGCTGGATCAGGCTCTTGAAGGTGAGATAGGAGACATGGGAAGGACCCCATTGTCCTGTGGCAGGGTTAAGGTTCTCCTCGTAGCCCACCCAGCGGCCAGTCTCCTGCCAGGTGCTGCCCTGGAGCTCATTCAGCTCCACATAGGCCTGTGGTAATGCAAAGTGGTTAGTTAATAAACATACCAGTAGATAATGCTGGTTTGTATTAATGAACGTTTGAAGTGTGTCGACTAACTTGAGCATCCCCTCTTGTGGTGGCGTTGGTGTTCAGGTTCCGATAAGCTTAAATAAAGAGACAGAAAAGTGATTTGTGCACAGGTATGAAAAAGTCAAATCACAAACAGCTGCATGGTGTGTGAGGGGAACCTACCATCTGAATCATTAGGGATGACGATGGCCTCCACGGGTGGCTCATTCTCCTCCTCTTCTTCCTGCCCCCTTCTCTCCAGGTCATAGATGCCGCTCTGGCCCGGTGGAGTCCTGGTGGTGTGGAGAAACAAGAGTGCTTTTCAACAACACCTCCTAATGTCTCCCCAGAGCTTACGAACAACATGCCAGAGGCTGGTCTTACTGCCTGTGAAGTGATTCAACTCAGCCCTGATACGGAGAGGAAATTTGGGATTTGTTTTTGAAAGCTTTGAAGCCTGTAATTGTAGTTAGCAAACTGCTTAAAATCCATTCAAGTAAGAGTCTCAGTTTAGGCTGATCAAGTTCTCCATAACTGTCAAATTCTGCTATTAGTGCTATTCTGTCCGTGGCCACAAGAGGGCAAGATTGCTCAACCTATTTCTTATCATTGACTGCTTTGATAAGTGGGTTTTCTGCCCTGAGTTTAGACTCTTGGGCATGTTTACCACATGCTTAATAAAAATACAAGCTCCCATCGAGGATTTGCTGAGAACTTCACTCAGCCATGGCCCTAATGCTGCTTTCACATCATGGGGAACATATTCACCACTTTCTGACGTGTAAATAATCACTCATGTCAAGATCCAAGTTGTAAATATGTCTGTGAATCTTGAACATTTTATGAAAGTAAATAAACTGAAAAGCAAAATCAGCCAGTCCATGTCCATAATTCAAGGTAGCTATACCTGATTTTGTTTTAATTTTGGTAAATACTTCTTTGATAAGTATTTTTTATAGTTATCAGATGGATTGAACACTAGCAAGTCATAAGCATGGGAATATGACATGAGTTCAGCATTACCATAACCCATTAATAGAGTGGTTTTGGCCACTTGGGGGCAGTGCAAACAAGCTGTTGATATAACATTATCACGTTAAACAGTTGTAATGGTGAACATGTTAGCAAACAGTTTGCTGTTTCCACACTCAGCAGACACGGAGCAACGTTTGCTTTCATTTGAAGGTGTGTCCAACATTCACTCTCCTTTTAGCTCGGGTTTGGTCTCCACCAACTCCCGAGGGAAATCTTTAGCTCTTTAGCTGCTACATGTACCACTTTGTTCATGAGCCAGTGTGCTGTTTAGTGCTGGTCCGGTAGCATACAGAAGGTTTAACAGAGCTTTTTCACTTAAAACAGCTGCCTGCTGCAGCTGGAAATAAGTCAAAACATTAAAGTTATGGTCCATAAAACCAAAACAATGAGCTGAAAGAGGCTAAAATGCTCCGTAGAGCTGGGGTACTGCAGACTAGGTGGGTTCATCATTACATCCGACCACTTTCACATTACACAGTCATCTGACACATTGTTAAAACTAGTTAGAGCATCTTAACTACTATACCTACTATAACTTAAACCTACATATAATCACTTGATTGGTACACATGTTGGGAGCACTGCCTGACATGCTCTGTTCAGATCAAGAAAGACCCGTTACCTTCGTCTTATCAGAAACAAGATGCAGAATTCCAGCCTAACTTTACAGTACATATACACAGTGGTGCAGGAATGCAAGTGCAACCTGCACAGTCTAAAGTCCTGCTGAAACAGAGAGGCCTCAGTGAGAGAGAAAGGACTCACAGTCTCACTGGAGAGGGGAAGGCCGAGTCATTGTCTTCATATGACATGTCACTGCCCTACAGAGAGGAAAGTTGAAAAAGAATTAATGGAAGAAAGTTGGATGAAAATGTATCGCTGCAAGATTTACTGAACACATCAAACTCCGCAGTCTCCATCCTGACCAATTTTCCAAGATCCCTTTAGGTTTAGAGAAAAGGTGTACCATGCCAAAATTTAATACAAGATATTAATTCCTAATCTTTGTCATTCATATTTGCAGAGGATCAAATGGATAAAAAGGACTTTTCTTTTGTCAAGAATTGTTTTTAGAGTGTAATTCTTTCTGAAACGTGACACTGTTAGATGTTAAAGTAAAAAAGACCAACCTCCTCAAAATTGAAATTGTTTTCCATTGATGTTTTTTTCTGTCTGTCCTTGAACTCTCAGCTACTTTTATGCATTCCCTAAAACACAAAAAAAGAATGAATGAGCATAAAAAAACAAGCATATAATAATCATATGAGATACAACACAACTAGAAATACCTACTGACTCACTGGGGACCATTAACATTACATCTTAAGTTAGTTTCTTTTTACTGGTGATTTGTGGGTCGTAGGTTTTGACATACTTTTAATGCAGACAGATGCACCTGCAGCATCCAAAGCACAGACTTGGCACTAAATATATATTATATTCTTGCAGCAATCATAGTAAAAGTATCATTATTCTGTACTCAACATGGCAGGGTGTTTTATACTATAAAGGAATGGGTTTCTTAGCCACTACAGAAACCAATAAGGCCTGCTTTGAGCCTTTTTGAGGCAGCTTTGGTGAAGATACCGCCATCTACCACCACACGGCTGCCCTGCCTGCCTGCACGGCCACGGCTCAGGACAGATAGTCAATTGGCCGTTGAGAATATGAACTACGTTATAGTTTAAATAGAAGACGTACAGAGCCTTATCTTTGGGTTACACCCTTCTTCAACCAGACATCTCTGTTCTCTGCAGTAACAGCACAGAGGAAAACTTTAAATGCAGCTACTGTAACAACTGTTACATTTAGACAGGAATACTCAACATTCACAACAATATATTTCTCATAATGTAACATTGTACATTGTTTTTAGAAGATTGCATTTCAATTTCACAAACAACTGAACAAGACTGGCGCTTTTTTTTTCTAAAACTGCAATTGAAAATAATATGTCTTAGCAGATACTCATACACAATTGGACTGATTAATATTAAGGCTTGAAAGAAACATCTGAGCATGTGGCGGTGCTGCATATTAACAAGACATTGCCATTTAATGGTAACAGTTCTTCACCTGGTAACACTTGAGAATATACAGATGTTTAGCACAAGGACATAAGCAGGTGAAATATTTCTAAAAGTGTAACAAACGATGAAAATCCTCGCTGGCTTTTACTATCCGAAGATAAACCACTTGACTTTGACCTCAAATTAGTAACAAAAAATGCTTGAATTGTCTTTACAGAAAATATGCTCAACAAACATCTTTGTTTGTAAATATTTGTAATATTAATTTGAAAATAATAATAATAATAATTTGGCCTGAACTCTCGCCCTTATCTTACAAACATGGCAGAGACATAAAAGGTTAGAATGTGCTCCTCTCCTATCAGCGTACATTCAGATATCCATCCTGTTTGACCTCTACCCTCTAGTCCAGTAGTACCCCAAAGTGAGTCTGACAGCTGTCCAGAGGAGGCCACACCCTTACCTGCATGCAGGTACTCCCACCTGGTCTCCAGCACTTGAAACAGGACGATGTCTGTTCTGTCAGCCTAGACGAGCCCGGAGATAAAGTGAGCCAGGACAAACCAAAAGATGAGTACAGAGAGAGGACGAGAGGAGCGGGAACACCCATATGAAACTACGTCGACCCAAAGAAGCGCTGTACCCCACAACCCCTCTGGTTGCTGAGCAACCTGGCGGGGGAGATAAGGCCTGTGTGACAGACTAGCAGCCCTATCGGCAGGGGACACCTTGAGACAGGGATATCCCAACCCTAGTTTGTCCGCTCCGCCCTCCCAGCATGAACCAGGTCTGAGCCTGGACAGGGGCAGTGAGAGAAACCTGTTTGGACCAACAGGCCTAACCTCATCCTAATTGAGGGACACACAGGGGGTAAAGAGGGTATGAAAGGGGGCAACACACAGTATCAGGAAGAGAGCATCTTGGTACGTCATCTTGTTTACGTACTTGGGGATTCCCTCATGCTGGGGGGGGGGGGCCCTCTACCTTTGGTTATCTTGAGGAAAGTGATGAGATAAACACATTAAACTCAACTTTTTTCATTACAGCCCTCAAGCTCACTCGGTTTGTCTCTAGCACGTGTGGCATGTTAGCGGCAGAGTCAGACGTCTTCTGCAGCTGACTGGAGGTGGATGCTGGTGGTTCCACCCAGTCTGATAACAGATACTGACACAAGGATGCAGCGCAGACTGGTGAAGGAGGAAAACACCAGAGAGGTTGACACAGATTATTACAACAACAACAACAAAAAAAACAACAACCTAAAACTAAAAAACATAAAACTGTAAAAACACCATTGTCTGTGATGACAGTTTCTACAAGGGTGCTACAAGAATGGAAACATGATCTATTGGACTCGTGACTCGATTCACTGCAATTCCATTATTCGTCCCTCAAGGGGCAATTCAAGGCAAACAGAAAAACACACAAACAATTTAATGACACGCACAAAAACAATCCAAAGATAAAAAATTTGAGAGTGCACAGATGAGAAGAAAGTGAACAATCAATAGCTGACCATCTTTTGTACTGCAACAAGTCTAACAGCTTCTGGAATTAAACCAAACTTCCCTATATTTGTTTTACATGCAGGCAAGCTTTGAAGTATTCCTGATGGCATTAACTTGAAGTAATCATAGAGGACATGTGAAGTCATGCCTTTTTGAGGACTTGTTCAGTATTAAACTGTGCAAGGGATCGTTATGTTTTGCCTATAATTTTAGAGCTGAGGTTAACAACACTTTGTAATCGGTTCTTGTCCTTTTGACAAAAGGATGTGAACCAGTAAATACATGAAAAAGTAAAATACTTCCCATAAAAGAGGTATAAAACATTGTCAATATTCCCTGGTCTACTCTGAAGGAGTTTAATTTACACAGGCAGTAGAGACGTTGCTGAGCCTTTTTTCACAATGACATCTATGTGATTCGGTGAAATGGTAATATCTTGGGCTTATTTTATTGCTTTTATACAGGTGTGAGCGCCTTTTCAGCTGGCTGTTGTGAGGCCTACTCTAAAACAAACAAACAAGAATTTTCAAGGTGCTTGTGAGTAACAATTACGACAAAGTTCTTGCAGAAGAAACCAAAGAATCCTGCACGCTGTCAGTCACTTGTGCTCAGTTTATTTCTAATTAATAAAGTGAGCACAAATGATCAACAGAGTGTCAGATTCTTTGGATTCTTCAAAGTCAAATCATGACTCCAGATTGACCTAATTCTCTAATTTCCAAACTGCCTTTGTTTCAGTCAGTTTAAGGAGTTGAATCATACAACAAACAGATTTTCTCAATTGACCAAAGATTTTCTTCCAACCGCTGAGAAACATTTAATTTAAACTACAGACAGTACAGTAACTAAAACCCAACCTTTTTGGCATGTGACTTTACTTGTAAGCCCTCGTCACAGGTTATCACTTTAGTCTGGACATAAGCAATTTGACCATTCATTGTTTCGTCTTCAGACTGTTTAATTAGAAAGATTTTGTGAGGCCTGAAGATGTGAGAGTATTCAATATTTCACAAGATAAAAGCAAAAACGTGTAAAGTATAGAAAATAAACATACTTTGGTGTAACTTGTGTAAATATTGTAATTGTGTGCCCCTTTAACACTTGGATGCACAGGCCATTATGATCTTGATAAGTGGGTTACAAACAATAGTGTTTGTGGAAAAATAATTATGCTATCTTCATAATTTTTTCTCGTAATAATTATTTGATTTCCACACCACCATTAGTTAAAGTTTGTCATGTTTATTTGTCATTTCCATCATGAAATTATCAAACAAATATTAGAGTCTATAAGTTATGCTACTTAGCTACTAAGCTAGGTAAGCTAGGCTACTTAGTTATGGCAACAGTTAATTCACAACTACAGTAATATTATCCAGCAAGCTAATTTTAACTAGCTATAGAGCAGGGTAATTTGATTATAATAGCAGATACTCTTTTACATAATTGTAAACAAAGTGTGAATATTATGTAAAACAGCTATCAATGTAGGGACATACATTTTTCTGAGGTATAAAATATAAATAACACATCAAATGTGAAATGGTCTTGCTGTGTAAAATATATGAACTGAAGGTAAGTGGTGATGTAAATGTGTTCACAGTAAATTGTGCATATACTTAAAAGTAACTCATAAGGAGGAAAGAGAGAAAATGCATGAGTACAAAAAACTTAAAAAGTAAAAGAGTTAAATAAAAAACTGAATAGGGGGAAATCAAAAACAAGATTTTGAAGGAATACATGGATGAACTACATATGAAATTTGACCCATTTATGCATTTAAGGGTTAATCATCTTGTGACCCCTCAAATTCATCTTGGGATCCCCTCGGGGTGTCGACCCTCTGGTTGGGAACCCACTGCCTTAAACAACAGCAATTTACTGAAGGATAAAACTCCTCAGTGTCTGAGGATCTGACAGCCTCTGTGAGGCTGAATACTAAAGTCTGACACGTGCTAACATGCTGATGTTTAGCAAGTTCAAATACACCATCTTATTTGAGCGTGTTAGCGGGCTAACATTTGCTAATTAACACTAAACACAAAGTACAGCTGAGGCTGATGGGAATGTCATTAGTTCTGCAGGTATTTGGTGCCATGGGAATCAGAAAACCTGATGCCATCTAGCGTTGGTGGTGATGATGGTAATGAAACACCTGAACACAATATCTGTCTTAATCTCTAGTTCCTAAGAATTATTTATTGCCTGCAGGCAAGAGTCACCCCCATATGTACACGGGAGAGACTGACTTATTAGGTACACCTAGCTAAAACTAATGCAAATTGAATTCTACCATCATGAAGGTTATAATGTTCAGTTTTTGTTGAAACAGTTTTAGAGAGGTGTTTATTCAACTTTACGGTCATTTTGGAGGATGTTGGTTGTGGTGCTGTCGAATTGCATTGCATTATATTGACAGGTGTTTCGATTTTGTCCACCCCATTTATATCAATGAGGCACAGACACCTCTCTGTATAACACAATACAGTTCAACAGCACCACAAACTACATCCTCTAAAATGATCGTAGAGTTGAATCAACACCTCCAACCTTAGTTTATCTACAGGTGTATCTAATAAACTGACAACTGACTGTATATACTGGGTAAAAAAACTAATCACAAACAAGTCACAAGTCTCACCACCTCCAGCCGTTGCCACAAGCATTGCGATAGATTTCGATAAAAAACAAAAAGTGCACCACAACCCCACCATAATAATACTTACCACACAGAGAATATATACATAAGTATACACACAACCCACAGTGAGAGACAGTGGGCCCCAGTTGTGGAAGCTATCTGTTGTGTCCATGTGTCTCAACATACAGTATGCAGACACTCCCCGTCTTCATATAGACAGACATGTTCATAATCTTTTGTTTTAACACATTATTTGGGGAGTTTTGTGGAACGTAAAGCAGACGAAAGCAAATTGAGATACAAAGACAGCTTGAAATCAACAAACCATACAATGTGTAAGGTAGCTTATAACAAAAGGATATAACATAAAGCACCTAAAAATAAGCTCCAGGCATGTGGACGACATGTGACTTGGACTTTCTCTTTTAACTTATTAAGGGGAGTCAGATTTAAAATGCCATTGTCGAACAATGACAAAACACCAAATTCATATGGCTACAGTGTGTATAAAAAGTATGAATTCATTCATTGCAAGTTTTCATGTTTTATTCTCTTACAACAATGAATCAAACTGGATTTAATGTGGCTTTTTTCCACACCAATGAACAGAAAAAGACCCTTTAATGTCAAAGTGAAAACAGATTACTACAAAATGTAGTATTCACCCCCTTTAATAGGACACACCTAAATAATCACCGGTGCAGCCAGCTGGTTTTAGAAGTCGCATAATTAGTTAAATGGAAATCACCTGTGTGTGTAGTGTGATTGTAGTATAAATACACCTCTATCTGGCAGGTCCGACTTGAATACTTTTTTATAGGCTGTGCATTTTCAAACCTCTAATTGGCGGACTAACTAAGGCAGCACAGATGGGCTCTATCAGCATTAGAACAAGCAGGCCGGTGTGAGTTATCACTGAGGGCCAGATCCAGCACCACAGACCCACCTAGTCACAGTGTCTCACACTAAACTACACGACCTACCATCCATTAACAAGCAGTCAATACAGTGTGGGTCATTGTGACTTCACTTCAACAAAATGAAAAAGTAAAATTAACCAGGATTACCATCATTCAAGTAATTCATTTTTGAATTGTCACAGATGACATCAGTGATTCTCATTTTCCATATTCCTAAATCTGATTTTTGTGCCAACTCTCCATCTAGAAATAGTTATACACAACATAATCTTTAGCATATTCTCATTTGAGGTTATATTTACCTTTTTTTGGCTAAAAAGGCAGAATTACAACACCTTTAGTTGTTAATGTTTGTAGCATGTATTTGCAACCTGTAGCAGAACAAAGTGTGAAAACACCCTCCAGGGTTGTAGCAGTATTTCGGACCACTGCATACTCGTGTCTTCATTTGAATTCTCTCCATGTATTTGACTTCAGTGACAGGATCTTATTTTTGAGTTAGGGGATGCCAGAGGCCAAATACTCAAGATGGCAGTCTTTGTTGAATTTGGCGCCCCTTAGTGTAACAAATGGGGCAGAAACACTGCATGACTAAATGACTTGTCTTTTGCTCTGCTTCACATAAAACTGCATTTCCTATTATCCTGTTTTGTAACACTGAAAAGTATTTCTTGTCGTTTCCCCCAGTGGTAAGGTAGAAGTTAATTCCATACATAAACTTTAATCTACTTGTTAAATTGTGACAAACCTTACATTTTTATTGTCTCAAATGTCATTTCTGTGTAGGTGCAGAAAGGAACTTGAGCATAAAAATAACACTGTTGTCTACTCAAGCAACAGTTGTCAACATAACGAAAAACCTGTTTGACTTGCGTGCAGTTAAATAATTGGCAGTTGCTTGCCAACATTACCTAGAGATTCATCCTGATAACAACATACAGTTGCCTCCCAAAAGGAGCAGCTCTATGTTGAGGCTGCACACCATCACCACACCCTGTTAGGAAATTGGTGCGTGATGTAACACCATCTGATCTTACAAAACAATTCTTGCATAACTCTTTCATGTCTGTATGTAATCATGCAGCTGGTATGTTGAAAATAAGAAAAGACGCTGTGAGGACATGACAAAAGGGACAAACAACAGTACTTAAACAACCATTACCTTTATTCAAAGTCAAGTTTGACAGTTTTGACATCCGAGTAAACAATGCAAGATGATTTGTGGAAAATGAGCTGACATCCAGTTAGTGTGAGCTGACAGACCAGTGAGTGGTGGTCTTCAGAAGAGCGCAACATAAAAAAAAACCAAAGACAAAAAAAAACCCTAACAGACTCAAACCAGGTCACTTGGCAGAGCTCAGCTGCTGCATGCAATGGCAGCATTACAAACAACCATTTTAATGTTTAAAACCATTTCAGTCTGATATGTATAAAGAAAACTATTGTAAGCCTTATTTTGCATTCACCAACCACAAATTATATTACATTGCTTCACTTTCTACTACCCGTACAGTAATCAGTGTTTGAAATAGGTATCAAATCTCAGAAAAATGCTTTAGTAAAGATTATTCAGCACAGAGCAGTGCAGAAGCTGAAGCTAAGAGTCTCCCTTTATGCTTAAAAAAAAAAAAAACGTGCAACTACTTTGCACTGCCCTTGCATTCAAAGAAAACAGTTAATTGCATGTGAGGTAAATAAACATGGGACTTGGAAAAACAAAAAAACAACAATTAGGCAGTTAGAGAATGTCAGGCAATGAGGCTGTAGGAAAATAAGTGAGCTCCCTCTAAATTATCTGCGACATCTTCTCCCCGTCTCAGTTCCTATAAAAAAGGAGAGAATTCCAGGAATGGATTCATCATACCATGACCTTAAACCTTTTAGGCTGTGGTAATCATTAACAGCCTGGAAGACCACAATGAGAACAGAGAAGGGAGCCAGAAGGCAGAGCTGCAACGTTTGGTGATGTGCATCAAAGAAAGCAGCTTGTGTTCATAGTGCATCGCTGTTGGGTTTGTATAAAGCATGGTTTTATCCCAACCCATTTTAGCAGGGTTGAGGCAGACCACAGGTGGCATTGACAGTATACAGTTTGCACTAGCCTGTCTTGATGCTGCTGATGTTAAAGCAGGACAAAGGGAGGTTTACATGATGACGCATGGTGCACGGCTTTTGGTGATCTTCTGCACAGGTTTCCCATCGTGGGCTTCCTGGACTGCATTCAAGACCTGTGGCAGGAAAAACAAAAGCACAAACAAGCACAAATCAGGGAGTGTTCTTGTTGTGATTTACATTTTAGGGTAAGTCAGTGGGAGTGTGTTAAGCCTGTGTAGGTTACTCACGTCATCTTCATACGGGAAACCACCAGCCTCAAGCTTGGAGAAGATCAGCTGCCCGTTGATTTGAATCTCAAAGCTGCCTACAAATTCAAAAAAATAAATCGGATAAGATCACCTTCATGCTCTCTGAAATCTTTGCTTTGAGCAATACGTGCCTCCACCATTAACGATAAAGATCAGATCAGACACAAACAAGTAGTGAGTCAGAGTTTAATGGTAAATTACTCACCTTGTCTTCCCACGAAGCCTGACACATCCGCATCGGGAAACTCACCATTGACAACCCGGGCGAGCTCCTGATAGCGGGGTCCGTATCCTCATCCACCACTACACGGAAACAAAACACATGTATTTGAAAAGCCGTTAGCCGTTAAAGAATACTTGGTGCGTTACTACCAGTGCTGCCCAGTCACTAAACTTAGCTTAGCTGTGAGCTAAAGATGCTAATTGTAGCTAATCTAGAGCAACAGCCGTCTTTAAAATAGGATTTATGGGGCGGACTCAGATACAAAGTCGCGCAGATTAGCTAAAAACTTACACAAGATGAAAATGAGTGTAATAAATGATGTAAATACCAGTATTCGACTTTAATTGTCACCCCCATCGTCGTCGTCGTTATTGTTGTTGTTGTTGTTGTTGTCCTCCGTCCGGCTTTGCCAACTGTACGGTGTCGGAGCTCGTTGTGGTTGGGTGTGTTAGCTGCTTTTTAACACCGAGCCGGGGAGCGGGGCGGAGTTTAAACTACGAGACATCCGTGAAGACAGCTGAAATTAGTCAGACCGAAACCAAAACTAAGACAATCATTTACAGAACAAACGTTGTCACTTGAGAGGTAGATTTAAAAAAAAAATTGGCCTACAGCTAAAGGCTGAACTGTAACGTTAGCTAAGGATGCTATTAGGACTGTGAAAAGGACATTTTAAGGACATTTTTAAAATTGCTCCCGAAAACATATTTGAATTCATTTACATTTTCAACTTTGTAGTGTTTTTAAGAGTAAAATGAATGGTCGTCATAAATGTCTTATTTTGATAGGCATTACCGGAAGCCGTGTCTTTTATTCTCTTATTCCAACTATATACAAGCCAGTCACCACAATGAGTAGGATGAAATTTACTGGGCCACATACCAGAGGTGGGAGAGGTATTCAGATCCTTTACTTAACTAAAAGTATCAATACCACACGGTAAAAAATACTCCACTACAAGTAAAAGTCCTGCATTCAAAATCTTAGTATTAGCAGGAAAATCTATTTAAAGTATCAAAAGTAAAAGTACTCATTCTGCAGCAGAATGGCTTCTGTCAGAGTGATCAGATTGAAATGGTTTTAAACATGGATTATTATTTATGCACAACGTGTAAGAAGTATTAAATCTTGTAACAGGTTGAGGTAAAGCAAATTTAAACTACTTTGTATACTGTTGGGTAGTTTTATCTGTCATATTTTATTAAATGATCATGTGTTTTGTATGTCAAAATTCAGTAACTATAGCTGTTAAATCAATGTAGTGGAGTAAAACACACAATATTTCCCTCTGAAATTAACTGGAGTACAAGTATAAAGATACAGAAAATGAAAATACTCAAGCAAGTACCTTCAAATTGCACTTAAGTGCAGTACTTGAGTAAATGCACAGAGTCACATTCCACCACTGACATACCAAAAGGCTTCCTCCTAGTTTCGTAAGGCCTAAACTATTTTCTTCATGCACTCACCCAGATACTCCACTCTCACCAAGGCTGAATGACCAGTCAGGCAACATGGGCCGTGTGGAAAATTGCCCTGGGGCCCCAAAGGTCCCAGGTTCAATGCATGTCAATTGATTTTGGTAATTTGCTTGCAAATTTGTAATGGAATTTAAACAACAGTAAATTCTTGCCCCCAAAGCAGTTTTAACAAATAGATCTGCACAGCAAGTAGCGCCTGTTAAAAGGAAGCAAGGCTCCATTACAAATTTGCAATCAAATTACCAGAATCAGTTGACTCCTCACATGGGCAAACACATGTTACACAATTGTTCAGTTGGCAATCAGAGCTTTAGCAATACAGCAAAAGTGTATGTGGTAATGTGGGCAGAGAGTACAATCAAACTTTCATCGTTCAGACTTTCCGAAATGAGAATTGGTAAGCAATCTACGCTCATTACAGTATTGTAGTACTGCATATCAAAACAGTGCTCAATGATTACTGTAGTAAAGCATTGCAAGTGGACTGTAGTACTATAAACATTGTTCTGTAGGTAGAACACTTTACACATCCAACTTTGTGTTTGTTGGAGTATTTTGGGAAAAAAATGAAAAACACATTTTTGTTTATATTACAGTATTTGTGTGTTTTATTTTTGAGTATAAAAACATTAGACAAAAACATTTTTTCAACAACTACTGTAAATATGTAATAAAGTGTAACACTGAACATGCAAAATGCATACATGTCCTGATAAGGCATTCACGCTAGTGTTTTACATTGAGCACGTCAGTGTTCAGTTGGTTCTCAGAAATGTCAGTTCATATGATGGTGTGTGTGCGTGTCATTTGAACATAAAATACCAAGACATAACATTGTTTTGAATGCAGTTGAGATTTGTGGAGTTTTGCCTTTGGTGTGTGTGTGTGTGTGTGTGTGTGTGTGTGTGTGTGTGTGTGTGTGTGTGTGTGTGTGTGTGTGTGCAGAGTTTTGAGAATATGAGGTATTCTTGCTTTCAGAAAACGTCTGTACACAATTGAGAAAAATTGCAATACATTATGGAATATTAGCATCATTCAGGTGCAGAGCTTTGAAATTAAGCATGTAACTATAAACTAACACCTAACTCAAGTAAATGATAGGCGAAATGCTGCACACGCTCTTGTGTTTCTCTCCAGAGCGGACTGTCGACCTGCTGCTGAGAGGTGTGGTTCCTACTGTCCACTGCATGTGTGTCTGATTCCTCATTACAGACAACCTTCAGACTCATAAAACCATAAAACACAAACTTCTGCTGTCACTCGTTGTCCACATTTTTCACAAAGAACACGGAAACACGGACGTGACGTTTTGAATATCTGTTTGTTTTAAAAACCAGCTGCTTGTAGATGGTGCAGAATGTGAGATGGCAACCAGCGAGCTGTCAGCATGTAAGTTTTGATTCTCGATGTCTCATAATAACCAGATTACAGCCGTGATTGTGTCTTAATTTTGAATTTTGAAGGTATTGCTATGAAAACCCAAACGTCCTACTTTGTAATAGTTATGTAGTATTTATCAGTCATATTTTAAATGTCTTCATAATATTTTATCTATGAGTATATTATTTAGACTTTTTTTCATCCTCTTACCTTGTTATTTTTTGTGCGTTGTTATTTCATTGATTAGCCTATAGTTTATTGCTTTTATGTAAGTGTCATATGATTTAGGATGGAAGGATTTAAGGTTATAATTTATTTAGTTTATAATATTTAAAAGACAGGACAGAATCAACTTAGTGTACTTTTTTGTAGTTTAAAGTCATTTTGGGGCCTCATTTTGTACATTTTATTCTCTTTATTAATTAATCTGCCACTTTTGATTAATCGTTTGGTCTATAAAATGTCAGAAAATAGTTAAAAAAGACCAGGTTGACATATCTAAATTGCTTGTTTTGTCAGTCCAACAGCCCAAAAACTCAAAGATGTTCAATTTACTATCATAAAAAAGAAAGAAAACCTGCAAATATTCACATATGAGAAGCTTAAACTGGTGACTTTTCTGGCACTTTTGCTTTAAAAAAAAATCACTTAAATGCTCGATTATCAAAATTGTTGCTGCTTAATTTTCTGTCAAATGTATTCAAACTCAAAGTCATAAAAGACAAAGTAAAACAGCAAGTATTGAAATTTAGGAAGCTGAAATCAGTGAATTGTTGTCACTTTGTCTTAAAAAATCACTCAAATGATCAATTATCAAAATTGTTGCTGCTTAATTTTCTGTAAATTGACTAATGGATTAACCGACTAATTTTTTCAGCTTTACACATTTTGCTTGTTGCTTGCTCATGGTATGAGTGGTATTGGTATTTTCCTCCTCAAATGAGAATTTATCACTTCATTTGAACAGGAAATTTTAAGATTTGAAGCAATGCAGCTTTAATATCAACCCTTCTCTTCTTTTCCTCTCTGCGTGTTTATTTATTTGTCTTTGCAGGGGACGGCTGGTGTACATCGCAGTTAAAGATTATCCTTCTTGGTGGCAGAAACTCTGGAAAGAGCTCTGTGGGGAACTTAATCCTGGGCAAAGAAGAGTTTGTCACCAAAGAGAGGACCTCGTGCTCCCGGAGGCTGGGTGTGGTGGCCGGACGGTGGCTCACTGTGGTGGACACTCCCGGCTGGTGGTGCGACTTCAGCGCTCAGGACACATCTGAGCTGGTGAAGAGGGAGATTGTAAGCAGCGTCTCTCTGTGCTCACCAGGCCCACATGTGTTTCTCATCACGATCAAGGCGAGCTCGGCCTTCTCAGAGAAGCGTCGCAGGGCCGTGGAGGAGCACGTGGCCCTGCTGGGTGACAGGGTGTGGAGTCACTGCATGGTTGTCTTTATTTCTGCTGACAGGTGCAAACACACAGAGGCAGAGGAACTTGTGCAGACGGGGGGGAAGGCCCTCCGCTGGCTCAGTGAGAAGTGCAGTCGGAGGTGTCACAGTGTTGTCTTGAGCGATGATACTGAAGTCACTGAGCTGCTGCAGAAGATGCAGAAACTTGTCACAGAAAATGGAAACAGAGCGTTTGAAATGCAGGAAAAGATTTCACAGGCGGCTGCAGAGGAGAGGAGAAGAGTGGAGGAGGGGGCTCGGCAGAGGTTTATGAGAATGAAGAAACACAGATCTCTCATGCGAGGTAAGTTAATCATAATCATTTAAATGCTTTGCTTATTTCTGCTAAAAAAACTATAAAGGGTCAGCCCTTATTACTGTCAATGTTAACTACCGTTGCTAAATTGCAGGTAAGTAATTGATCATCAAAATCATAAAAAGCATTCCTCCCTGTGTCCAAGACTCTTTCAAAACACAACCCAGTAAGATCCGATTTTCTTTTTTGCAGGTCAAAAGTGTGCAGACATCAAGTTTAAAGGATAAGGCTGGTGATATTCTACATTTTTGTTGTTGCTGTCAACAAATCCCATGAAACCAGCAATACTTTCTGACTTCCCTACCCTGCCTCTGGCACTCAGCCCCAAGCCCATTGGTTCCTACTGAAGACATAAATATTTAAAAACAGGTCACAACTAAATACTTTCATTAAAAAAAGGCTAAATAAATTCCTAAAATAGCAGGGCACTGTAGTTTTTAGCAAATCTTTTACAAACAGGAGTAAGTAGTGCATTTGTTGGGACTATTTTCAGCTGCGGATTAATACACATTTGGAGCTCTAGTGAGTATTTGGGGCAGCAGGTTGTTTTATGTGGGATTGAGTCAAAATAAACTGCAGTGTGTGTGTGTGTGTGTGTGTGTGTGTGTGTGTGTGTGTGTGTTCATGGTAATGAAGGAACATGTCGCCCAGTGCAACAGTGTGGCTCACTGATGTGTTTTAATAGTTTTTGGACAACAATGGAGCTCTATGGCACAGAGGAATAAGATTTATGAGGCTTTGACTAAATGTTCGTGCGATAAATTTGTTGTTGGTTTGATCTTTTCATGGGACTTGTTGAAAATAAGAAAAATACAGAATATCACAGACTTATTCTTTAACACCAGTTTAAACTTGGTCAAAAGGTCAACTTTTTCAGACATCTCAGTAACTCACAAGTGCTGTTTCAACAATTTTTCAATGACTGTATTTTTAGAAAAACAGGTCTTAGTTACACATTGAAATATAGTAATTGAAATGCTGTTGAAACAATAGCTATATGTAACCTAAAGTCTTAAAAAAATGCTGGCAAATTTAGCCTGGTTTTAAAGGAATAGACATTTTGGGAAATACTCCAGGAAGTCACTGTGCCTGGCCAAGAAATAGTCCTGCACATAATCCCCTGTAAAACCACAAATTAATGTATTTACACTTTTCTGTACAGATTAAACAAACGTGATATAAACGTGTTAATTAGTGAGCTTTAGAGGTGCTGGAAGGTGGATTTTGTCCCCGTCAAACAGAGCCAGGCTAGCTGTTTCCCCCTGTTTCCAGTCTAGTTATGCTAAGCTAAGCTAACTTGCTGCTGGCTTTAGCTTCATGTTGAATGGATGGGTATCGATCTTCTCATCTAACTCTCAAAAAAAGAGTGATATTTCACAAAATGTTGAACTTTTCCTGTAAGACGTCAGCTGTTTCTTGACCTGCAAATCATCAAATCAATGCAACCTGGTCTGAATAAACACTTAAGCAACAAAAAAAACTTCCTCTGCTCTATATTTCCACTTTCATTCTTTCAGAGAGGTTGCGGCCCCTTACTAATATCCAGATTGTGTTGGTGGGAGCAAAGGGTTCTGGGAAAACCTCCACACTGAACACAATCCTGAGCAGAGAGAGCAGCCAGCCACTGAGGAGAACAGCCCAGTGCCTGGTTGGAAAAGGAGTGGTGTTCGGGAGACAGCTGACTGTGGTGGACACACCTGGCTGGTGGATGAACTACTTCTGTGACGAGAGCCCCATCTTCGACCGGAGGGAGATAGCGTTCAGTTTTTCCCTCTGCCCTCCGGGGCCTCACGTCTTCCTGCTGGTGATCCGTGCGGACAGAGCCTTCACCGAAACCTACCGGAGAGCGGCGCAGGAGCACCTCCAGCTGATCAGTGAGCACATCTGGAGTCGTGTCATCGTGCTGTTCAGTTTCGGGGACTGGCTGGGAGACACGACTACTGAGCAGTGCATCGAGAGTGAGGGCGAGCCTCTGCAGTGGCTTGTTGAAAGATGCGGCAACAGGTATCATGTCCTGAACAATAAAACTAAAGGGGACGGATTTCAAGTCAGAGAACTGATTGGGAAGATTGAGGAAATGTTGGCTGGCTGCAACGACGGCCAGCATTATGAAGCAGAGAGGAAAGTGATGGAACAGCTGGAGGTGAAGATGAGGAGAGAGAAGGAGACAGCCAAGGAGAGATCGATGAAAAAGGAGAAACAAAGGCAGATGGCGAGGTCTCAGCTGGGTGAGTTAGACACATTTAAAAGTGATAAACAATGTCAGCGTGATCTTGTTTTACTTATTTAATAAACACTATTTAATTTAGCTGTTGAGGTGGTGTTTTCTGTTTGGATTTTTGGGCACAATTCAACCAGAAGGAGTTTGTTTGCCATGTTTCTAACAGATTTGTAAAACTTCTTTCCAACAGAGAAGCTCAACCCTCTTCCAGAGCTGAGGATAGTGCTCGTTGGCGGCAGGAAAACAGGCAAGAGCTCATGTGGAAACACCATCCTGAGCAGTGAGAGCTTCCACACAGACACCCAAACCACTTCCTGCTCTGAAAAAACAGCCAAAATCAGCGGCAAGACGGTGGCAGTGCTGGACACACCAGGCTGCTTTTCTGTGACCTCTGACCTCCTCGCGGCCTCCTGTGCTCTCCTCCTGGTCGTCAACGTGAGCTCCTCGTTCAAAGATACCCACAGGGAGGCCGTGGAGCAACAGCTGGAGGCCGGAGGAGGCCAGATGTGGAGCAGAGCCGTGGTCCTGTTCAGCTACGGTGACTGGCTGGGCGACACGAGCATCGAGCAGCGCATTGAGAGCGAAGGAGAACCGCTGCAGAGGCTGGTTGAGAAGTGTGGGAACAGGTATCATGTCCTGGACAATAAACACCGGGGGGATGGAGCTCAGGTTCATGAGCTAATTGAACTGATAGACGAGATGCTGGTTGAAGAAAGGCTGGCTGTTCTTCACAAAGGTGATCACATGTGCAAAAGTGTTTCTTCAGCACGCGAGCAGCAGCCGGACGCAGAGACGCTGTGTAAAGAAGATTTAAAGGAGCTCACGAGCTGCAGACATCAGCTGTCCCACGACTGTAAGTAAACCTCATGCACTGATCCTTTTACCCAACACGTTAGGCCACTTCAGGTTCAGACAGTTTATTCTGGACTGGAGTTTGAATGACATGGTTCTTTTAGAGCAGCAACCTGGGGTTAGGGACCCCCCAAAGGGTCGCAAGTCAAATCTGAGGGGTCGTGAGACAATCAACAGAACAGAAATGAGAAAATTATATTTATTTTTCAGACATTTAACTAATCTTTGCTTTTTTCAGGTGAATTACTGATAATAAAACTTCCTCGTGCCTCTAAAAATGACTTGAACAATGACTTATTGGTTGACTTGCAATATGCAACCATTGGTGATGGATCACAAGCAGCCATTACTTCATTTTAAGTAGTCTCAAGTAGGTTTAGAGCATCTGCTTTCTTAATTTTACATATCTGTGGTTAAAACAGAACTAGAACTAGAACTAGAGTACAATCAAAATGAGTATTTTCTTATTACAGCTTTAAACAACATAAACACCAAAAGACACACCAAAAGGGAAATCTGATAACTGCGAAACCGCAAAAGTGACAGTAAATAAATAAGAATATGACAACAAAAATATTTAAAAACGTGAGGGATATTAAACATTTACTAATGTACTGCGATGTCTATTTGCACGTCTGCCAGCATGTGCACTGATATATCTGTGTGATTAGCCAATATCAGCTGATTATATCTATTTATTTTATTTATTGGTTTATACGTTTTAAATGTGCCAGGGTGTAAATATAGTCCCTGCGCAGTCATGAAGAATATAAAGTTAAATTGATTATTGAAATAGGATGTAATCAAGCAGGACAATTAAAGAACTTGCACTATACACAACAGCATTAGGCACTAATTAAAACATACAATAGACATGTATACAAAACACAGAGTAAGCAACACATACAGTAAATCTAAAAACAGAAGTCATATCAGGTGTAACATGGCGAGAGATCAAATCCAAACTGGTTTATGGTGTAAACAGTGAGGTAGCAGTATCAGTAACAGAGAGATAAGCAGATTTATAGGATGGGTGGAGGCAGTTGGAATTTTTATGGCTCACATGAAATCACACTTTATTTCCTTTTTACAGTGACTGAATCAGCCAATTCCACTACTCAAACATCCCTAAACTGCTCAGGAGGGCCAGATAATGGTGGTCAGACAGTGGCGCTACCAGCAGGAAGAACAGGAGGACGGACTGGACTCACCATCCAGGACAGACACAGCTTCATGTCCTGTTTGGCTGCTACGCTCGCTGGTGAAGAAGCACCGAGTTGGACTAAAAATCTGCCTGTCTGGTTCCCTGCTGACGATCTTCCTCTGAGAGTGAACAGTGCGAGCCAGGTGCATCTGTTCTCGCCCAGACATCCAGCAATGCTTCTGGTTTTACCTCAAACACAACGCAGGATGCTTGCGGAGGAAAATGTCCTGAGTGTGAATTCCCTCTGCCATCCTGTGCTGAGAGAGCGGACTCTCAGGAGGATCACCGAGTCTGGACGTCTGCAGGCGCTGATCGACCAGTGGGACCACAGCAGCCTGGAGGAGCTGGAGGCCTTCATTGACTCGTACTTTGAGATGGTTTGGGAGCAAACCATGGGGTCGTTTCAGCCGACTGAACCCGACTGTCCCACCGCAGAGCGGGATGCTGCTGCTGAGGAGGCTGGACAGGAGGAAGTGCTCTCATCCATCGACAGGAAACTGTCAAAGCTCGACATCCTTGAGGAGATCAGGAGGGATCTGGCCGAGCTGAGGAAGAGTCTGGAGCACAGCTGGAAGGCCGTACAGGAACTGGGAAAAAAGTAAACAAGATGATAATAACACATGTTGATACAGGGTAATCAAAGATGGAGTAAATGATTATTATGTATTTTACTGACTAGTTAATGTCAAGAAGTAAAAAATAAACAGACAAAACTTCACTTTCTTTGACTGAAGGGGCTGCAGGTTTGTTATGGTATTTCTCCACAAGGGGGAGCTCTTGTATAAGAGTAGGTTATGCATTTTATGTGGCCACTGAAACGCTTCACACTTCTGCAGTGGTGGAAGAAGTACTCAGATATTTTACTGCGGTAAAAGTAGCAATACCACAGTGTAGAAATACTACTGTTACTTTACAAGTAAAAGTCCTGCAAGATGTTACTTAAGTAAAATAAGTATTAGCATCAAAATATACTTAAAGTACCAAAAGTAAAAGTATTCATTATGCAGAATGACCAATTTCAGAACAATGTATATTACTGGATTATAATTATTGATGCATCATGATGTGTTCATCACTTTAATGTTGCAGCTGGTAAAGGTGGAGCTAATTTTTATTACTTTATATACTGTTGGGTAGCTTGTGAATTTCCCCTGGCGATCAATAAAGTCTTATCTTAGCCTCCAATAATACATCATAATTTATTTGATAATATGATTATATTTTGTATTAATAATCTCAATACACAAAGTAACTCGTAACTTAAATGATCGGAAAAATGTAGTGGAGTAAAAAGTACATATTTGCCTCTGAGATGTAGTGGAGTAGAAGTATAAAGTAGCAGAAAATACTCAAGTAAAGTAAAAGTACCTCAAAGTATACAGTACTTGAGTAAATGTACTTAGAAATTTGAAACAGATTAAATAAAATGGGTTTTATGGTTAGTCACCACATGTCTCATTTCCTCACATACACAATATACATACAGTATGTGGCCAAAAGTCTGTGGACACCTGAACATTACATGTCTAGTTTTTGATGAGAGACTTCTTTAGTTGTTTGTGTTTTGACCCAAATGTCAGGCAAGTTTTGAAACTGTACTTTTTTCTTTTTTTTTAAACAATATTTTTATTGAAGTTTTTCAATTATAACAAACATTATATATTAATAAAATGGTCAGCAAATACAGTCTACCATCAAATGAAGAGGCAAGTAAATAACAGAGGTGAATATACAGATGTTACAGTAATGTTACAATGTACAGAAATCTTGAAGATCACATGGGCTACTACACTTTATAATTTAATTCCCTTTGCCCCAGTCTTTGGCTTTATTGATCATCACCAACATTTTGTTTCAAAAACTCCCAGCTCTCCTTTATGTGAGTCTTTCTATACCAACACATGTTGAAACATCCCTAATATATTGATTCATACTTGGTTTGTTCCCATTTTTCCATGCTATAGCTATTGCTCTAGATCACTTGGATAAATACCCAGGATGCACAACTTTAGCAAACAAGGGGTTCTCAGTTTTGTTATCTGGTTAACCAAGTCAAGAATCTCCTACCAAAAACCTTTGATCACATTACATTCATAATCAGTGAAAAAATGTTCCTTCAGCATTGTTTGAAGCATGTGTTTTGAGCCTGCACATAGTGGAGGTCTTGTTTTGGAACCAGTATATGGAAAGGTGTTTCTAATATTGTGCCTGCCTCATTTGCATATGTGGAGAAGCAGAAATATTAGAAACACACGTCAAGATAATGCAATCCAACAGACCAACTCCACAACTGACTGTCATGCCAAAACCATGGGCATTAATCTGCTGCTGTAACGGCCTCTGCTCTTCCGGTTTCAGGCTCACCACAAGATTTTACTACCTGGCTGCAGGTATTTGCTCCCATTCAGCCACAAGAGCGTTTAGGGAGGTCAGGTCTTTGGCTCGCAGTCACCGTTCCAGTTCATCCCAAAGGTGTTGGACGGGGTTGAGGTCGGGGCTCTGTGCAAGTTGAAAACTGGAGGGAAAAAAAAGCTTTTCATCACGTCAAGTCAATTTTATTTATATAGCTCAAAATCACAAATTTGCCTCAAAGGGCTTTTTCATCTGTACAGCATATGAGACCCTCTTATCTTTAGACCCTCAACTTCCCCTTTAGGCTCAGACTCCCTAAAAAAAAACCTCTTGAAGAAGGAAAAAAAAAGGAAGAAACCTCAGGAAGAGCAACAGGGGAGGGATCCCTCTTCCAAGACAGACAGAAACAGTAAAATTACAATATGGAGAGATAAAATGACAATAATAAGTTGGACCTGAGACACATGACATCCTCTCTACCACAAAGACAGAGTACAGCGTACACACACACACACACACACACACACACACGAAGCAATAAGACTGAAAGGTCCGAGATGAATTATTAAAAGACTATAGATCAAGGTGCGGTTTCTTAAGTAGAGGTTTAATCACAGCACTCTTAAAACTACTGGGAACAGTGCCACTCGTATTTGATGCATTAATAATATTCGGCATTGCAATAAATGGCCTTTAAAAAGTTGAACTGGTAGGGGGGGTCGAGGAGGCTGTGGGTTTTTTTATAAGCCACAATAAGGAATATAGTGTAATACTCAAAACATAGCTTTAGGAAGAAACCTCTTTATTGTGGTAGAAGAGGGAAGATACAGGATCTAAAAATGAGAAAAACACAAGTTATTCCACATCTGTTTGGCACCTGTTTTTTTTAGGTGCAGTAGTTAAGGTGTGGAAAACAGAGATCGAGTGTGACCCAAAGAAGATATAAGTGACAATGGCAGGAAGGAAGGAAGAAAGGGATGTGGCTGTTGGTTTCTCTGATAGGAAACTCTCTCACTTTTCCAATCAAATGATTCCCAGCAGCTTGGCAGCTTCTTGCAGAGACATTAGAGCCTTGAAAGGTTGAAATTAACCGCGTTTATCTGTGCAGGAGGAGAGTCCACATGTGTGCTTCTCCCAGTTTACCTCCAACCACTCTCTCTAAAAAGCAGGAGGTCGATCCAGCCTACCATTCTCTTTGTTGAGAAAACAGAGAGTCTGTGCTGCTTCCATTCAAACCCTTTTTCTTTCTTTTTTTCTCCCAGAATCAGCTTCGAGTGAGTCACATACACAGAGACATAAACTACTGCAGGATACAGGGGCTGAAATGGCTCTGGCAGAGAAAACACTGTGAAAGTCCACTGATGTTAAGGCAGTTTTTTAAATCCAAATAAATATGTTTGGTAACAGCGGAAGGCAGGTGGCCATTTTATAATGTAGGTAAAGGTGTTTGATCTGAGCCGGGTGTGTGTGTGAATATGAAATATCTGAAATCTGAAAGCATCAATTTTCTATTTTCAGTTTGTTTGTTTGTTGTGTTTCCATCCCTTTTTATTAAAGCTGCATTAGGCACCTTTGCACGTCGGTGGCTCCACATGGCAGTGAGAGATAACCGCTGGAACAATTTAAACCTCCATAACCAGATGTCATGTAGCAGATATCATCAGATACATTAAAGCAGTGTGAAGGTTTGTATGTTTGACTCGCTGCTGTTAAGGAGTTTTGTTAAGCTGCTCTCTGTGAGCAGAGACATAGCAAGACAAAGTTGGGCTTTCTAAGTCAAAGTCTAATCAGATATTAATTCATAATTACAGTGTGAAATTAGTCAAGATCTTGACTTTTAAAGTAACAAGACTAAGGCTGTGTCCAAAACATGGATGTATTATAAGAACTGGATACAAAGACACAAAGATGGCGCCTATTCAGTCGAATGCTCTGTGACGCTGTACTCAGGCACCATAGACTGTATACATAGATGGACAACCCGACAGCTCCCCAAAAGTGAAGCCAAAACATCTCAATCGCCCCCTGGTGGCTGGCTGCAGTACAGGTCATAAACCCCGCCTCCTCCATGTTAGCGGATGGGACATGAGCACAACTGAAAAGTCAAAGTTCACGTCAAATACATTTTTCCCAAAGATGGTTTCTGTCATTTTAGGTAGTTCCTATCACGCTGATGTTTGTTCAAATGTTCATTTTTCAGATCAGTTTGGTTTCGCTATTTGATGCCTAAAAAAGGGGGTGTCACGCCATGATTGACAACTGTGAGTGTGCTCGTGATTGGCTCAGGTGGGTGTATAGGCGGGAACTCGACACCGGGGTATTTTGGCTTCAATTTGTACAATGGGAGTAAGTGGAGACGCGTCATCCATCTTTATATACAGTCTATGTCAGGCACAGTGTTGCTTTGATCTAAATACACCAGCATGGTAACATGCTCACAATGACAGTGCTAACATGCTGATGTTTAGCAGGTATAATGTTTACCATGTTTACCATCTTACTTTAGCGTGTTAGCATGCTAACATTTGCTATTTAGCACAAAAATAAAATACAGGCTGATGGGAATGTCGGTAGTAGCTTTTGGTTAAAAACCGACAAACTGAAATTCTGACCTGATGATGGCGCTAGATAAAAAGTGAAGGGATCATCAAGGTGACTGATAGGGGACATGAATGTGTGAACCAAATTTCAGGGCAATCCATCCAACAGCTGGTGAAACATTTCACTCACAAATGTCACAAAATCAACCACATGGTGGCGCTAGAGGAAAAGTCAGGGAATCACCAAATCAGGATTCATTAGGGTTCATCGTCTGGGGACCATGAATGTCCAAAGCTGTGGATACGTAGTCAACATTTTGCCTTTCAAGTCCAATAAGTCACATTTTTTACTTACTGTGTCAAACTGTTGACTTGAAATGATGTCATGTAATAATAATGACTTACAATGAGCATGTTTTACTTTCGTCTGGTGGGATTGAGTTGCTATAGAGAGATAATGGTACCTGACTCAAGATTTTATGTACTTTGGATTGGATTACTCACCATGTGACTGTTAGAACAGCTGTATTTTGAGATAATACCCCTTGCAGTTCAGCTTTAATAATATACTTCTCCTCTTGCTGTATAGCCTGCAAGTGAAGTTTTCTTTTTCCTGCCTCTTATCATCCACCGTGTTGTTGACAGATAACCCTTCAGCCCCCAAAAACCTCCCAGAAAATGTTGTGATAGCTGTGATAAAAGACAAGAGAAATCTCAGCTGTGGGGATACAGGAGAGGGACGGAGACATGTTGAGGATGGACTTACAGGAAGCATAATAGCAAAGGAGTGATTTGTAGGCAATCATGGTCTATTTATCTCTGTCTGTCTTCATCTGGGGGCTTTCTCTCTTTGCATTACACCTCTTTGAATATCATTACTCCTTCAATCCCCTCTCCCTGCTGTCTTATCATCCATCTTCCTCTGTTGTCAACATGTCATTCCTCCACTCTATTCTCCTCATTTTCTCTCAACCCATTCTCTCTTTTCTATCTCCCCCCATGTCTTTTCTCTCTGCAGTCATCTCCCCTCCTTCTCTCAAATCAAGTCGTGAGTGCTCAGCCCCCCCACCCTCTCATTAAAGGAGTTCTGCAGCCCGGGAGGATGCACGGCAGAAATGGATCTCCTCTCTCTTTCTCCGTCGTGGAGGCTGTTTGGGAGACAATTCTGAGCCCACATCCATCTCCATTAGCGGGACAGCGCAGCGACCGGCACGACCCCCCCCACCCCCACCCCACCCTCCGCCTTGTATCACGTTTCACTGCCTGCTATTTTTCCAGGTGGAAAAAGAAAGCCAGGCCGGTGAGATGGGCAGAGGCTGGGAACAAGGATGGAGACGGAGGATGAGAGGGATGATTTAGGCCTGGTGTAAAGGAATCACCCATCCTCCACTTCCTTCCATGCTCTGATACGATGGATGTCCCCCGGGGGTGATGTCTAGGACACGGTACAGCGTAGACCAGTGCACCTCAGCGGGAGGACTGAACTTTTCTACCCTTTCCAGCTCATAAAGAAAGTCTGCATCATGACCTCACAGTGATAGAGATTTCACAAGAGTTTTGAGCCTAAAACAGAGAGAGAAGGAGTGCAAAAACAGCTGTAACAGGCCAGGCCGTGGTTGTGTGATGCACATTACTGGGAAGTTTAGTCTCAATCACTGAGGCTGAAACTTAATTTAGGTCAAAGCTGGGATAAACAACAGAGAGAGGCTTTGGTGATGCCACAGGGAGTGGGGGCATGGAGGGTATTCAAGGGATTATTCTTCTAAAGAGTGAAATATTCTTCCTCTTTAGGCTGCAGTTGTGTCCATTTCACATTTATACCAACAACATTTTCCAACCAGAGCTTCTTCTTTAAGTGTCGAAGTCAAGTCTCATTTAAAGTTCAAGTCAAATGTCAAGCAATTTGAAACAAATTGTAATCAACTAATCCTCAAAGAGGTGCTTCCAAGGTTCAAGTCTAGGCCAAGTCTCAAGTCAAGTGCTTGAGGGAAAGTCCAAAACTCACAAGTCTTTATAAGCAAATTGAAAATTGTCTTTCACGTCTTTTTTAATGCTGACCATTAAAACGAAACTACATTTGAACATTTTCATTTGGAAGCTGTGTTCAAAGTGTTTTTCTGCACAGCTGAGATGACGAGAGGTCTAAGGTGGCCAATGTGAGGCGTGTCTGTTGCCATCATTCTTTATTTTTGACTTTAGTCTAAACTTGAAACTTGGATGTTTTTGTTTTCAAGTCTGAAATCTTAAGAGCGAAGTCTCAAGTAATGTCAAATTCTAAGAGCGTAAGTATGCTTCAAACTAAGCGCTTTTCAGATCATCCACTACACCTATTTGACATCGGAGTTGGGGGGCTGTGTCCGATACTTGTTTTAACTTTCCGAAATCGACAATGACGCCCTCTTTACACAGCGATCGGCCAGAGTTTGAACTTCTCTCTCAACATCTCCCTTTAATATTTCACAACATTTCTTCTGTCACTTTTTGTGTGTAGAAACCAGAGTGCAACACCTTAAATGCCTTTGTACTCAGAACAGGTACAAACATTTTCATGTTCGGATGACACCTACATGGTTTGAAGCATACTGAACCCTTTACAGACAATCAATCGTCTACAGATCTTCTCTTTAATCCCTAACAAATAGGAACTACCATATAGGTAAATAATGTGTTATAATGAGTGGTGTCAGTGCAGTAAATCCTTGAAACGTTATGTTCAAAAATGCTGAACTTAAAAGCAAAAACAACTGTTAAGCTCTTTGTTTCATTCTTTTCATTTAATTCAGCCAAACTTTGTGTCAAAACACTAATGATCCAAGATGTATGGCTACACAAAGCCCGCCTGCTGTTGTCTTGTTTATTTCTTTACCATTTCAGGATTTTACGTGGTCAAAAGAGACTTGAGACTTGAAAGGTTTTGCTTTCAAGTTTCAAATCAAGTCTTTAGGGACTGAAAAAGCTTTTGGATGCAGGAGCTGGAGGATGAAGATAGGGAGAAAGAATTGTGGGCTGCCTTGCGATGGAGAATAGATGGACAGAAGGATGGATGTAAATCAAGTCTTCATGAGCCAGTCTCACAGCAGCCAAGTCAAGTCTTTGTTTTAGCGACTGAAGTCTGACTGAAGTTCAAGTCTTCAGCTCTGATTCCAGACTATTAACAATCAAGGAAACACGAGACATTGATGTGGGAGCTTCTGGCCTCTTTGAGACCCCATTACAACGTCACATTCAGCCTATGGGAACAATTTCACTGGAATGGTTCAGGAATAGTCTGAATAAGTCCAGGCTTCAAGTGTGGAGGTGATGGAGGAGTGTGTGTCAGAAGTAAATGAGGGACATTTGGCTTTGCTGCCACCTGGCTCGGACCAGAACAACCACACACACACACACACACACACACACTCAGGACTCACCCTCTTCCATCTTCCCAAATCCACGTCTGTCATTGAGCCCCATCAGGATATGCCGGGTCAGGGAAAACCTCAAGGGCAAAGTTCAGGAAACAATTAAGGGAAATAACTGCACTCCAGTGGACCGAATTCCAGTTCCATTTTGAATATGTGTCTGTTTCTCAGAAGGTCTCACTCGTTAAATCATTAACCCCGCGACTGGAGATCACAAAAGAGGAAAAGCAACACAGTTGTATGTTAAAAATTTAGACGCCATCTGCTTCGCAAGCGGCTATTACGAGAGCTATTACAGAGCGGGATGAGAGGAGAGCCCCCTGTAAATCAATGGAGGCTTACTGGGTTTGTGGTTTGACCCTGAAGTCGATTTCACCTTCAGACATTTCGCTCCCAATGACGGCCAATAAAGCAGAATGCTTTCACAGCATTTTATCACTGCGATATGTCAGTATCACTTAAGTAAGATGTGTATCATACAGAATCTAAACATCTGTGCTCTTACATCTTCACCACTATCTGTGTGCCCGACAGCAGTGTAACAGCAAAGCATGGATAGTGTGGAAACAGGGTTTGGGCTCTAAACACAAAACATTTCAATTTAATGATATTTTAACTTTCAGTGTGTTTAGAGGAGTGTTTTCCCTTCTGGAGGCCTGTCTAAAGAGGCCACAAGATCAATTTATATCAGATTTTTTAGCAGCGTAGCTCTAGAATGGCAATATTGGTCTGTTGGTGGGTCTAACACTTTTGGTCCAGACTGAAATATTTCAACAACTATTGGATAGATTGCCGTGCAGTTTAGTACAGACATTCATGGCTCTCAGAGGATGAATCCTACTGACTTTGGTGACCCCCTGACTTTTCCTCTAGCGGCACCTTGAGGTTGACATTCATGGTTTTAGTGAAATGTCTCGACAACTATTGAATGGATTGCCTTGAAAGTTGGTTCAAACATTCATGTCCCCCTCAGGATGAATAGTAATCAATTTGGTGGTCCCTTCACCTTTCATCTAGCGCCACCATCAGGTCAAATTTCTAATTTGTCCAACACTTTGGTTTATGACCAAATACCTGCAAAACTAAAGACATCCCCATCATCCTCAGCTGTACTTTGTGTTTAGTGCTAATTAGCAAATGTAAGCATGCTAACACACTAAACTAAGATGGTGAACATGGTAAACATTATACCTGCTAAACATCAGCATGTTGGCATTGTCATTGTGAGCATGTTACCATGCTGGTGTTAGCATTTACCTCAAAGCACCGCTGTGTCTGTGTATATCCTCACAGAGCCGCTAACATGGCTAACATGGCTAACATGGCTGTAGAGTAGTCTAGTTTTAACTTTCAGTGTGTTTCGAGGAGTGTTCCCCAACCTGGATGCTCCGGTTAAGGGGTCGATAGATTAATTCAGAGAAGATTTTTCTCTAATCTTTGCTCTTTTCTTGTGAAATACTGGACAGTTTTACCTCGTTATGCCCCCAAACGTATTGAAATGAAACAATCTCAGGAGGGAAAATCACTTTATGGTTGAACAAGTTTGGGATCCGCTGGTTTATAGGCTAGAATGTGCATGTGTTTATCTTGTGTCACATCAACATGCTAATAGAGGTTATCTTATGCATGGCAAGATCCATGAATTTAGCCTGGCATTGATACAATCTTTAAATTTTATTTGGATGACTGACTTTAATCACTTGTAGCTATATGATACTGCAGCCGCTGGGTCTTTTTCCAGAGGAAGAAAATGTACGGCTGAGCGGAGAAGCCCGAGCTCTGTGGCTTGAATGACAACAACATAAAAGGGATGTAAAGAGGTTATTGGGATGCATGTTGTGTAAAGAGAGATATGCGATGGCGCTGGCTGGAAAATGAGATAATGGAAAAAAAACGAGACAGGAAAGAAAGCCAGGCGAATGAATACAGATTTTATGTTTAGAGCTGAGAATTATAGCAAACGGACACATTCAATACATGGATAAGCACGCACACACTGCAAAGGTTTATTTTGTGTCTGTTGAGGATTTCCAGGACATTAGCAGCCAGCCATGTACACTGGTTGAGTGAACATGACCGCCCCCCCCCCCCCCACAATATTATGGCCTTTGATCACTGCCAATGAGACGAAGAGCACAATAGGACGGAAACACAACACGACTACACACCTAACAAACACACGTACACAAATGCACCTATTAACTTTACATGTTGCGTGCAGTAATAAAATCCAATCAAGGTGAGGAAAACACAGAGATGCACGCATGGATTCACGTGTACAAAAAGTGATCAAGCATCTGAATTAAAGCCTTCATTACTCAATATTATTTAATAGTATTGAGCTGTTTGTGGAAGTCCAGAGCTCAGGAAGATCCCATTCTGGGAGTAAAGGATGCATGGAGGAAGGTAGAGGCAGAGGATCAGGTTATCTATGATTGCTATTCAATACCATCCAACCAGCTAATCGTATTACTCCCCTCTCTGTGCCCTGCTGTCAATACTCATCCCCGGGTTGCTCTCTTTACTGCTTTTTTCTCCTCTTCTTTGCTCTGAACACTTCTTTTCATTTTGTTACGATTTCTCTCCTGGCCTCTCGGGCGTCCCTCTCTCAGGAGCGATGTTTGCCGTCTTCCAGGTGCTTAAGAAGTCAAACAGCGGTGGCCTTTATGATCCCAGGATGCTCATACAGACCAAAGGAAGCCTAAAACAACAATGTCCTGCCTTATTCACAGACATTAAACTCCTTTGATCCCAGGAGGTCGTGCCTGCATGAGACAAAATGTGTGCAAGGCAAGTAAAATGTAAATGTCTCTGCCTGAAGGGGTATTATGCAGATGCTCTATTTCTTCTATTTGAGCAAACAGAGAGAATATAATTGCATTCTCAAATCTGAATATATTTGAATCCCTTATTTGTGCATTACAACAATGGGTTTTCTGGTTGATGCCGAGGAAACAGCACATTTATCTGGTGCCTGGTGCACTCAAAGAGCAGGGAATAATGTCCCGATAGACATCAAGGTTTAAAATCACACAACGCCATCACTATTCCATCACCATCACCTTGAGTGAAGCTGCTCATCCATTTGGCTGATTATAGTGGTTAGCTGAAGCGTCACCATGAAGAGGAGAAAAGCGGGTAAGAAAGCAGATAAGAACTACTTCTCTCGATTATAGTGGATCATAAATGGTCTTATCTGAGGCAGTGCTTCGCTTCACTCCAGGGAGAGGAGAGGGGGAGGAATAAAGAAACTGTTTCATTACTTACCGGCAAAAGGATGCTCTCAAAACCTCTTCATAAACATATCTTTATCGTCATTTTCAAGAGAAATGATCAAGGCGACAACTCAATTAGACAATAAAATATGACAATTAAATTCAAAGTACCCCTGTGGGATGATAAAAACAAAGAAAATACACATGATCACAAAGTTACAACAGAAAAAAAGGTACCCCAGAAATCAAAACATCATCTGGTCCTGTGAACAGTATCAGATACATAAGTTAAGTGGTTTACCGTTACAGTTCTCCAGAAACTCATAAAAGTCAGCCAACTAAAACAAGCTTGTTTTATTTTGTAAAATAGTTTATCTTATCTAAAGCAAGATAAAAACTAAAAAGCCATTTCTTTTACCCACCCGTTCCCCTCAAAACCTTTTAAATGATTTTCTCATTAGATTAAATTGTTGGTGGAGGACAACAGACGATCTGTGTATATGATCTTTTCTTCTTACTGTACATGGAAACTATTCTCAGTCCAGCTACAGTGCAGCAGAACAACGTGTATGTAGTCCCCAACTACGAGATTTAATAACTTTAACTATTGAGTGTTAAATGGGCAGTTCACCTATGTTACAAAAATACATATTTTTCCATGTACCTTCCTGAATATTAAGGGCTATTATGATGAGGCCTACCACAGATACCATTACCTAAAGCCTTTATCTAGCCATACAGGTTTTGAGAGATCTATATCTTTCTGCTGCTGCCCCAATACAGTGTGAAAAAAAAAGTAAATGGACCTTTTTGTTTGTGGTGCTCAAAGCATTGAAAAATGAAATTTGAGCTTGTCTTGTCCAGAACAAATATCTCACTTAATGTGGATAATCCACAGACCTCACTGTCAACAGTATGTATAGGGACTATTTCTTTGGTAGAAAGTAGTTCCAACTGTTCACAGTGAGGTCTGAGATTATTCTGAGGAACCAGTACATTGTTTCTGGAAAGACACATTACTGTGTACAAAACGACTTTTACAAAAAGTGACAAATACAGTAGTTACAAAAACCTACAGGGGTCAGTGACCACGTCATGATCCATTAAGTCAAGATAATTTTACTTGTTCCCAATGCAAATCAATTTGTGTCAGTTATTCACCAGAATCAAATGTACTTTTTCTTACACTGACCGAATGATCTGCTTATTTCTTTCTAGTCTAAAACAAAGACACTTGTTTCTAAACTCCTGACGCTGCTGTGGAAACATCTGAATCATCTCCTGAGAGAGATTTTCCACTTATTGCCAAAAAAAAAAAATTTAGAAACTACACAGGAGATGAAATGAGTTGTTAAGATGGACTTTTTTTTTTGCATCACCTGTGTAAATACAACCTGTCTTTGTTGTTCTTCTTCTGCACCTTCGAGCTTCTGGTTCATAGGTACATCAGGGGTCACATGTTTTACAGCCTGGTGCTCGTGTGCTGCTGCCTCCCCACACCGTGACAGCAGGGGATCTGAGGGTGAGTCTCGAGGTTGAACACGCTCCGACCACCATCCATGTGGAGACAGAAACAGGAAGAGCGCTGACGGCTTTTTTACAGCTTTCCAGGAATGTCACAGTGCACCGGCTGAATGGTACCATCCCCTGTATGTCTCTGTCTGGTTTTAAGGATTGGTGTTTAGTGTCTGTGTGTGTTGGGTCAGCAATACGACACTGAGGCCGGACTCAGATGCTTCACTGCACTGAACTCTGTAGCTGTCTGGGACGCAGACGGAGTGCAGAACACGAGCCTCTGGGGTCTGCAGAGAATCCACCCGCTCTGTCAGGAAATACAGGCTTTCAGACAGGATACGGTCATCCTGCACATGTGGATCAGGGGCATGAGAACCCCTCTGATGGAGGTGCTTATGCAGGACCTGTAATTGGTAATACTTTACAATTGGGTGCATGAAAGCCTGAGTAGCTACCCAGGAAGACGTAAGGAGAAAACTGCTAATAAATGAATAGCCTACCAAAGACGAATTATTACTAATTACAGTTATTATAGTGGCCAGACACTCAGTGATGCTACATGAACAACAGCATATAGTGTAAATTATTGTTTTAGAAGTTGTAAATCTCACCTCGCACCAGATCTCTGAGAGTTGTTTTTTATTCCTGCAGGAGATGAGAGAGTTCTTTTGGAGCAAAAAACTAATTTCACACTATCTAATGAGTCTCATCTCATGCGTATATAAAGAGTAACCTCTGGAGATCTGGTGTGCAGTTGTGCTGGAGTGAATAAACTTTTAAATCTAGTCTGAATTATCGTTCTGATTGTAAAAATAACATCTAATAAAAACATTCAACAGAAAACACATAAATAGAGATATATATTGTGTATCATCAAAACCAGATTTTTAATGAGCTTGCTCAGCCACAAAACACCAATTTTACTGTGTCAAGCTGGAAAATAAGCCATGGTCTTAATAATGACCACATACCATATGTCATGGGCCAGGAGGGGTTTTATACTTGTTACTGGGAATGTGTGACACAAGGCTTATGGCTCTGTGAGTACTTTGAACTAAATGCTAAGCATGCTAACATGCTCACAATGACAGTGCTGATGAAGCAACATGCTGATGTTTAGCAGGTATAATGCTGACCATGTACACCATCTAAGTTTAGCGTGTTAGCATCATGCTAATATGTGCTAATTAGCAGCAACAGCTGAGGCTGATGGGAGTGTCATTAAGTATTGGACAGAAGTTTTGATGATGATAACATTTCACATTTCATGGCAATTCAGCCAATATTTGTCAAGACATTTCACTCAAAATCACAAATTTTACCCTCATGGTGGCGCCAGAGGAAAAGTCAGGGGATCATCAAAGTCAGTACAAACTTTCATGGCAATCCATCCAGAAGTTGTCGAGATCCACCGACTAGACCAACAGAGCCATTCCTAGAGCCACGGTGCTAGCATGGCTAAAAAAAGTAATCATCATATATATAGAGGACATTTTTATTAATATGTTGATGCTGATCCAGAACTAAACATTACATAGTATTTAACTTAACATGTGCTGTATATAGCCTTTAACTCAGACTTAATCAGGAGCTACTTGCTTTTTGTTAATTAGCATTTAGTTCCTGATTCATTCCTTGTTTGTTTCTTGGTATCTACTTAGGCATTTGTGTAATTCATATAAACTGTTATGCTCGTAATTCTACTAGAGCTTTCTGATGTCTGCCTCCAACTTGGCGTCCCATGTGAGCTGCTGGCTGCAGGTCAGCCCTCCTGCTCCTCCTCTGTGGAATGTACATTGGAAGTATACGGCTGAAAACAATGCTTTGAACATCCAAGAACAACAGATGAGAGGGAAACTGCATGATGAAAAGCCTTGAGTTTTGACTCTCTGCTTTGATTTTTTGCGGAGCAGTGTTTCCAATAAATTGCTCTTGAACTCGCAGACTCGCAGAAAAAGACGCAGAGTAAACATGAGTCATTGAAGCACATTACCCAGGGGGACAGTTTCTTTCACAAACACAGAAATGAAAATAACACAAGGAGAAATTAGGTTTCAGCCTGCTCAGCAGATCCAAACGCAGTGTAAGTCTTTAATCACTCACCTACTGTAATTAACAGGGGAGTTAATTTATGCTATAACTAATTAACACTTAGCACTGCTCGGAGTGAAAGAGCTGGTAAATAAAAAAAGCTCAGTCATGTGTCTTGGAACATGTAACACAGCCTGAAAATGTGTGCGAGTGCTGGGAGACTTTTTCTAAATATATCAGCAGGAAATGTTGCTCATTGTAGGGAAGCCACAGGAAGGAGAAACCACCACCATTGGCCAAATATTCAAAAGCATTGATTACAGCTTTAGCCTGTCTAGAGTAAAAAATAAACCAGGAATTTTGAGATGAAAAAGTTCAGAATGCTCACTTGGGATTTACTGTATCTGTTTTACATAAATATATGTGATATATGGGGACAGTTTTTGTAAGAAAAGCTCTCTGGTCAGTGGTTCCTGTAATAATGCTGTAATAAAAGGCCAGTTAAATGACTCTGATAGGATCATCTACTTAAAAATCCATTTTTATTCTTCCCTTTGAACCTCTGATATTTGAGCTCAACGTTCTGGACGTGGGCAATCTTTCAGAGTTAAAGTTAACCAAGGAGAAAAAACAAAATCCCCAACCATGAATATGACAGCGTAAAGACAGGCTGCCAGGAGAAAAGTGTACGTTCCCCCTACAGCTCTGGCTCAGCTCCAGCTTTCCGCGTGTACTTTTTGTGGCTTATATTTGCAAACGATTTGTGAAGGGTGAATGCGTCTCCTCCCCTGTTTCGAATGGGAGCTGTAAGTCTTTGTTTTTAGATGTGTAACCAGTCACAGGTGAGGTCCTATCCCCTGCTTGGCAGACTGTTCAAAACATATGCCGTCCAGTCCACCCTCTCGACTTAACGCGCCTCCCCCAGCAGTTCGCTCAATGCATGCTGGGCCATAACTTTATACAGTGGCCATCCAACTCTTACATCAGCCCCAATCTGTCACCCCAACAGCTCAACGATAAGAAATCACTGCACTGTTGTAACATCATTCCAGGCTCACACTGTCTTTAAACTGCAGCAGGAGAAGCTTCTTGTCTTGACTGGACTTCTCTGTGTCTAAACAGCACAACATCTGTATTTTATATCCACCAAGATATACATTAAAGAGAACAGAAGAAATACATTCCTACAGTTTGAACACTCAACCGGTTTCCTTTAGATCTCAAGCCACGTTTTTGATAAAGTGGCGTTAACCTGGACATTATTATTTGTTTTTCTCCTGCAATCAGGATGTGAACGACAGCCAAGAAGTGATTGATTATGTGGATCATTTCTACTCTTTACATGCATGGCCAAAAATCCTTCTACCACATTCTAGTTCCCCCAGAAGAAAGCCAGTCCGAATTCACATCAGGATCAAAACAAGAATTAAAACACACAAGTTTCTTCTAAATGCGAAAGAAATGTTTAAGGGAATTATTGGGACTGATTAGAAGCACAGTGCAGTTCATAAGTATTTAGAGAGTGACACATTTTCTGTAGTTTGGGGTCTGTACTCCAGAACATATTGGAACCAAAATGAAACAATGACTGTGGTTAAATACTTGAATTTCAACTTTAATTTGAGGCTGTTTGCATCTAAATTGGAACTGAATAAGAATTTTCCCCCCAAAATGAGAGCCTGTATGTATACTATAAAGGCCTACACTGGATGTGGACACTTTCAAAGACGCTTAAAGCTGAAAGTCATTACTTTAACCTCAGTCTTTGTTTCATTTAAAACCCAATGTGCTGCAGTACACAGCCCAAACAATGTGTCTCTGTCCAGTGCTTCAGAATAGTGCCCCAAACGACACATGTTTATGTTTAAGTAAGTGACAAAGCCCTCTAGGGGCCGTAGGAATTATGACGGGAATAAATGAGGAAGTCAGGTGATGTTGTTATACTGTAGTGCAACAAAACATCAAACTTCAACACAGGAGCCCGCTTTCGTTTCCTGTTTAATTTATTTATTATTGTCACCATGTCAACAAAGCTCCCTCAACTTTGAAGAAGTAGTCATTTTAACTCAAACCACCATGTTTTCCTAACTTTAACTAAGTGCTTATTTGAACCCAAACCACGATCTTTCCCTAAACCTAACAAAGTGGTTTTTGTGCCTAAACTTAACCAAACCTTAACCATGGTGTTGTCACATCATGTAACGGTTTTGGAAGGCACAGACAAATTATCTCGTCCTGCCGACCCAGATGCTTCTATGTGTATGTGTTCTAAAGGACAGTTCAAAAAGACGTGTTTTGTTGTTAAATTTGGAGGACTTGTTAAGGAAAATACACAACAGTTAGCCCAACAGATGTTGTATTAGCAACACATTAGCGTAAAGACAGCTAGTATAATGGTTAGCTTGGACAGCAGTGAACTGATCACGGAAAAAATAAAGAAACAAATCAACAATCCCCAAAAAATTATAAAAAAGAGTATACCTACAGATAATGCTTTGGCATTTGGGGAGTAGATAAAAGATGGCTGTCAATATTTGCTCGGTCACAGTTCTGTCAAAATGGTGGAAATAAAAAATGTCTGTTAAACTGTTAACTGCTTCGGAACTTTGCCAGCAGTGGTTGCTATAGCAACAGAATGACACATTCTGCTGTCTTGGTGTTGTTGAATACATTTGACCTTCTACAATTTTACATTTTACTTTCCAAAATAAACATTTTCAGCAGCCAGAACATACAACTATGGTAGTCATCACATACAGCCAGGTTAAGAACTAACCGCAGCAGTAAAATTAAATTTCAACACAATAAATAAAACTGTGTTCCAGGGAATTTCATGTGTTGCTGCCCTTGAGTCGCTCACCGTAACGACTTCCGCCGGGCGGCATTTCGTCTTCATCAAGATTGTATTTTATTAGTGACCTTGAAGACTGACATGACATTTCCTTTTGCTGACCAATCATATGGCTGGAAATGTGATACGTAGAGAGAAAAATACATGTATCCTACCAAAGGCCCTGTCAGCACATATCCATATATCCATAGCACTACTAATAGAGCTCACATTCAGAGGACATTTTTCTATTTCTGGCTGTTGGATGGATACATTTCAGCCTAGAGTTGTAGTACATCTCTGTTACACTGGAATCAAACAACATCAACAACATGGCTGGAAAGTTTTAATATTCATTATTATTAGCATTCATTTGACAGATGAGTTACAGCCCGTCATTTACTACCTGCACACACACGGTGATACAGTAGCTTTACTCAGACTGCGGTGATTATGGACAATAAATACTAGATTCAAAGGACTCGACATGTGAAGGCAATATCAAAGAAGACTGTATTGATGGAGAAGAGTGCTGTCAGAGTCATCAGAACGGGGGTTAGCCAGAGGTGCTGCAGGGGTGATCTCAAAGGAGGATGTAGGAAGTGGGAAAATTGATGTGTCCCAAGATCAATACTGGAGAGCATTCGGATCTCAACAGTGTAACTAAATCACCCTGTGGCTGCTGCTGCTTCTTCAGGGGCATCAGCCTCTCCGTCCCCTGAGCTGACGATCGGTGTGGAGAAGGTGGAAGTGGCAGGGTCAGGTTGGATGCAGATAAAGCTGTCCATTTTCTTTTTGGTGACTACAGCAGCTTCATCGTCACATTGTCTTGGATCAATATCCATCAACACTGGTTTTCCTTAAGTGTAAAAGCTAAGTACCTCAATGAGCATCAAACACAATTACAATGCTTAGACGTGCATTAGTGGTTTTGGAGTGGTCTCACCAAATTTAGTATCATCTTGACAAAAACAAGACTAAATAAATATGTGTGTTGCAGCAGGCAGGGCTTAATGGATTCATGTGATTCAAACCTCAACATGTTCAGCAGGTTTCCAAAAAAAAACCCCAACAACTACAGTAAATCCATCTCTTCAACAGAAGAGCTAAATACTATATGGTGCAGCGTGTCATGAAAAATAGAAGAATAGTATTCAATCATCACAATAACATGAAAAAAATAAATGTCTTGTTGTAAAAGAAATGTAGGATAATCTTTCCATAAACTCCACAGACACATTTACAGTGCAGTCCTGGCACACACATACATGAAATCTAAGTTGCCAAGTTTTATCATGTTTTTAATCATATTTATTTCAGCACCCTTTGCACTCTGCACCATTGCACTATTGTCTTTAAGTAGTTTAATGTTTATGTTTACCTTGTCAAGCTTGTTGTCCTTGTTTTAGCTGTATGTTTGTCTATTTCTGTGTATGTACATTGAGAGCAACGAAAAACCAGAGTCCAATTCCTTGGATGTGTACACATTCCTGGCCAGCAAAGCTGATTCTGTTTCTGATTTTAATGGAGGCCGCTGTAAATACATACAGTGCTAGATTATATAGTAGTATGACACGGTGACACGTGAAACCTGCGATAAAGTGAAAATGGAGCCTTTTCTCAGTGCACATCCCTCAGTGAAGTGACTCCTGCTTGGGGAAGAACAACCTCATCCGTCATTGTTAAGCTCAAGATCATCACACAAAATGTGAGTGTGAGCTGCTGCTGATCTGAGCTCAGCTGAGTCGCCCTCTTGCGGCGCATGATGATAATGCACCTTGTAAATTGACTGATGGGAATGTGTTTGGACTTGGATGCTGCTTACTAATTAACTAAGACGCACAAGCCTTTGCTTTGCACAAACACAAAGTCACAGAGTTCATTTAAAAAAAGTGAGATTTTGTACAACAGATTCATCAGATATGGAGAGTAAAAAAAGTAGAAAAATAGAAACACCTGTTATCCCCACAGTCCTTGAGGTTTCTTTAGTTGTTTGTGTGGTGACCCGATTCTCAGGGCAAGATTTGAGGCTGTGCTTTGTGGTGGTTTTGTTTTGGAGCGGATTATATGGGAGGGTGTTTCTAATAATTTGCCTGCCTCATTTACATATGTGGAGAAGAAATATATAATATTAGAAACACACGTCAAGATAATGCAATCCAGCACAACAACGGCACAAACTACAGCCTTTGGCAGAGTGTCAACAACACTTAAATATTCGATCAGGTGATAGAGATATACACCATATGGCCAAAAGTATGTGGACACCCTAATATTACACCCATATGTGATCGTTGAACATGTAATTCCATTAATCTGCTGCTGTAACAGCCTCCAGTCTTCAGGTTTCAGGCGGCTTTTCACCAGATTTTGGATCATGCTGCAGGGTGTTCCTCCCATTCATCCACAAGAGCCAAGAGTCATGTTCTAGTTCATCCCAAAGGTGTTGGATGGGGTTGAAGTCAGGGCTCTGTGCAGTCCAGTCATACTATAAAAATGTCGTACAGTACGCTGTAGCATTAAGATTTCCCTTAAATTGGAACCAATGGGACAAAAACAATACTTACACCCAAAAGTGAACACATATTACTTGGACAGGGGTGTCTACATACTTTTGGCCACACTGTATATAGCTAATAAAGAGAGAGAGGGAGGTGTGGAGGGAGAGTAATGCTGCTGAATGTGTCAGACATTACAATAAATGTAATGTAAATCATTTTTATGTCACTTTGGCATTGAATGAGACCTCACGTGCAGATTAAAGCAGGAGAGAGAGAGAGAGAGAGAGAGAGAGAGAGAGAGAGAGAGAGAGAGGAGCAGGTTGTATAGTCTTACTGCAGGAGTATCAGGGGTAATAAACTGGAGTGTGGACGTGCCCCCTCTCTTGTCTCTTCTCGCCTCCTCCGCAGTGCACTTGCAGCTGAGCAGCACTCCGGACAGGACGGTCTCCTCCTCCTCCTCCTCCTCCTCCTCTTCTTCCTCTTCTCTGTGTGTGTGTGGTGGTCGTGGTGCTGCTTGCTGAGGGGTGCACCGACAGTCGCATCTGACTCCAGTCCAGAGGTCCCGGTCCCGGACAGACGCGTGATGGTGCGGACTCACTGATAAAAAGAAAAAAAAAAAAAAAAATCCGCGCCGCTGGAATTAAAATGAGCACTCCTGCTGAGCGGCTCTCCTCCTCCACATAGCGCTGCCTTCTCTGCACAAGATCTGTTTCATGAGACTCCAGCAGGCGACGCAGGATGACTACTATCTTATCGCTGGTGATTTTGTGCGCTTTGGTGAGTAGTCTGTACAGTAACTAGTGTGTGTTTGCTGTGATATTCTCATAATGCTGCTTTATCACTCTGTAGAGACTGAAGATGAGTTTTTTACTGACATTTTGTACTTTTTAAAGATTTTCTTTCACTGATAATATCAGTTTGTGTGAAAATGTGAGACCTTACCTTATAATATTGCTACAATCTACCTTTAATAATCCTACTAGGACTTTTGTTGTGAGTTTTTCTTGACTTCAGACTTCTTCATTGCATTTATAATCCCCTCTTGTGATGCCTGTGATATTTCTATGATGTTTTGAACATGATTTAAATGTGTACTTCATCAGTGCAGTGGTGTTTCCCCCTGAAAATGCCACATTAAAGGGCTAATTATTCATTTATTCCTGCTCACCACGCAGGTGCTTTATGTATAGCTATACACCAACATCTGATTTGCACGTGATATTGTGCCCAGGATATGTTATATGCCCTCCAGCTCCACACACACACGCCCCTACATGCACACACACACACACACACACACACACACACACACCTCCCTCTTGGTTTCCATCCAGGGAGGAAAAGTTAGACAGCCCCGCTGGGTTCAGTTTCTGGAAAATTGAGATTTCTGCTTCACATTGGGCTGCATCCAGACATCCAGGAGCAGTCTGCTGACGGGCGCCTTTGCCCAGACTTTAACAGCATTAATGAGTAGAAGTCATTTAATTCTAATTTGTAGTTTAATTTTTGGGGATATCTGGGTCTCGAAATGAGAAGAGATAAAGATGCTGCAGCTTGTGGAAAGTACATTGATTCATTAAATTCTTATTCAACATGAGCTGCAAATTGTTTGGCTGACTTTGACATAAAACATGAGGCTCTTCTGATAATATGCAAAAGTTGATTGTGGAGGACGGTGGTGATAAAGCACAGAGCAGAGGGCACATCCTCCCGGCGCTCTGGTATGTCCACAGCAGCTGGTCTAATTGGGCTGCGCAGCTCAGTCATCATGTGAACAGCCCTGGATGTGAGGGGACACTCTGTTATGACAGCTGGTTTAAAGGGTGGCGACGGTCGGGTGCACTTTGGTGGAATTAAATTTAGAAATAAACTCTCAAATTGACCATGAAATTGGGGAGAGTACAAACCACGCATATCACAGCTGGGTCACCGTACGTTTTTCTGTGAGTGTGTGTGTGTGTGGATGCATGTTCCTGCTGCTGGTGAACACATTTTCCCGCTGAATTTGCCATCAATCTGTTTGAGCTGAGTGATATTCCAGAGAGATGTCACAGGAAAGGGAGCTGGCTCAGCAGTCAGGGACATGAATCCTTCCCCCTGCAGATACAAGAGGGGAACTCTCTTGAGGTTCTGGCCTGCATCCAAAGTTCATTTTTGCAGACAAAAAAATGTGACTTTAACCCTGATAATGTACTCGAATAAAAACTGAGATTGGTGCAGAAATGCTGAGATAACAGGTTGTAAAGTCAGGAGAAATGACGCGGAGGAGAAATGCATCTAGAGAGGAAAAAGTGGAACGACAGAAAAGAGGAAATATTGAGCAAGAGGAGCGAGAATGAGAGGGAGAGCTGCTGGCTGCTCAGTACATCTGTTTCTGAATGAAAGCAGGGACAGCAGAGAGAGGATGGAGGGGAGGGGAGCACGAGAGAGACAGAAAGACAGAAAAGATTGAATTGATGTCTCAGCAAATGTGAATTAAGTGGAAATGAGCTTTTGCTCGTTACACAATAAGAGCCTCAGGACATGAAAGTGTTTCAGTATAACGATTTTCTTTGTTCTAAAACGTCTGGATATGAATTCCTTTTATTTAACACTGTTGTATACACACCAGTGGAACAAGCCTCAGTTCTTTTGGCAGTAGAGCTGCGTGGCATTTATATCAGAGAGGACTGAGGAAACGCAACAAGAGAGGGAGGGAGAGAAAGAAGGTGATAACTGGAGTAGAGTAGACAGATTAGACAGGATGAGGGAGAAGTAAATTGTGAATGATTGTGAATTTAAATCAAACTTACAGTATGTGTCAGGAAGAAAGAGAAACATACAGAAATGCATGTGTATTTACAGTACAGGCTGCATGCTGCAGGCATTTAAAGGTGTATCTGTGATTGATATGCAAATTAGGACAGAGCTAAAGAGTCTTATCATCTATTTATCACCTCAGCTGTGAATCCAGTGAGAGTGAATGTTTGCATTGTGGAAAAAAAGTGTGTACGTTTACTTCTATTAATCCGGCCTGGGAACAAAAATCTGTTCACGCAGTCACATTATGGGGACTCATCTCCCATTTGGGTTAAAAAAATACAAGTCCCCACAAAGTAAACCACTGAATTGCTCTTTTGGTTAAAGTTGGGGTAACTCAATGCAATGTCCTAAGTGATAATAACGTGTGCCTCTGTCGTTGGGAGGAGCAATTTGAAGATCTTGAGGACGTTTTGGAAAGTGAGGCCGGTCCTCGCTTCTTTATGGTTCTGTTAGAGGATTAAGTTCTTCTTTTAGTTATTATTATTTATGGCTACAGTTAGACATAGATTTAGGCCAAGGGATGGATTTAATGCAGTTATGATGGTTCAAGTTAGGAGTTAGGTGGTAGGGAATGCATTATTCCTATAACAAAAGTCCTCACAAGTAGCCTATATAAGAACACGTGTGTGTGTGTGTGTGTGTGTGCCAACGCTGATCGGAAGCAGGGGTTGACGTTCCCAGCTACTCTCACCTTTAGACAGTAATTAGGACGGGCATGTGTGTAATGTCGTGCACACATGATTTTATGGTTCCTGCCTCGGCCGGAGCGTGTCAGAAGTGTACTATTAGAGCTGATGTGCCTTCAGGGGAGCTATTAAGGCAGTTTAGACGACTGCCTTGTTCAAAGTATGTCTAATACGGGTGGAGACAACATGATTTATGATGAATCCTGATAGCAGTTGGATTTAAGCAACAGGTTGGACACCTGGGAATAATTTTCATCAATTTGTTTTGCTGTGTATGTTTAGGTCACAGTGGCCCTGTGCTGTGTGTGTTTGTATGTGTGGGAAAGTTGTGAAAGTCTCTGCGAGTGTATGCATGTGCTGCTCTGATGTACTGCACCGCTGTCCCTGTGTGTGCGCCAGGTGGCGTTAGTGTTGGCGTCTAAGACGGAGCGGGCGGTGCTGCTCCCCTGTGACTCTGGCCAATACACCAGCAACGGAGAATGCTGCCAGGAGTGTCCACCTGGAGAGGGAGTGGTGAAGAAATGCGGCGCTAAGCAGACGGTGTGCGCCCAGTGTTTGGACAGTGAGTAGAGATTTTTCATTGTTTGCATCTAATTTGTACATGCACTGATCAAACTTCAAACTTCATTCAATAAAAAAAAATACATAACAAACATAACAAATGTCAGTAGAGACAGAGCGCAACGCATCATCCTTTGAAAACCACGCCTACTGGAGGGGAAAGGATTTGGCGCAACATGCAACATGCCTGTAGCTAGCTAAAAACATTAGATTTCAGCATGTCAGAGGATTCTTTTAGCACCATATGTCTACCAGAGAGGACAAACTCAATACTGTTGGTCTATCTCAGTGTGCATGTTACTGTAGTTAGCTAAGGCACTTGCAAACATAATACTGCATAGCTTTCTGATTTAGCCACATTCCACTGCACAAGTTGCATACTGTCAATATGTGTTAGCTTAACTTACAGCATGATAGTTAGCCTAAAACTGACATTTGGATATTTGACTGACCAGTGACAAGATGCTTGCTGCACACGTCGACACACTGAGTGTCAGGATCCCACAGTGTTCCCGTTCTTCCTGCTGATGCCTCACGTCTGGATCCACTTTTGTCTTCTTAAAAGCTCAGTTTTTCAGTTCGGCAGCTTATAAAAACTTAGTTCTGGGTTCTTGACCCTGTTGGTAGTGCATCCCACCACACAGCAGCTTTTAGGCATGTTTCTGTTGTTTGCTAGCAGACCGAAGTGACAAGGAGGCAACTTCACACAATACAAAGTCAATGGAGAGAGATGAATTGTTTTCCCCTCCGGTGTGGGCTCTGTCTCTATAGAACCTCACTGTCAACAATTTTCATCTGAATGAAATCTGCTCACAATCTGGTCAAAATATGTTTTTTATGTCATTGATTTGGGTGAACAGACCCTTTAATAGATTGGAGAGGTGACCTTTTAACACCAAAATGCTAAAACTTGACTTTGCAGAACCTCCACTTCCTGAAATGTGTCAAACATGAAAAGGATTAAATTCAATCTGGAAACAATCAAAATCAAATACAGTATATACACGTGTAAAGTGATGCATGTGACACTGCATGTCATCACCAGCATTACACACACTCAAACCCCAATTAATGCAAAGTTTCTGCACTTACATCATCTTTATTTATACACCGCATTCATTTTGTGTGCCTTTGATAGCAGCTCTGGCTCCAAACAAAAAGAATGTTAAAGCCAAAACAAACTCCTGTTGTCCAACTTGCTCATTTGTATGAAGTGTCTGCTTTGCTTTTAGTGAGTGTCCCGAGAAATAAGGCAGGAATTCACATGTTTGATGCCTGTAAGTGGGTCCAAATGTGTTCGCTTGCAGCTCGGCTCAGGCTGTGAACCATTAGCACTCGCTCTACAGACCAGAGCTGGGAGAGGTGCCAACACCGCAACACCACGGAGAAAAAGAAGAAGAAGAAGAAGAGGAGCAAACAAATGTGTTCTTCTCTATTCAGGGGTCTTTCTGCGTCAACGTACCTGCAGCTCTTTTTGCCCTTTAAGATGCTGGTGTATGTCAGAGCGCTAAGTAAACGTCAAAGTATAGGTCACGAGCATCGCCGCATAGCTCAGGAGGAGCTGAAGAACTGGGACGAGACAAATGTATCACACTCTGCAGTGGTACGTTTTCTTACCTTTTAAAAGCACATGCTAATTGCGGCAGATTGAGACTTTGTGGTGACTGACACGGAGGAGAAATCCAAAATTAGCCTTTTTTTAGACGTTTAGAGTGCACTGAACATTGATTGATTGCTTTAATCCATTTCGACAACACGTGTAAACACCACCAAATGGTGCATGTAAACAAGAACTGCTGAGTAAAAGTCTTCCCTCGTGCACAATAATATCAACTGGATGTCATTCTGGAGGAATGCTTGCAGGCTGGCAGGAAAGCTTTTTGTCCAAAGAAAATTGATACTCTGATTATTCTTGAACTTGTGAACTTCTTTGCACAACAGATGCTAATCTGTGTGTTGTGTTGCGTTGTTAAGAATCTCAAGTCCGGCTGATTTCACCCGTTTTTATTCTTCGCCTCGAGGAGCTCAAGAGCTGCAGTGATGGGTACAGGGGGCAGGGAGCCAGCACGACAGAGCCACAGGGTAAAAAAAAAGGCACAAAGTACTGCGAGTCAATTTCACATAAACCCACTCTGTCAAACAAAGCCAATGTTAGAAAAGGTAGCAGCGTGACATTAACAAAAAATGGGTCTTTGTGCAAAAATAAAAGCGAAATAAAGTGGACTTCTCATGCTTTTGCATCAGTGTTGTTTAAAATCCAGTCACAGCAGTAGATAGGGAGTGAGCAGGTAATTAATAGTCATCATCAAACATTGCATATGATAGACTGGAGCAGGAAATTGGCTGAGCGGAGGTGCCTGGAGTCTGTAGAGAAACACGTCGCAGCTTCGCAAGCGTCTGGACTTTGTCTTGTGCGTCATATTTCTTTTCATATTCGTGCCGTAAACAGTGGCAGACGATGCGTAGATGGTAAACCGCAGCTCCATTTTCTTATAATGTGGGCTGGCCCTCAGGACTGTAGTTGTGATGAGTATTTTTTTTTTACTCCCTCATCCCTCCAGCCCTCCACACCAGCGAATCCCACCAACTCTTGTCGTATCTCCTCTTTTTCTCCATCCTGTACTCGTTTTTTCTCAGCCAGCATCCCTTCCTCCTCCTCCTCCTCCTCCTCCTCCTCCTCCCCCTCCCTGTTGCTATGACTCATCGTCTGTATTAGTGGATAAAATGGTATTAGAGAACCAGGCACCAAAGGGCACGATCTGCTCATTCATCATGCATACTGTTACATCAATGCATCTTTACTCATTTGATCCAGCTAATTAAACCATATTGAAAAGCCTATTGTGCCTCTAACAGTGAACAATTATCTTGCTCTGCAGTACAGGAACAGTATTCACCGCTGATAAACACTCAACAATTAAGCTCAAATACCCAGGAGGTTGCACTCAATTTCCGGTGCGAATGCATTTTCATTGGTTTCAATATTGTTTCAGCAGATAAAATCTTAATGTACCTGAGGCCCACAGGAGCACATACACTAAAATAAGGCTGAATGGGATTTATATGGAAGTTAGAGGCCAAAACTCTGACCTTACCTGAAAAACTAAAGCTATAAATACATTTTCTAAAGTGCAGAAATGAATAATTGAAGAGTAAAATTCAACACATCCATTTCCTGTTTCATAGTAAATATGGGTGAATCTTTATTTACCACGACCCCCCTTAATTCCCCACTTCCTGACAGCGTAACTCCCCCCTCCAAGGCCTCCCGATCCCGGCTCGGGACGAGTGCCAGCGTCAGCAGCGCTGAAATATTTATCAGTCTCCTCCACTTTTCCCTGCTGTCATGAGAGACATGACCACCGGACCTGCCTCACTTAGTGAACCATTCAGAAAATCTTGCCCTGCAAACAGACCGAAGATCTGAGAGAAAAAAGGCAAAGCCTCATGAGTCAATGTAGCATTTAAGAAGAGCCCCGCTGGCCGACTGGACCGGAGCTCACTGGGGATTTAAAGGAGGAAGGAAAGTAGAATCACAGCCTCGTCTGAAACAGAGCGTCAAGAATCGCTTCCAACGTTGGATCACGAGGGATGAAGAAGAGGGGAAATGGAGATTTTCCTCTGGCAGAGGAGGTTTCTTCCCTACATACCCTAACAAGACCAAAAACAAAAGCTCAGCACAGGATACAAGAGAAACTGTTGATTGTTAAATTACAACTTTCCTCCTTTGGTCTCTTAATGATAGCTTTGGTAATATCCTAAAACACCTGTTTCAAATCTGGAGGGAAGCTAAGTGGACCAATGAAGCGAGGCGATAATTACACACAAAAATGTTGCATGTTCAAAAAGACAAATAAAGCCGTCACGCAGCTTTCTAAACGTTGCCAATTTATCCACAGTCAGCAGAGGGTCAGGAAGAAAATGGTGTCTCCGCTGAAACGTGGTCCCTGACACGCTGCGGGAGCGGGAGAAATGGCCGTCCTCGCTAAAAGCTTACACCTAAAGTGCTGATTGTGGAGATCACCAGGCAGTTTCAAGGCCATCCAGAGCTACATTATTGATGACACTAATGGGGGCCGAAACACATCGGGGGGGGGGGTCTTCACGGGGCAGAAGTGGCACATTTAAAGTGCATCATCCCCCGGTACACAGCCATAGCTCACTTTACCAATGACCGTTTTTACTGCCGAACATGAAAACTCTGATGTGCTGATCATCACTCAGTTGGGGACAATTAGACAAAGGATCATATTTTATTAAAAACGACACTCTCCATCTGATTTCTTGATGGCCTTTCATTTCTTTTTTTAGCCCCCGGATGAAAGCGCTGACACATAAATTAGACGCACAAACCACACACACACACACACACACACACTCCTCTCCTGTGCCTGTTGAACACACGGTGCATATGGTCGCGTTTAGACGTGTTTACACACAAGGACTGGAGAGGGGCTCATGCATGCAGGTTAAAATTAGCAAGGAAGCCTGCGCGCTGTGGGATAATTGAAATGAATGAGGAGAGCTTTACCGGTCGAGCCTGACTGCAAAGAAAACAAAGGCTTCAGGCTCACAAATTCAAATAATCGTTTGCCTCTGAGGTCTGCTGTTTGTCCGGGGTCTGGAGCGCTCAGTCAGCGTCACTCTCTTCTATGACTTCTGCCTCCAGACAGTAATAAGAGCACGGGGTGATGACAGATAGAGAAAGAATCTGATGTTGTAAGTGTCTATCCAAGGAGGAAACTGGACTCACTTACATCCCCGACTGCCCCGTTTCCCCTGACCCTTCCCCTTTCAGTCGTGCATCAACACTTTGATCTCTAAATCATGTTTTCTAGACTCCGGTTGGACCGGACCACCCTCAAAGACTGTTTCCGATTGAGTCACAGTCTCGAGATTCGTTCGAGTGAATCGAGCGGCCACTCCTTCCTGTTGAGCTTGCTTGATCTGTCTTTCTGCCGACTCTGTACCTGTCTCTAAATCATTACCTCCGTCTGCTCCCCTCAACCTGCCTGTATAATGTGACAGCCTTCATCCACGGCTTCTTAGCTGTGCCGCAGTTTACAAGGTGTTTAGAGCTTCAGTCTGTGCCAGTGTTTACTTGCCAGAGCCGCTTACGACGCAAAGCAAGTGCTGGGACATTGCTGCAGGGCTTTTCACACCGACAATATGCTGTTCTTCAACACGACACCCACTAAGCAGTTCTCATGGAAAAACACACACACACACACACACACACACACACACACACTTAGACATATGCATATGCAGATAAGAGTTGCGCAAAAAGTCGCACACATCCACACAGCCATGTGGCTTTATTTACAGTTACACCCAGACTCAGTGATTTATTACACTGTAAGACAAAGAGCATTTAACCACACTGAGGAGATTTTAAACCAGTGTTAACTTGCTGCATGCTTCATTTTGTGTAATCAAGAGTGAAACAGGCGGTCTCTGGTGTTAATTTAAGCTTGTTTCGACATATATTCTTTTCTCATATTGTGAAACGTTTTGTGCTGGATGCTAAACTTCTACTTTTCTTAAAATGTCTGTCTGCTGTTTCTGTTTCTGTCTGAGCTGCAGCTCTTGCAAGGTGACCGCTCTCATGTTAAGCACGCCATGAACAAAAAAAAAGTTAAATGGGATTTGGAGAACAGTGAAGCTGCCTCTGTAGTGAATCTGAGCTTTCGTTTTTTTTTTTCTCCTCGTCAGCCTCTCTACTGCGCTCCCATCTCATTCAACCACTAAAACACACTCACAGACCCCCCCGTCTCTCTCTCTCACTGTATGCATAATTCAGCAAGCATCCAATTATATCTGAAAATAATTCTATATGAACATGCAATATTAATAGATTACTTTGTGCCCCTAGGAACTAATTTGAGGTCATCGCTTCCTCAGTGATGAACTCTGCCGAATCCTCCTGATGCAAACGTTCCTGGAGAGCAAATCCGAAGTGTTTGAAGTAACTGAAAAGCAGCAGTCAATTAGTCAGCACGGCTTTTACCTCATTCTGTTCAACACTGTTCTCCACAACTCAGCTGTGGTCCGTTATCTCTGTTGCTCACAACCCTTAAAAAAAAAAAAAAAAAAAAAATCAATATAATGCAGTGGAGTAGTTCTTTTAAAATGCATTGATTATTAAGTCAATTTGCAGAACAACTTTTCGTCCAGCTGAGCAGTGCAAACCCTGTCGAGATTGTTGGAGCAAATGTTTGTCATAAATCAGAGCTAACGCATACTTTTTAGCCACGCTAGCTCTGTGGCGCTCTTGGGATGGTAATGTCAGTTGGTCCACCCACTTTGGTCCAGACTGAAATATCTCAACAGCTTTGGTGTGTGTACGGATTGAACAAACAACATATCATTTGTTAATTGGTGAGCTTGAGAGGTGCTGGACAGAGCCAGGCTAGCTGTTTCCCCCTGTTTCTAGTCTTTATGCTAAGCTAAGCTAACCTGGTGCTGGCCGAAGCTTCATATTTAGACACGAGAGTGCTATCGATCTTCTCATCTAACTCTTGGCAGGGAATCGAATAAGCGCATTTCCCAGAATGTCAAACTCTTCCTTTAAGTTATAGAAGACGAGCATATAGTTCACGAGTGCTTATTTAAAACGCTGTAGTGCTCGTTCTCCGTTTCAACTCTTTACCGAGAAAGTTTATTCCTCAAAGTTAGAAAAATTAGACACGGTGACTTGATAAGCAAACATGTCAAAGATGTTAAGCAAAGTCAAAGACTAGTGTGCTCTCCAGGCTCTCAGGAATGAACCAATCAGACGGAAGAACAGTTTTAGATTGTTATTGGTCCTAATTAAGTATTCTACATAAGAACTACAGACTTAGTTATTATTAGCAAAACAAAATATCATTTTTACACATATTTCTCTTTTGTATGAAAGCCTCTAACAACAGTAGATTCAGGAACATGTTATATTGAATACATGTTATATTAAGCAATTAATTAAGCAGGATAAATTATATTATGGTATTCCAGAATTATATCTATGTGTTTAGATGAGTTTAGATCAAGCAGCGTGAATGAAAAATGTACACAAATTGTATTCAAGCATCCCAGAAATGCCCCATTTTGGCAGAATGACTCGTTAAAACTCTCCAAAGCCTCTAAATATACCCGAGTGATTACTTGATCACTTTTAAGTATTTATCATCCGTGCATCAGTGTAAGCATGTAGATGCACCTGCGCTTCACTCTGTGTGTATGACTGAGATTAAAGCAGTTTACTCAGCGCAGCACAAACACATTGGGATCGATATCGTAATGAGCACAGCGGGCTTTTGACTCGCTCCCCAACAAGAGCACCTTTCTTGTCCCGGAGCACAAATCACTAAGAGCCCAGTGGATCAATGTGTCCTCCCTTCTAATGAATGTGCAGTAAACATGATTAATGTCATTAGACTCACTGTTTATCCCCCTGTTTATCTCCTCGTGTTTCCTGCTCCCTCCATCTTCTAACCTCCTTTTTCTCTTTGCCCCCTTCTCTCATTTCCTCCCTTTCACTTTTCTGTCTTGTCTCCTTCGACCTGTCCTCTCATCTGCAGGTGAGACTTACTCAGAGAACTACAGTCACACAGAGCAGTGCAGGCCCTGCACCGAGTGCACCGGCCTGATGCGGATGGAGACGCCCTGCACCGACTCCAACGACGCCATCTGCGTCTGCAACTACAACTATTTCTTCGACACGGTGGCAGGCCGTTGCGCGCCCTGTACGGTGTGCCCGGCAGGACAGGGTGTGTTCGCGCACTGCGATCACGATCACGACACGGTGTGTGAGGAGTGTGTGGACGATACCTACTCTGACCGGGAAAGCTCCCTTGACCCCTGCCTGCCCTGCACCATCTGTGATGAGGAAACTGAGACACAGCTGGCTGTGTGCACACCGACCAGTGACTCTGTCTGTCATAGTAAGTCTGCCACATACTCAGGCTGCTTTCACACCTTTAGTTCAGGTAACTCGGTCCAGACCAAAGAGAAGACAGAGAGTTTTGGTCCATTTCATGTTCAGACAGACTTATTACAAACAAACCAAGAGGTGTAAACATGAACTCATTTGACTGACAGGTTAATCATTCTTTGGACAGTTTTGATGACTGTCATCGTGCATCATCAGCATCACGTAGACTAATTTAAACTACAGACAATTAATCAGGAACTATTTTGATTATCGATTAATCATGGCAGTGTTTTTCCAACATTCTTTAGGTCCAGCTTCTAAATTCTGAAGATTTCTGTAATTTATGTGAAAGTAAACCAAATATTTTAGGGTTTTAAACTGTTGGTTGGACAAAACAAGTCATTTGAAAATGTCATCTTGGGCTTAGGAAATTGAGAAAGTTGATTGGTTAATTGAGAAAATAATCATTAATTGCAGCCCTTAATTAAAATCAAGTGAATTCTGGTGACTGGCAGCAAGTCATGCTGCACTCTACTGCAAATTATGGGTTTATTTATTTTCTCTGGTGGTCACAAAGAGCTCACAAAGGAATAGGTGGTTATCAGCATTATTATCTGAGGCTGCAACTGGACCTCATGTGTCATAAATAATGAGGATTAATAAAGAACTTTGCCGTGTTGATGTTTGGGCAGACAGGACCTTCTCCCTGTGTTTACTTTCTTGGTCCGCATCAGAGTTCAGGTGACAGCGTTCACACCAGGCAAAATGACCTGAACCAAACAGGCAAATGCACCAGAGTTTGTTCAAATTGCACCAAATAGGTTAGGTGTGAAAGCTCCCTTAAAAGAGAACAGGAACAGACCACGTTCTGCACACGGGTTGCCAGGAATTTCAAAGCTGTGTTGGAGCCATCATATATGTCTCAATCACAGTCAGAGGTCGCCACTGGTCAGGTTTTCAAATGGCAGGAAGTTGAAAGCTTTAGCATTAAAAGGTCAAAGCCTCATGCAGTGTCAACACAGAGACAATGAATAGTCTGCTGTCCTGCAAAGGAGGCAATATGCAAGGAGCAGAGTCAAGCTCCTCGTATCCAAGAGTAGAGGCGGCTTGTAACCAAGGAAGCTGTAAATTCTCTCAGGCCGGACGAGGCATGAAATCGACCTCATCAGGGGGCTACAAGGCCCAGATCTGGGAGGTAAAGTGTCTTAGATGGGATTGCTCTCAGTTTCCTTGATAAAAATCTGCTATGTTTCTTTAAAGCAATATCAGATAAGCGAGGACCGTAAAGTAAGGATCTTCAGTACTCGTAGCAAAAACAACCTTTTCCCAACAACGGACTGATTTCAGAAGAAGTTTATGGTCATTGTCTGTTCATCCAAGAGGCACTTATGTTGTGGAGTGATTAAATGCTTCTAAGAAAGCGCTTCATAGCAGGAGCACTTACTAATGCAGGGCCTTTTATCGATTTCCTGTGTGCATTATCAGTTTTAAATGAACATTTAAATGACAGCTTTTGATATGAATGTTGGGATTTAGACTTGAGCTGCAATATTTCTCTTTAGAAGGCCGACTTGGTTGGAGGGTGTAAATTCCTCTTTTATTAGACTGTAATAGCACTGACAGGCAGTGGAAAGATAAGAGCAGATGAGGTGAAAGAGGGGCTAATAACATAGACGATGACTTACCACCTCTTTTTGTGCGAGAACCAAACACCATCACAGGCACAACATTTTGATTTTTATCATCAATAAATCATCACCACAGTAATTTTGAGCACAAACAAGACCATCCAAACAGTGGCCTCTGCTTGGCTCTGCTCTGCATTTTAAATCGTGTGCCACCAGGTCAAATTTTGCAAGAAATCTTCCAGATTTATTTACAACAGGGAGACGGCACGAAAAAGGATGAAGGTGATGATCTTCCAGCAAAAACGGAGATAGGTTTTTTGGTATTTTTAGTCATGGCTATGTCCACCTGTTTGGTCCAGGCTGAAATATCTCAATCAACTATTTGATGGATTGGCATGAAATTTTGTGCAGACATTTATGGTCCCCAGAGGACAAATCCCTCTGACATTTTTCTCTAGCGCCACCATGAGGTTGACATTTGTGGTTTGGAGTCAAATGTCTCGACCACTGTTGAAATGGATTGCCATTAAATTTGGTACTCACATTCGTGTCACCCTCAGCATGAATTGTAATGACTGGTGATCCCAACTTTTCATCAGTCAAAATTTGAACTAATAACATTCCCATCAGCCTCAGCTGTACATTGTGGTTTTTGCCAATGAGCCAATGTTAGCATGCTAACACGCTCAGCTAAGATGGAGAACATGGTAACCATTATACCTGCTACACATCAGCATGTTAGCATCGTCACTGTAAGCATATTAGCATGCTGACATTAGCATTTAGCGCATAGCACTGCTGTGCCCATTTACAGCCTCACAGCTGCTAGCATGGCTGTAGATTGGGTGGAGTGGAGTGATCATATTTGTTAGAGAATGAACACATGTTCATTGCATGAGGCAAAGCCCACATCTGTGTCAGCTCAAGCTAAGATTAAAGTTCAGCCTTGTTGATTTTTGTTTATCATATAGATTAGAAGCAAGCACATGAGAAAAACAAAATCATCCCTGCAGTATTCAAATTTCCCTACATCATGCAGCAAGTCTGAAGTTGGGAGCTCTGTAGAAGATTGCTGGCCTAAAAGCAAGTGTGCATACCACATTTTACATGGAATGACTATTTTTTCTGCTTCTTGCAAACTGCTTTATTGTTTTCATCAGACCCCAGATTTCACATGTATCTAACCAAGAGTTATGCTGTACAATAATGTAATCTAGCCAAGTCTTACATTGTTCCTCAGCAAGGATGGAGTACACCATGGCCACTCTGAAAGACCCTGTAATGGCTTGGCTGTAATGTGACAGGACTAACAGCCATCAAAACAAACTGCGCCCTATACCCCCTAAAACGCCCAGAATATCTACTGTATTCTGGACATATCTGATGTACAGTAGGCCACAATACAGCCTTTTGCTGCCCATTTAACGCCCACCCATGCAGCTGGTCTCACCTTTGACCCGCCTTGTCCTGAGCAATAGTTATGTAGCGGCAGCGACGGTGGCAACTGGAGATGGCACGATAAGTGACCTTGTGGGACGTCCGTTTGAAAGGAGAGCCCTGTCATATAGCACCAGTGGGCCAGTGGGTAATGGCTGTAGTCACATGTGGTGGTGATGATGTTTCCAGGCTTTCCATGGTGGTCTATGATGACTGCGCATACAGATATGTTTTCTGCAGCAAACAGGAAGCTGACTCGCTGGAACTCTCATCCTGTCTGTGTGTTTTGTTTTTTTACGTGAAGAAAATATTTTTTAATTGCTATCCTGCTGTTTTTCTCTCTTTTCTGTGTGTAGTAAAAAAAGAAAAAAGAGATATGATTGGGGTATTTTCAAATCCCCAAATCCCCAGTTCATATCCAGCTGTCACCAAGTGTCAATTACATGATACAATGACAGAGAGAGAGAGAGAGAGAGAGAGAGAGAGAGAGAGAGAGAGAGAGAGAAATAGAGATAAAAACAGACAGAGAGACCTGCAGCTTATGTGCTGTGCTGGTATTCTATGCTGAGGGGTCGATACGAGTCCTGGGATTTCTTCAGCTCATGCTCAGGTTTCGCTGAATGACCTCTATGAGCACTCACACTCGACTGCAGGACACACACACACACACACACACACACACACACACACACACACACACACACACACACACAAGCTTAGTCCTCTCCCGATACAGACACACAAACACCCTTTATGACCATCCAAAATCAATGCAGCTGATAGCAGGCTAACGCGGCACACGAACGCTCTTCCCCCTGCCAAGCGCGCTTTAACTTCTACATTTTTCATTAAACTCCGGACACCGCACATGTGTGAACCTCTTTGATCTGAAGTTGAAAACACCTCCTGCATCTTTTATTGAAGGTCTCGGTCCGTTTGGCCTCAAGAGCTTTTCCAAAAAGGTGCTGTTCTGTCTCCAGTTGAGAAGATTTGCATTTAACGCAAAGTGTTGAGCGTCTGTTTGTCCTCGATGAAACAAGAGAGGGAAAGATTAAAAAAACAGATAGAGGCAGACTTTTTTTCTCTTTATTACCCTGCTCATCCTTCTCTCTCCTCCCCCCCTTCCTCTCTTCATTTTCCCCCTCTATCTTTTCCCACAGTGGCCCTCGAGTGGCTGGGCTAGCAGAGTGGTGGAAGGTGGCCAGTGTGCATTCAGTGCCTTCACCGCTGCAGTATAATTACTCCTGCTAATCAGAGCACTTTACAGCAGCTTCTCTGTTCATCTGCACCCCCTCCTCACTCTCCCCTAACACTCTGCCTCTCTGTCTGCCCTCCCCTCCGCTCTCCCTATTAACCCTCCCTAACAGAAGACAGAGCGCTTACTTGAATAATTTGTAGTACGTGTGTGTTTGATGGATGTGTGCGCGTCAGGCGGCAAACACAGAGGAAGATTGAGATAGAGGCTGAGCTGAGACAGAGGGAGAGTGTTTGGCGGCTGATAAAGAGGTCATTGTACATGTGCTGTGCCTGATAGTTGCTCATCTCCACCCTGAACTGGCAGCAGCCAAGACATCAACCTCCGCACAACACCCCGGGGTTAACTTCACCATAAAGACCTCAATGGCTCATAAAAATTAAATCTTTTTTTCTCCCCCTCTCGTCCACACCCCGATAATAAACACATCTCCCGGCACACACAGCCCCACGCTCATAAAATCCCGGGCTAGTTTTATTTTGTTTCATGAGTGTTTTAAACCCGCTGAAGCCAAAATGAAATTGTTAAAGCTCCACCACTGCATTTAAGCTCCCATTCTGTTCGAGCTGAGGAATGCAGCCTCTGGAGCCCCAGGTTTATCCTTTGGTCTACATCCAGCCGTGTTTTCTACATCAGCCCGGAGAAATAGAGGGAAAGAGGGGGAGTTACGATAAAGATGTAGTGTACTTAAGCTGTAGGCGCTCTCTGTGTGGAGTCAGTGTTATGTGCAGCAGACTCCCAGGAGAGCTGTCATCTTGGCTCAGAATGAGAAAGACAATTTACAGCGAGTCCTGAGGTGAGACTGATGCATGTATACGTCTGCACGGAGAGAACATTCATTGCACCAAAAGAAAGGCACTTACAGCAGTGCAGGCTGACTGATAGCGTGGTAAAGGAAAGGCTGTAAAGATTGTAGCTTCTTTGACAAACTGTATATAAGGCCAGACCGTCTGCACACTCTCACTCACTTCCACACCTTCCATTCACAATTTATCCTATTTGCGAGCTCGTGTTGCATTGCTAATACCATTAGCCAGCCCTGCATTAGCTGGATGATGTATGGCGGAGCTGAGGAAACCTGACTACATCCCAGGAAAGGTCAAGAAATGCATGTAATACAGACACCCGTGTTCCACTCCTCCGAACGCTCCCTCCTTTTAGACAGATCCGAATCAATAGCGCCGCTTTAAATAGGCCTCTGCATTATTTCTGTGTTTCTAAGTATGGCACGCACATGTGCTGGATTTTTCTGTCCGTGAAAGATATTTTCTACTATTTCAGTAAGCCAATCCCCCCCACGGGAGGCAGGAATGCCCCGTCATCACCACGCAGACAGACGGACAGACCAACGTGGACTCCCAACGACCAACAGAAGCTTTTCTAATATGTCCACATAAGTTGCCCATCAAGGTCCCATCGGACTATTAGAGCGAGTAACTGTGTCTAAATTATGCAACAAATCAATGTGGAGAAACTTGACTATCTGCCATGTCAGTGAAAAGAGGATATATGTGTATGATGATGGTCCACTGAAATTCTGTTTTTCTTCTAGACTGTCATCATCTGACCACATCACTGGTCGCACCAATCAGTGATGATGATGGGATACTTATTCTGCGTGTGTCCTAGTAGCAGTAATTTTATGTTTTCAAGGTTAGGAATATGCTTGAATTCAAATATACTCCTTGAAAAATGCTTGATTTTCAACATAATCTGGTGTTTAATCACCAACACAGTCACTCATATAAACCAAAAATCTTTTAATATTTGAAATGAAACGATCCCGTCGTCATATTTGTTTGTTGTCTCCTGGCGTTTATAGTATCAATTAAAGGCTTCGAGAGTCTGGAAATTTTTGGTTTGTGTACCTTGAAAGTGCTTGAATTTTACTCTTAAAAAGCTGTACGAATCCTGTAGTAGATAATTCACTTGTTTGTTTAGTACTGACACTAACAGTGATGGTGAGTAATAGTAGGTGAATAACATCATGTGCAAAATGAGGTGACAGCTTTTAAATGTAATGATTATATATATATTTATCCAGGTAGTGAGATATCTCCCATATTTATGCTGTCACCCCAATAGAGTGGAGGTGAGTGAAAAATTGATGTGCTAAAAGCAATGAAAACATTAGCAGAACATTAAAAAAATTAAACAGCATCATGTCTTTGCAAAAACAAACTTCGGTTCGAAGTAGATCCCATGAAAACCTATGACAGACCGGACAGCGAGGTCTGTGGATTATCCAGAGTAACGAGGACATAGTTTCTGGAAAGACACACTGCTGTTGAATTATTAAAATGTAATTTTTCAATGCTGTGAGCTGCACAAATGAAATTTCATTCGCCTCCAGTGAATTGGGGGGGAGGCAAAAACATTTAAGAGGTGGATATCTCAAACCCTGGACAAATAAAATCAAAAAGTATTTGCATTTCTAGCTATAGATGCCAGTGGAGTTTGTTATTTGAGAGAAACTACCCTTTGAGCCATTTCTAACTTATCAAGTCTCTAGGTTTTTTTAAATGTCCGCCATTATTTAAAATATGTAGGGTGTAGATTGAAAAAAGTGACCTAGTATTAATGTATATAGTAGTAAATGTACTGCATCGGCAATGAAGAGTGAAAGCTGAATCTAGTTACAATACGTGGCAACCACCCACTGTTATCACTGTATTGGGTTTATCCATCATACGTTAGAGTTATACCCTTAAAAAACAGAACAATTAGGAAGGACCCCTAAAGTATTTGGGATAGGGCGTCCCAGTCTTTGGCCTTGAAGGAAGCCTCAGGGGTCTCCACAGGGTTAATCCTGTGAGCGCCAGTACGAAGCTAATGAGGAGCAGCCCGAGGTTCTGCTGGGAATTACAGACTCAGATCTGAACCAGGCTGCACATTCTCCATCCCCACCAGGCTGCAGAGCTCAGAGGAGGTTTGGTTTTGGCTGGACAGGCCCTCTCCTCGGCCTGCTGTACCGTAGCCTGAGGGAGGGAATAATCTGTAGACTACTCTCTGAGCTTTTCTACCATCTGACAGAATCACTGCAGTGTTACTTATAGTGCTTTTCAAAACCAGAACCATAATATGACAGGACTGTAGAAGAGATTTGATGAATAAACTGTGTTTTCAGGACACGTCATGCCCATCAAAGTGGGCATGGTGCTGCTGCAACATGGGGAATTACACTGAATCATTAATGGTGCTCACAAAGAAAGAGGAAATAGGACAATTTATGAAAATGACTCTTTCCAGGCGTAGCTATGATAGAAACCAGACCCATCCAGTAGCACAGAGCCTTCCTGCCTCTCTGGCCTCAGCAAAGGCTACGCTCAAAGTGATGACCTCCCTAAAGCCCCAGACTTTGTTCTACATGGATCCACATGGCCTTAATGTCATGTAATGTGCAGAGATCACATAGATGGGGACGTGGTGAGAGGAGACCTGGCGTGCGGGGCCCAGGCCTGGTGCGGGGTGGGCTGGTGGGTGACAGATATCTGCCCCCTCGTCGAGAAACATTCCTTTTCTTTCTGCACACAGCAACTCAGCCAGAACTCATCTGTCTATCGGAAACAGCTGCCGCATGTGTGCAGTGAATCAGACATCTGGTTGGGGACCAGCAAACAAGCTCTTAGAGATACAATATGAAAGTGTCTTGTCATGATAGGATTTCTTTTTAGCCACGCTAGCAGCATAGATCTGTGGATGGCAATGTTGGCGTGTCGGTCCACCAGTTTGGTCCAGACTGAAAGATCTCAACATCTTCTGGATGGATTGAAATTTGGTACAGTACATATATTCCTGGTGCCCGGAGGATGAATCCTAAGAACTTTGTTGAACCTCTGACTTTTCCTCTAGCGCGAGCATGAGGTTGACATTTGCGGTTTTGAGTGAAATGTCTCAACAACTATTGGATGAATTAGTAAATTCAATTTTGTACGGATATTCAGGCCTCTAAGATGAATAGTACTGTAATAACTTTGCTGATCACTTAAATTTTGATCTAGCACCAGGTCCACATTTCAATTTGTTCAATACTTTGGTTTATGATAAAATGTCTTAAACTATTCCCATCAGCCTGAGCTGTACTTTGTGTTTTGTGCTAATTAGCAAATGTTAGCATGCTAACACACTAAACTAAAATGGTGAACATGGTAAACATTATACCTGCTAAACAGCCAGTGGTGGAAAGTAACTGAGTACATTTACTCACGTACTGTATTAAGTACAGTTTTGAGGTACATTTATTTGATAACTTTAATTTCAAGTTACTTTGCAGATTCAGATTATTAATACAAAATAGAATCAACAAATAAATTGATGATGTATTACTAAAAGGTAAGATATAAGATAAGACTTTATTGATCCCACGGGGGAAATTCACAAGTAATTAAAACTAGCCCGACCTTTACCAGCTGCAACATCAAAATTCTGAAATGGGCCATTGTGCATAATGAGTACTTTTACTTTTGGTACTTGAAGTATATTTTGATGCTAACACTTGTACTTTTACTTGAGTAAAATTTGAATGCATGACTTTACTCGTTAACAGTGTATTTCTACACTGTTGTATTGCTACTTTAAAATAACTGAGTACTTCTTCCACCACTGTAAACGGCAGCATGTTAGCATACTGATGTTACCATTTAGCTCAAAGCACCACTATACTTAAGAGCCTCACAGAGCTGCTAGCATGGCTGAAGACTCTTACTTTCATTTATTTTTCAGTCGTATCTAGGTGTGTTTCTTTTCTCACAGATACTCCATTTTTCTCCCATACAGATCCTCTCCTTCCAACAAATTTCGCTCCCACCTCGGAGATGGGTCTGTCCCCACCCTCCTTCACCAATTACTTCCTCCCCGATGGCTCCGACAGCCCGTTGCCAGGAGGAGAGACGACCACGTCCAGCGCTGGCTCTCCTCGCTTCCTCGGCCACGGGCTCAACGAAAACCTCATTCCCATCTACTGCTCCATCCTGGCTGCCGTGGTGGTGGGCCTCGTGGCCTACATCGTTTTTAAGAGGTCAGCTGGTAGAAAAGAGACGAAAAGCTGCTTTGTAGTTAAAGACGTTAGCACAATTGGGTTTTGCGCCTCAGTCACAATATAATCTAGGACAAAGAGGGTAAACAGTGATGGAGACGGAGTTGGATTAAGTGACAGATGTTACCCCAGGCTAAAAAAATGGCAGTAAGGTGTCTGGTGAAATATTCAGGCCTGCCATGGTCAGAGGCTTTGACCCATTTCTAGATAATCACTCAAATGTACCACAATGAGTTTTTCTATTAAAAAAAACCCCACTTAATGCATTACAGAGGTCACACACGCAACCACACATGCAAGCACTCATACAGACAGATACAGGCCCGGGCTAAAACACATTTGAAGCAAGTAAACAAGCTCATTAGAGGCATTGATTGTTTGAAAAGTGCCGACCAGGGGAAATTCAAGTGCCAGATTTATCAGCAGAGTCACGCACACATCTGGCTAGTACTCCTCATGTACTTATCGTCATGCATAAACAGAGTGCAAATTATGTGAATTTCTTTAGCACCCAATATTTTATAAGTAAACACTTAGAGGTGTTAACTGTACTGTACCACTCAATACCTCATGAATATTTTAATCATTGATTCATGAGTCATTCATCTTCTAAAGAAAAGCTTTTTCACTTTCTGAACGTTTTATGAGCGTCTTCTTATAGTTTTGTATCTTCTGAAACAATGGGTTCTTGATTCCAGATAGAGGTAGACAAAACAGGTTCCTCATTTATATCGGACGACTGATTGATTTAGCCGGCTTAAACGACAACTCTCACTGGCACTTGGATTTTATGGGCTGTAGCCAGCTAGCTAGTTAAGCTAACGTTAGCTTCATGAGTTGGTTGGCTGTCTTCATTTATAATGTTTCAAGCTCACTTGTTTCAAAGAATCTTGTAAAAGAGTCTTAAATATGCTCTTGATGCCTAAATACATGATATTGTGCTAATAGACTGGGACTATGCTGCATTTCCCAGGTGAAAAGTCAGCGTGTGTGATAAGTAAACTCTGATAGCATCCAGGACCAGCTGCCACACAGTAGGGAAATACCAGTGTAACCTGTCACCCAACAAACTAACGTAGTAAGCTTCGCCCTCGGTTGGAAGCATTCGGTTACTGTAGCTATTAAGCTAGTTAGCCGGACATGCTAACGATTGCATTACAATCTGGCAGACAGACACACTGTGCCTCATAAGATAGAAAAAGCTAAAAAATGAATAGCTCAATGAAAGTAGATGTGATTTAGAATAGTTTTCCCACTGAGATTGTTGTCACCACTTCACCACAGTATCTCTCAATATCTGACAACAATCCTTAAGATTAGATTAAAATCAAACATTTTTACATTTTTTTTAAAATTTCATTTAATTTACAAAGCTAGTTATTTTTATATCTAAATGTGCTCAAGAAGCTCCAAAGCATGTGGTGAGGAAATATTACCTGGAATATATTAAATTTGGATTCATAATGGCAGGCAGCGATGCTGAGCCGAAAGCACGGCGTGTTGAATGTGGTGATGGTGATGAGTGGATGGTTATCTTCCTCTGACGTGCCACTTCTCCACAGGTGGAATAGCTGCAAGCAGAACAAGCAGGCAGCTAATAACCGCGCGGCTACAAACAACCAGATGGTGACGCCGGAGGGAGAGAAGCTGCACAGCGACAGCGGCATCTCGGTGGACAGTCAGAGTCTGCAGGAACAGCAGCAGCAGCAGCAGGCCCAGGCTGAAGTCCAGGCTCAGCCCTCACGCTCACACACACAGGAACAGATAGGTAAGCCTATAACTCACTCTTTATTTTTGTGATAAACACAAGTATGTGCATATTTTCATGATTTAACCAGGGCATTAATTACGGCCGGGTGACAGTCCAATATTATTGCAGTGTATCAGGTTTTTGTGGAATCGTATCGTGGTAGTACGATCATATCATGTTATAAAAATTCATCACAGAAACTGTACCTTAACATGAGGCGCTCATCCAAGTCTGAATACATTCCTCCTTCACACCGTGGTATTCTAGCTGCCAAAGAAAGTCATTATCGATTACATCAAGATACTCTGCTGAGGTTTTGTGAACATGTGGCCTGGTTTTTCAGCATTGTGTAAGCATTTTCCTCAGAGCAAAGACACATTTCTGGGGATTGAGATCAAAAACAATTTATCACCTAGGAGCAGAACTAACACCTAGCTGCCAGGAGCAGACAGGTGAGGCCAAATCTTATATGCACTCATGGTGTATTAGACTCCAGGAATGTAGAGATTATGATAGTGAGGCCCTGCAGTAACATGAATCTGAGGCGCGTATTGAACATTGGACAGATTTTGCTTAAATTCTTTATGTATTAGTTTGGCTGTATGCCTTTTAATCACAAATGTTGAGGTGCACCATCAATATGAGCCTAAAATATTCAGTGCTGACAAATGTTTGACACAGCTTCTATCTTAGTGTGCAATACATTGCAATTGTAATGTATAAGGAAAGTATGTAACTGCATATGTTTGATCTATATTTGCCTTTACTACTCTTACTACTCCTCTATATCTATCTGTCTCTCTTTGACTCATGAAGTATTTTGGTTGTATGTCTGTAGGACAGACTTTGACATGTAGTCTTGCAAGCCAGACAAAATCGAAAAAGGTTTTGTGAGATTAACTCAGTAGATCATGTCTGGCTTGGAGGGATAAAACCAACATTATGCACTTTACTGATGTATTATAAAGCAATTTACCATGCGCTTAATTTACTTCTTTCAGTACAGTGCACTGAGAGGGAGAAACTGACTGTTTAGTTTTATTGTTTTTTTACAGTTATCTGTAATTACTACATGAAGAGGACTTAAGAAATATAAAAAATATGTAGTATGCACAATTTCCCAATCTCTTGTAATTAATCATATAGTTGTATTTAAAGTATTTAAGTCAGACATTTTTCTTATTGTCAACAAATCTCATGAAAAGACCAAAACCAACAGTGCGTTAATCTCTCAGCCCCAAACCCACTGGTTCCTACTGAAGATGTAAAACTTTCAAAATAGGCCACAAATATATTGTTTTGTTTTTAGAAAAGGCTACGTAGTTTCTTAAAACAGCTGGGCACTGTAGTTTTTAGCAAACGTTCCTCAAACTGGAGAAAATAGCGCCTTTGTTGGGGACTATTTTAGTATTTTTGTAGTGAGTATTTATGGCTGCACGACGGTGCATGTGGGATTGACTCAAAATAATGTTTCTAATAGTTTTTAGACAACAATTGGGGTCCATAGCACAGAGGAATAAGCTATATCAGGTTTTGTCTACAAAGTTGGATCAATTTATTGTTTTGGTCTTTTAATGGAATTTGCTGACAGTTAAAAACATAACGAATATCACCAGCACCATCCTTTAAACTGTAGCAACTTCAACCAAAAGTGCAAAAATAAGAGAATTGTTTACTAACTAGATTTCAGAGCTATTAGCATCCATCAAAATGTGCCGTTGATGTTCTTAAAGACCCACCTGCTCTCTCCATCCAATTACACTGAATGAGGCTAGGTGCATAGTGGGGGAATCTGCACAGAGTGGCTACAAAAAGAGGATAACCTTTAAACAGCTTGGAGAATAAAAGCAAGTGCTGCAGGAATGAGATGCGACCTCTGAAGAGCGGTCTGCCTTCCTTCAACACTCCAATAGCACTTACATTAAAGAGATTTATTAGAGAGATTTCTCACTCGATCTATACACATAAACCTGAGAGGGTTTCTACCTGAGGAAGAAGTCTCAAGTTCAGTCATGATCTTGTTATTCATTCAGCCATTCATGCTTCCCTTCCCGCCTTTCTCTTTAAGGATCTCATATGTTTCCTTCCCAGTCTTATTGTGAATGGTTATACAGGGATAATAATGTGCTAACAAGCCAAACAGCTGATAAATCCTCCCTCGAACAATCCCCACCACTGTGTCTGTTCTGGGATACCCATTACATTCTAATGAGGCTTGGGAAAAGCTTATTTTGTTTTTATGTTTTGTTTGAGTCCCCCTTTCCATTCTTCCACTTGACAAATGCAAAGCCTGCTGCATGTCGAAGAAAAGAAGGAATTTCTTTTGGAGGAACAGCTCAGGATTGGTTCATTGAGAAGATGACTGCCCCGTTAACCCTGTCGCCTCTTTAACTGATTGGCTCATTAGCAGGTGTTATGAGACGGGATCCAGGCCGGGGCTCACTGCCTTTCAAAATCTAATCCTGCGTCAGCGTTTAGCACGTGCTAATTGGCATTAGCACCATCTTGCGGGTGCGGAAGCCATTAAAAAGGCAGCAAATGCTCTTGTGCTGGGGGTCGTTGGTTCTTCCACAACCAACTGGGTCTGTTAAAACACGCGAGAGGGTGAGAATATGCACAATAAATCCACGATAATCGCAGGGGGTTTCCTGTTTCCAGCGAACCATATTTTACTGGCGGCTTAAATAATGGGAACACCTCCAGTCAAAACAAGTCAAATAAGCCTTTAAAAAGAGAAATAGAGCAATGAAAATGTCCCGTGTTTTGACTGACATCATTCAGAGAGGGTATTCCCTGCATGAGTCACTGGTGAGGGGTGAGCGCTCCTACATGAAGGGTGCTCGGCCTCATTTCTGTCTGCTCATCTCCATTAAAAAGAACCGTCTATCTGTGCAGCACCCCTCCCTGCCCCCCACAACCTCTTCTGCTGCCCGCCCCCCCCCTCTGAATCGTGCATATTGAATGTGTTTAAAATTTAAACAAAACTCTAAGCCCTCACTCACATCGCCTATCCCTACATCCCTGTCCTGTGTTTGACCTCACAGTCTACACAAAAAGGAGTCAAGGCAAATGTCGGTCAAAAAATGCAGTTGAAAATCATACAGCAGCAGGCATACAGTCCTGAATATAAGTAACACAGATTGTTATTCATCAGAATAAAGAGTAAAATCTGTAGTTTGGTCTTCATCTGAAAGCCACGGGGAAATAATGATTAAAAAAGCCTTATTGAAAACCTTGAGGGAGGAGGTCTTTATCACAGCACTACAATCATCCGCTATTACACAAAAGGTGATCGTACCTTTGACGTCCTTCCTATAGACATACGATCTGCGGCCTCTGCTGACGCCTTTAAAGAGCACTTTGTGACCTTGCTCTGTGAGAGGTACTATACTAAATAAACTTTACTTACTTACTAAAATAAACTTTACTATCGAGGGGTTGCTGTTTAGTTTAGTTGAATGTTCTTCTTCTTTGTGATCCTGGACGAGAGCCTGCAGGATCTCAACAGTACGTTCCTCTGGTGATACATTATCCAGCAGCAAGTTGCAGTAATAATGCAGCTGAGTCATGTAACGAATTACTAATGCAGTTTCAGTAATAGAGGATGGATGACTCATAATTCGCTGTCATTCCCCCACGTTAAAACTTCTCCGGGTGGAAGTATTCCCACCATTGTTGGATGACAACATTAGACACAGGCAATATCAGTTTCCCTTGTTCATTTAGAGGTGAGGGAAATATTTCCAGGAATTGGAGCTAAGTGAACTAAACTCAGGTAAAACAGATTTTCAAATGATTGCGGCGTTCCAGACACAATCAATCAACAACAAAATGACTCAGCGTTGTATTTGTGTTTACAGTTACCCAGCTCTGACGGTTAAGTGGATGTAATGAGATAGAAAAGTAGGCTGGTTTTTATTAATGTTTTCATAGCATTTCTTGGAAAGTCGCAAGGCTCAGCCAAAGGTAGAGATGTCCCAATCACGTTCCTGATCCTTTAGAATCTGCCGAATCCAAGTCTTATCAAATATATACTTTTATTGTATTTTTGTACATTTTTTCCCCTACAAATAGAGCTATGCATTCATGCAGAATGTAGTATGCAGCGTGCTGAGCACGCTTCCAATAAAGGTTGGAAACAAAGAGTTGGCCGTTTAAATCTTCTGTGTTATGATAGTGTTTACAAATCAGAACAAATTCAATGCCATAATGGAGAGTTAGACCAAAAGTATTGTAAAAAAGAATTAGTACAGTAAGAAGGAAACTGGATTCAACAAAGTATAGACTAGTTGTCTGATTACATTACATTGTAATTAATTTAGTAAACATACAAGCTTGACTAGCAGTAAACCTATGTGAATGCATGAACAAACTACTGAATTTCAGGATCTGTTTACAACTAACACCAGAACTTATCAGGTGCTTTAAGAGTTAACATTATCTTACACAATACCCCCGAAGAAGATGCAAAATGACTGCGAGTGAAGTGGCCTGTACGTGTCTGTTCCCAGGGGCCCATTGACTCATAATCTGTCCTGAATTTGGGGTTTAAATGGAAGAGTAATAAAATAAGTGTGCAATGAACCGCTGCCTTCAGGGAGAGATAAGTAAAGTGGCAAAATGAGAAACATATTTAATAATATATTTTTTAAATTAGTAAAACAATCCCAATGTCTCTTAACTTTTCCCCGGGAGTTCTTGTGATTACCATGAAGCCATCTCAAATTCAATCACAATCAGCAAATTCGAAAGCTTTATCGTGGCCTAGGGTCCAATCAGGACTGCCTGAATGTGCTGATTAAAAAAGAAAGAAGACGAAAGAAGGAGTGGGTAACAAAGCTCTGCTGCGATCGGGAGTTCACATTTCAGAACAGATTGATCTGGTTCAGTGAAAGACAGCGTGTATTGATTCTCGGAATGAGGTTGGACTCTGTAAAACATCGGACAGCCATGTGGCCATTATTATCAACTCTGCTAAAATGAGGTGCAATGCCAGTTCAGAAACAGCTGCACTGAGGTAGAAGCGTAGGTGCAAGCCACTGTGCATATGCCTGAACTTGTGTGCGGTACAGATGACTTTGCGCTGGCCAGCATCAGCGTCTCCCTGCTCTTTGTCACTGGTGATGCATGCAGAGTGTCTGTTTAAACAGGAAGGAAGAGAGAGAGGCGCTATGGACTGTGGCCGTCACTGCACAGAATCAATGTGGATAGAAACAGCGAGCAGAGAGGCAGGATATAGCAATCCAAGTGTATTTTATAACAGTAAAATATGTGGATGATGAGGAAGGGAAAGGAATGAAAACAGAGGGAGGGTATGACTTTAAAGGTCTACAAAAGAATCCCCCTCTTCCAAAGCTTTAAAATAAATCCTCTTGTACTACACTTCCCTGGCACAAGGATGCATTTATAAAGACCAGAAAACACCCACCGGACTCCGGGGTCCTCTCAGAAACGCCTCTGCATTCCCGAAGCGTTTCCATGGCTCTTCTCAATTGACAGCAGGTTAAGAGGTTTGTGGGAAAAGAGAGCATTTGTCTCCCATCCTCATCCGGCTAATGACTCCAGTTTAACAGGTTCGGATGAGTGAGTGACACCACAGGGCCCCCTGCAGGGAAAAGTGTGATTATCAGGGGTTTTAGAGTCCTTCCATGCAGGAGGACTTACAGTATGTGGGTATTTTGGTGGATAGGAAGTTGTAATCTTTGTGGGTGGGGAATTTAATGAAAAATATTTGCCCATGAATCAACTATGCTCAGTGGAAAACACAAGAAGACTGTGTTGGTACAAGTGAGAATATGCATAATTGTGTGGATAAGAAAAAGGTTCATAAAAAATGAACCGCCGCTGATTTAAATATCACCACAAAAAACCCTGAAGTATTTCTTCTTACTCTCTCTCTGCAGTGGTGAGGGTGGATGGCGGCCCCCAGCCTGACACGCCTCCCCCTGAAGTCTGAGGAAGAGGAGGAAGAAGAGGAGGCGTCAGAGCTGAATACAGGGAGAGGAGAGTGGGGACTCGAACCGTGGACCAAAAAAGAAAGCAGGGGGCCCACGTGGGAATGTAAAACTGACTCTGATTCATATGTGAGGTGGCCACAGAGCAAAGACTTGACTTGTGTGGACCTCCCAGCACCTTTGGGCCACAGTTTGACTTTTCATCCCTGCATATAGAGTCCAGCTCTATCTTTCAGTGTGCCTGGTCACGACCTCTACGGCAATATCAACCACTATCTGTACCAATGTCACTGCAGATACATAACCATAGATACTTTATATGCCAATGCATCTGCTATTAACTGACTATTCCAGTATCTAATATTGACATAATTCTCACTAACTGCCAACTTAGTATCCTCTGCCCCTTTCTAAGCTTTCTGTTTTGACTCTAATTCCAAAACCACTAGCCATGAAACGTATGTGCCTGAAAGGTAAATAGGCAGAAAGGTTCTCCATTATCTCCTCTTTCTTTTCCTTGTGCATCAAAGAGACCTTTTTCTCCTGAGAGACCAGCCTTTTTCCTCTCACATCTTCCTCTGTGGCGTCCCACTCTCAGATAATCCTGTGTCTCTCTCCGCGGGATTCACTCTATTAGACCCCCGTCGTCATCCGCGATACAAAAAGCAGCGGGGGAGCCGTGACTCACTCCCAACTTCTTCTGAAGTTTCTTGTTCTTTTATCATTTAGCCACAGACACATTTCATGGCATGTTGTCTTGTTGTAAAATGTTTGCGTCATTGTTTGAGACTGGCTGCACCGACTGATGCGAATGACTCATATTTTGGAAGAAAGGTCAATTGCTGTGCAGCCCGCTCGGTAATCAACTATTTTTCCTCGGCGAGATGCTTCTTCCTGCACCCCGCAGTCTCTATCCCACCTTGGACATAGACCCCTTCACAGCGCCTCCAGGGATTGTGTTTCAGTAATTTCATGCTCATAATGTAACACACCAAAATGTTTGTCTCCTGTTTGCGGTGCATTACTTTCATTTTGTGGCTTGAGTTACGTGGCTGATTCAGCACGGAGCCTCCACGGTCCTCTACGGAGAGCCTGGATGTACAACATGAGAGAAACATCTCTGGACTGTGAAGCTCTGCTGACTCACTGCGATGAGTTGACATGTCTGAGGGGAAGCGAAGCCGTCTGATGAGCAAAAAAACAAAAAAAAGGAGCTGAGACGTCATCAGTGACCCAGTATCCAGAGCTGCTCATTAAACAGATGCTTAAATGCATTCCGTACTGAAAAAATGTGCAGAAAGGAATCCCATTTGTCATTCTTTACACTTACTGAGTGGAAAATTGGGACATCCCTCAGAGGCTTTCACTATCCGCCACCACCCTCTACATGCTCACTCTTACAGTCTTGCATACAGCTCTGTCTGCGTGATAGAGCCTGATAAACAGTGTTGGGGCGCTAATGCATCTGCGGCGGAGCTCACGTCAACACGGCGGCCCATTAGAGAGACGTCCTGATGGGCAGGTAGTAATTACCTCAGGGTTTCAGCTTCATTTACCCTCTGCTCGGCTCGGCTCAGCCACTTCTCATCGGGATTAATGCTGCAGACATCAGAGAGGCGACACGGCTCTCTTTGAAGCCTCAACATGCCATTGCAGATCCCTTGTCCAAGTCTGAGGTCACTGACATTTACTATATCGCCATGGTGACATAAAAAGCACTTAGTGGCAAGGCTGGGGTGGCACCTTTTTAATCACACAGGACCACTCTTATGTTGGCCCCCTGCCGCTCGCAGTAACTGTAAAAGCAGTCGACGTAGATATCTTGTAAAAGAAGTATACTGGAGCTGAGCATGACTGCACTGCTTCAGCATCCATTCCCACAGGGGCACGTACTTTTCTCAGGGTCCCTCTTGTTGTGGTATGACAAAAACATTTTAACAAGAGATCCGTAGAGGATTTCTGTAAACAATCTGTAGATGTATGATAGAGTAGGTAGGTAGACAGGTGCAGATATAAAGCAGCTGTTGTGTTGAAAAGAGAACAATGTAGAAAGATACGGGTTGATATGCATATTAGCCATTTCCAGCGTGTTTCAGACACTGATGAATTTAAAGAAACAGTCTGGCTTATTCACTTTCTTGACTTAGATGAGAAGATCGATGCCACACTCATGCCTGTACAGTTAATATAAAGCTACCGCTAGCAGCTGGTTAGCTTAGCTTAGCATAAAGACTGGAAACAGGGGAAACAGCTAGCCTGGCTCCATCCAAAGTTAGCAAAATCTGCCTACCAGCACCTTAAAAGCTCACTAATTAACACATTACGTCTCATTTATTTGAAACGAAAACTTAAGCGTAAAACACGATAAGTGGGGATTTTTACGGGACCAGGTCGTATCAATCTTCTCATGTAACTCTTGCAAGGAAAGCGAATAAGTGTAATACTTTAAAGGAGAAATAAGATGCGTTTACTTGTCAGCAGAGCTTGTAGAGTTTAGTGAGCAGTTAGATAGATAACAAATGTCAAGACAGAGAAAAGTGAGTCATTATATCCTGTGAGATGCTGCATGGATCGGTCACGCGGTCGCCAACGTCTCAAGACAATTCAACTTTCTGGTCCCTTCACTTCTGATTCATCCTGTATCACTGCAGCATTATGAATGGAAACAAATAAAATGCTGCTGTATTTTTTTCTGCTCACAGCTCCTCAATTGACGTGGGCATGTGGTGTGGACATGTGACCACACACACACACACACACACACACACACACACACACACACACAGAGCGACAGTGTATGATTCACTCCTCTATTGAGAGAGCCGGCATGATTCATCCTGATCCTCGCTGTGCCAGTGACATTAAAGCAGACGCTGCTACAGTATGAGTGACCAGAGTGTTGATTTAAAGGGAAAAAGAACACATACTCCTCGACTCCATCTCCCCGTGAGGCCCAATCAGCCCCCTAGCAGCGCACTCATCTACCCTGAACCGACTTATTCTCTTTCTCTAGCAGCTTGTGAAGTGAGACACACAATGTAAGAATGTACAACCCGAATATAAACAGAAATATGCAAGACACATTCAAGGATAAGGTTTTAGGTTTCCCCTCATTCTGTTGTCATAAGTTGTTTTTGTCTTTACGTTTTCCTGTTGGTTTTTATTATGAATAGTTTTACACTTTTTGGAATCAGTATTTTTTCTAACTGATATGTTATTTTGTAGCACTTATTAGATGTAATATGAATGCACTCAAAGAGTGTATCACAGTTCAAGTGCCTGTGTACAGTGTCAGGTGTCTTTAAGTTCAGAAGTTTGACTATATTTTTGTTGCGTTTTTTCCCCCCACTTATTTTATGATTTTATGTGCATTTCTTTGATATTTTGAGAGCTAATGAAGGTTTTTAGTAAACAGAAGTCAGAGCTATAGATGAACCTTGGAGACTCAAGCAAACTGTATAAACCTGGCACCAATATGGAGAGACTTGCAGTACAAATAGGTTGCCAATGAACACATACTGTATGTTAACATGCTATAAATACTGGCAACTAATAGGGTCATGTAGCATTACAAAAAACATATACATGTCACCTAAGACTTCTACTCTAAAACTCACCTATGCTATTAGTCAATAGAAATCAGCTCTACTGTGCAGAGGTTTTGCATGTACAGTAAGTTTCATCATGTACCTCCATTTCAGAGGTGACAAGACATGTAATATGATACTCTGTGATATCATTACAAACTTGATACAGACAGATCAGGACCTGCTCCCGAAAAAGCTGAATGTCACCTGTACTTACCTACTAATGTAAAATGCATTGTGTAAATGTGAATTTCTTAGGAGTTGATACAAGATACAAAAATACACTATAAAATGTAAAAAAACAAAAATGTGTGCAGATGAAATGAGCATCTATAATACAATAAACAGAGATGTCATTGCATTATGTGTCCAGTTTGATTTTGTAGCTTAACTAAGGCTGGCTATGTTTACATGTTCACACCGAAACATGGGAAATAAATTGGGAAATATGCTTATTCACGTTCTTGCTGAGAGTTAGAAGAGAAGATCGATACCACTCTCATGTCTGTTCAGTAAATATGAAACTACAGCCAGCAACTGGTTAGCTTAGCTTAGCATAACGACTGGAAATGGGGAAACAGGAAGCCTGGCCTACAAGCACCTCTACTAATTAACACATTATATCTCATTTGTTTAATCCCTCCAAAAACCAAAGAGTAAAAACAATAATTTGCTGTTTTATGGGGCGTTATGTGTCAGACTATTTCTTGGCCAGGACCAGTGACTTCCTGGAGTCTCCGCTTGTTGCCTGGCAACCTAAAGGTAATGACAAGACAAGAAATAATCTGGCACATTAACCCCCCCCGTAGAAACCATGTGTTGTTTTTAAACTTTTAAACAAACAAGATCATTTTTGAGACTGATTTTGATACCTTTGGACAGAGGCCAGGCCAGCCGTTTCCTCGTCTTTCTTTATGCTAAGCTAAGCTAACTGGCTGCTGGAGGTAGCTTCATTTTTACAGTACAAACAGTGGTGTCAGTCTAATAAGCATATTTTCCAAAATGTCAGTGTATTCCTTTAATCCAATATTGGGTTTAGGATCTCCACATGTGAGGGTTAGAGAAACCTCAGTGAGCTTGTACTATGATAGAGAAATATTTAAAATTATTCAAATTATTCCCAAAGTTGACTGTATAGACCTCAAAATCTCCCGAGGAAACGTCCACAAGAAGCTACACAGACTTGATGTTAGGCTTAAGAAATGCACTTTTAGTATTTTTTTCCTCCGTCTTTACAAAACACCCAAGAGCATTTGTGAAAATGACCTCAAGCAAATGAAAATAAAATGCTGAAACCAGAAAGAATGGAGTGGCAGACCAGCAGCCAAACCACAGTCAAAAGCAGGACCATATGTGTCCATTGGACCCGGAGTGTGGTTCCCTGTAGTCTTATCGCCACTTAAACATTTTGGGGTCCAGCGGGGTTTTCTTCCTGCTACGTGTCAGAGATGAATCCTCAGTGATAAATCCTCCACAGAAACAGAAAGGACACAAGAGCAGGAAAGTCACCAAATACAGTACAAATGTCTGTAGTCGCTGAACAACACCACAGTTTTAACAACCGTACTTCAATGTTTACTTGACCGATTTTGTAGACAAGTGTGTCTGAAAAAGCGAAACACAAATAAGCCGTGTGAAATGTTTCTGTACAGCTTTCTTCGCTCCTTGACTGGTTTCTATATGAGGCCCTGAATGCAGCAAACCAGAATGAGATGGAGGCGATAGATAGACTGCAGAGTTTTAATTTGATCAGCAGGGAGCACTTATATGGAGACGCTAATCAAACTCCGTTTTTCCCTCTGTCAAGATTAATCAAGACTGCGAGTCAGCTGAATTGGCAGAAAAAAAAAGAAGAAGTTTTAAATAGATAAAAGGAAACAGACATGCCCATTGTAGGAAAAGCAAAGACATATTAAAATGTGCTCGAGGTGATAAAACTCAAACACGACTACGTCACTGACTATACTCACAAAGAAACGTCACCTTCAGCTATAAGAAGATTAATGTCTGCTGTTCCGGCTTTTGTGGTGCTCCTTTGTTAATAGATGCTTTTATTAGAGATTTAAAATCAATAAATTATTGCTAAATTCAGTCTAAGCCTTTAGCATAGTTACATGAACTAACCAAAATATTGCCAAGAGGGTTGACAGCCTCCGTCAGCACCTGCTGCACTGAAATGTACACGGTGCAACATCGTGGCTGATTGTTTTACAGCCCAAAGACAGAAAAACAGGAAGCTATTTTTAAAGAAATACTCTCCTGAAAATCTCTCCCCAGCAGGTTTGAATGGTGGCTCTGAACAGTGTTTGGCTTAACAGAGGACGGCAGCTGCATTCAGCGTACATCAAAGCAAAAAGAGGGAGACTGTCCTCTCCATAAAAACGACATCATTGGTCACTGTTCAAAAGCCTGAAATCACTATGTTTACGTTCACCTGAGAAAGCTTTTTTCTGGTTGTGCAAAGACGGAAGTAGCATGATGTTGTTATAATAAAACCTCTTAGGGGTGGATGGACGGGTTAACAAAGTGTCTGACTGCTGTTCACATCCCGTCTCCTCAAATTAAAAGACGTTGCACAGCTCTTCTCCAGTACAACATGCTTTATCTGCCAAATGTTTTCAGCTATCTTGCCATCATCAGGGTGGTGTCTGAGGCTGAAATACAATACCTTTTTCTCTTTAAAATAAAGTGAAGTGACAACAGAGAGGAGGGAGAAATGGCTACGTCCCCTGAGACAGGAAGCACCAGGATTTATAGGAAACGTGGCTCTCAATATAAAACACTACATGTCACACCTCTAACTCAGAGTTCTCCAGTACAACCAGAGCAGGTCGGAGTGAAATCAAAATGCTGAAACACTGACACACATCTGTACCGACACATCTTGGACTGCGGCTGCATCATCTGCGCACAATGTGAGCCGACGTCCTGAAGGAGGATATTTTTGGAAAATGCCGTTTTTCCACACCGTGGAGGAAGGAGCGAAGTCTTTCAATGTGCTCCAAATGGTTGAACTCCTCATTGTGATGTTGAAAGACCTGAAAGATAAATATACAAGACACAGAGGACTGAAACACTGCATGCACACACAAACAGCTGCAGAACAAACTGGAAACATGGGGCCATTTCTACCAAGATCTCTATCATGTTATGGTGTTTGTATTTCTGTTTTATCAGTGTTTTCATACAGGTCTCTGCAGGGTGAGAAATCAGTGTAGGAGAGCTGGCTGCAGGCCTGGATACCAGCTCCGGATCATGTGTGGGGCACATGAGGAAACCATCCGGCACAGCAGCAGTTAACACATAAGCAAATCAACCAATACACCCCTGGCCTCTCCCATCTGCCAGCATCCCACGTAAAAAAGAGGGGGACCACCCTGTCCCAACTCACTTAGATTTATGTTTTAAGACAGGGGAACAAAGAAAAGATAGAACTGGAGCTGGAAAATGAGAAGCAATAGACTTGAGAGTGATGGCGGCCAGCTGTGGGAGCCCCATCCTGTAACACCTCACTCTGGTGGATAACTGGCCCACCAAGTCAAACACACCCCGCCACAAACCCTCATCAGTCAGACTTGTTTTAATTTATCACGTTGCACTTGTTGCTGCGGGACTTCAGCTGGAAACAAAGTTAAAAAAGAAGACAGAAGAGTGTTTTGTCTCTGTCTAGAAATATGACCCTCTAGGTATCGCACAGTACCACATATATCTTATTCTCTGCACAAATCCATAAATCAAATCCATATGTATACAGACCCCTGCTACTATTTACACCTGTGCAATAGAAAAGGTAAACATATAGTCACCTTCACTGTATAAAGTTCTGCTCTTTTGATGAAAGGTAATAAACCAGACAAATTACTTCTTAAATAAATATTTTTTTTTTTTGCCCTGGTTAAATTATTCCTATTTGTTTAACTCTCTATTTTTAGATTCACTAAAAAACCTCAAAAATGCCTCCATCAACTTGATGGATTTTCATGCTGCTTATTTCCTGCTCTGCTATAAATTGGTGCGGACAACACAGTTGACTAATGAAACGTTAGAGTGAGCCTCAGTGGGATTCAGTTTGCCCACATCCGTAACTGGACTGTCGCCTCGTATCAAGATAGAGATTAATTATTTTAGGGGCAGGGTTAGATTTTATTTGTCTTTTCTCAGCTCAGAAAGTGGAAAGAGGGACCAGCACTGCAATGTATGCACCCTCCACTTTACGTGCTACAGTTCATTTGTTGTAGAATACATTGTTACACAGTAAACAAGGCAGAAAGTGACACAGAGAGTGTGCGTCATTTCAACAGGAAAATAAATAGAAATAACTGAATGTAGAACAAACAAGAAGAAATAACAAAAAGCAGACCTTGCAGCCACTTTATTTGAATGATGGCACATTTTACAAATTTACATCTCAAAGAATACTTTTTATTATAACAGTCTTTAGTAATATAATAGTGTTTTTGCCCATTTCCACAATGGGCGCCAAGAATGTATGCATGTTAGACACACTTTCTCCTTTGCTTTCTGTGTAACAATCTATTCTAGTATATTCAAAAAAAATGAATTAAACTGGCCATAAAGTGGACGGTGCTGCTGTGGCCCATTAATTAATCACTGGGTTGGTGGTTCGATCCCCGGCTGTTTACTTGTCGACGACACTGAACCCCATATTTCTCTCGATGAGAAGGCCAGCGCAGTGGATTTGAGAATGAGAGGCAAACTGTAGCTCTTTCCTCTTATGCCTCCTCTTCCTTATGCAGATGAACATAAACCAGCAAATAGTTCTAAAAACTAAGCCCCAAACGTGAACCAGGCCCATTAATGACTCTTAAAGCTCGCAGGCTATTTTAATACGTTGGCTACATTCTGTCTCTTTTCATGCTTTCTTCCCAGCGGGCATTGTGTATCTACCTGCAACACATGATACACCTGGACACAGACAAGTGAAACAGTCAGAGAGCAAAGAGGGACATTTCTTAATAAATTACATTTAAAAATATTAACCGAACCCGTATCCAATTTATGCCTCAAGCTTTATGCAACAAAATGCCCCGGACAGGCAGAACTCTGTCCCAGCTTCAACTTTTTTCATCAGTGGGCCCGTTCCTTTGACTTGTTTTACTGGATTTCTTAATAATGTATTTACTATATTAGTAATGTGCTAATGTGCTGAATTAACATTCATTGTTTTCCCTTTGGACAGTTTGGGCTGGGTTGGGAATTGCCTGCAGAGGTCGTTGAGGCTTTGTATATAATACTGAGCGATACAAATAAACTTGAGCTGACTTACTGTATATACCAGACAGATGATGCAACTACCCTATAACTCTTTTATTATTATGGAGTAGCATTCACCCAAACCACAATAACAGCACTGCACCATATGTTTTTCTCTGACACCCACAGGAGGCAAAATGGAACATGAAAGCACTGCTACTATAAAGATCTGCAGACCACTTATCGCCAACAATAAAATGTGTGCATAAATTTGTTTTGTTTTCCCCTGTAGCTTCTCTGATACTAGTTTGTTCCACGTCGAAGCACCTAGTTTTATGTGCTCAGATTTCTTTATAGAAAGCAGACAGAAATGACCAGACAGAACTTACAGACTGTGTTTATTTTTAGTGAGACACACCTTCTCCTCTGTTTGATTACAAGACAAGGCATGATTTCTCCTCTCTAATCATGTTGGCTTTTCATCCTGGTGGGACTTGCGTATATGACAAACAGATAAGCAGCTCACACACATGCACATACAAACATATCTTTAAGCATTTTACATGGACAAATTAAAGCCTTTCCCCTGCATACACTTGGCAGCATGGTTGATGAACGATGATGAGTAAACTACCTCGGGGTACCGAGGCTGATCAGAGCCATCACACCAGCCATTCTTGATGATACATAGAAAAACAGGGCAAGGTAAAGTGATCTTACATCGTTACACTGAACTGAGCTTCATAGAACATTGTTGATATCGGTTACATGAAGCGAAACAGTGAAAGCAGTCCCAACTCCTGCTTTTAAAACTCCAAACGAGCACTGACTGGGGGACGAACAGAATCTGACTTTCAAGCGAAGCGAATATAACAATCAGGTTTTCCTAATTACTTTGCCATTCTCACCTTGTAATGGACTCTATTTCTGTCAACAACAATACATTCAGAGATGTAGTGTTTTTCCTGCATTGACCCTCTGCTCATGCTGCTGCTGCTGCTGCTGCTGCTGGTGCGGCTGCAGTGCCCAGATGCTTTTAGCCCTATGCCACATGAATACTGAACATCCAACGCATGCATAAAATAAAGCATAGGTGGGATCCCCTGTGTGTTTACTCAGTAAGAAGTGTTTCTGATGAATAAGGAGTTGTAAATATCCCTGATAAGAAAGAGAGAGGAAGAGATTTTATTGGAGATAGAAAAGATAGATGGCAGCCAGCGAGGAGTTGGGTTGCTATGGAGCCTTCTCCTCGGGGCTGGAGATGCTGGGTACCCACAGCACGTCTTGCTGCATCTGCACCAAGCTGGCTGTGTGGGTGACAGTAAGCAGACAGCTCGATCTGCTCCACAGCACACTTCTGTCCAGCGAATGGACCTGGAAATCAGTTTTATGATAAAGCATTATCTCCTGCATGTATTAGGGCGCGAGACTATTACACTGAGACAATAAAGTAAGGCTGTCTCACGGTGGAAGGAATTATTTCTATTTCTCTCTCTGCTCGTCTCTGAATAAACTCTATTTGGGGGAAGTCATCATTTATAAAAGGCAGAGAATAGGCGCTGGCTTACAGCGACTCGCATCCATCAACCAATTTTTAATACCTAAAAAGCAAAGCAGAGGAAAACACAGCGGCTTTGCTTTTAACAATGACAAAAACAAACAAACAATGAAAAATCCATGATTTTAAAAGGCCAACTTTCTATAAAAAAAACAGCCTTGTTGGACAATAAAAGGAATTAATAAACCTAATGTAATTGTGTTTCAGGAACAAAGAGCACACCTATTATATTCGTCTCACATCCCTCCAATGCTAACCCTTTCCTGTTTCCTTTGACTTTCTTCTGTTTCTCAGTAAATGAACCACAGAGGGGAAGATGAAACCTTGAGATGCCTCATCAATGAGACTTTGGGGTCCCTCAACATGACCCTCGGGGCTTTTGTCTGTTCTCAATGGCCATTTGATTTCTGATTTATCCCTTGTACCTTTTCTCATCCCTCCGTCCACAACCCTCATTCATCCAATTATCCAACACTTTGTTTTATTGACTTGCTAAATATATTCAGAAGTGGTGTCATCTATGTTAGTGAAATAGTATATTATTTTCTGTCATGTAGCTAGTTTTTAGCAGTGCTAGCAGCATGGCAATGTCGGCCTGTCTGTTGGTCTGTCCACCACTTTGGTCCAAACTGAAATATCTCAACAACTACTGGATGGATTGCCATGAAATTGCGTACAGACATTCATGGTCCCCAGAGGATGAATCCTATTGACTTTGGAGATCATCTGACTTTTCTTCTGGTCACCAGCAGGTTGACATTTTTGAGGTTTTATTGACATGTCTTGACAAATATGAGATGGACTGCCATGAAATTTGGTTCAAATCTTCATGGTTTCCAGAGGATACACCCTTTGGTGATCCCCTGACTTTTCATCAGCGCCACCATGAGATTGGTATGTGGTTTTGAGTAAAGTGTCTCAACAGCTATTGGATGGATTGCCATTACATGTGGTACACACATTCATGTTCCCCTCAGGATGAACCTTTGGTGATCACATCAAAACGTTACTTTGCTTTATGACTACATATTTGCAAAACTAATGACATTCCCATTAGCCTCTGCCTGTACAGCCTGTACTTTGTGTTAAGTGTTAATTAGCCTATGTTAGCGTGCTAACATGCTAAACTAAGAAGGTAAGAATGCTAACATTACCATGTAGCTCAAAACAGCACTGGGCCTAAGTACAGCCTCACAGAGCTGCCAGCATGGCTACAGACTCTTTGTCTTGTTACTTCTATCCCTTCTGTTCAGAGATGTGGGGGACTATAGATCCTGTCCCAGCATGCATTGACCTACAGGCAATTTAGAGTTTCCAATTCATCCAAGTTGCATGTCTTTGGCCCGTGGGAAGAAACCCATGCAGACATAGAGAGAACATAACAAAACAGTAGGCAGCTCAGTGGCCTTTACAGTGTACAGCAGAAATCCAATTTCCTACCCGTTACTTCACCTATTAACGCAGCTGTCTGACTGAAACATGGTCTGCTGTGTGGACTGGCAGTAACAGAACAGGACCCAGCAGGCATGTATCACTGACATGGATGAGAGTGGAGAAAGCAGTCTATAGAGACATATCATCACATGTACCTACTGATGAATAAGGACCGCAAAAACAATCAAGAGCAGTGTAACAGGCAAGAGTGACTGAACAGCTGACAGCTTAAATGAAATAAAGCAGCACATCTCATTAAATTATATCTGTCACCCCCTTTTCTGGTCATGTCGTCTCTTTTCTGTCTATGGCAGTGTATAAAACTGCTTCTGTCTCCAATATTTAATCAGGGACAGCTACAAGTCTGGTGGACATCAAGACAATTCATAGTGGAAACAACTAATACAGAGAATTGACTTAACAGCACCAGAGCTAGCAAATATTGAGGCAAGGGACACGATGCAAAAACAACACTAGAGTCAAGATGTAGTAATCACGGACCCACTGGTATTGAGGTAAACTTTAAGGCCAAATGCTTTGACATGGCATTAGCCTGTGATGTGTGTAAACATATTGGTTTGATATCAGTGTTTAAACATTTATTTAAACCTTACTCTTACTGCCAAAGAGTTGTTGCCAGTCAGATGGATAAAGACTTTTTAATTAGTGTAAACAATAGTTGTGTAAGTAAGGAAAATTACAGTATCATCAGCATATTGGAGATAGCTGGAAGTTTTACGCGCAGAACAAAGGTCATTAATGTATGTATGAAATAGTAAAGAACCCAGTATAGTGCCATGTGGTATCCCGATATGCATGTTGCTGTTGTGTCAAAAGGAAGTTACCTGTGTTGAAAAGATAGTAAGCTGGAGGAGACGGGAGATAAGTGAGTGTGCTTTTTGTGCTTCCTCCACAGCGCCCTGGATCGGTCATTTTGGATCCACGGTGGAGGATACGACAAACCCAAATAACAGAGCACCCACGGTGAAGCCCCTAAAGTGACTCTTCTCCCCCAACTCTTCCTTTAGAGATGCTTTCCCCCTTTCATGACTGTTCAGCTTGTTTTTATGAACATTTCAGATTGTGTTTGTATTTAATTGTAATTTTGGGTCACATTTTATTGGTGATTTGTTGTCTTTTAGTGCTTGGGAATGTCAGGCATTTTATGGTATATCATGTTTATTTTTTATTGTTTTAATAAATTGTTATTTGACCCTACAAATCCTCCTTGTCTGTCCTGTCCTTTAACAATGGAAAACCTATCTTTTTGCTGGTAGAAATAAAGAACCTCATTCACACCATCTGGTTTGACACTTGCTCAGTTTTAAGACAAGAACAAAAAAGGAGTTATGCACGGAGTTTGTTAAACAAGAATTTGATTGTCATTGTAAAAGAAACTTTACATATAATACGTATGACTTTAGCAACAAGACTTTCATTATGGGAAGAATGTATATGTTGACTGATTGGAGTGGAAACCATACTGAAACTCACTTAGTAAATGATGTCTCACAAATCAAGAACTGCCAATCAATAAATATCTAACAAGTATCTGAACAACTGTTTACCAGATGTTTACTAGAAGATAATGATAGATTACTTGAGAACAGACTTTTTTGTTAGTTAACATCTGTTTACTGTCCACTTTCTCTGACTTGGAGTGTCATCAGACTTAACAGACAGTTTTTTTTTAGAAGAAAAAAGTCAATACAAATTCTTGCTTTTCTCATTTGTCATAACAAGAGTGCCCTTTAAAGTAATTGATCACTGCTGTTCTTTTCTTTCCCTCATTTTTCAGTAATAGTTTTAAGTATCTGCCATAAAACTTTTGAATTACAAGTAGATTGAAGAATTTGACTCTGGAAGTATGTTTCTTTGGTCTCACGGATTTCTGTAATGCATTCATTTTGAATTTCTATAAAAATTTGCCTAGCCTATGAATGACATGTGGACAGTTCACATGTGGATTGTTGATCTCTCGAATATAAAATCCAGACCCGAACTGTGCATGTTACCAATATTTGTGGCTTTGTTGATTAGCTGGTAAAGCCTAGCCTCTCCTCATGCTAACAAAGAACTCATGACAAAAGATGTAATACAGGAAAACACATGAATCAAGCAATTTCAGAACTAATATATCAGATTTATGAGGAAAGTTTTCTGCTCTAAAACACACACATGGAAATGAAAATGAAAAAAATATCTTGTATAACAGAATACAATAGTTTTCAACCTGAATATATACAGTATAGTAAATTGAGAAAAGGTATATACAGAATGTCATACATACTATTGCACGTATATTGATTAATAAGAAACCACTTGAGGAGAAAGCTGGGTTAATTGATTTGGAGATGTTGTTACTTCTTACCATCACTTGGGTTATGCATGCGAGCTCATTACCTATCATTACGAGCTGACTTTCAGGAAAAACAAAAATCCCACGCATGCATTTTAGCTGACCATTCAGAGTACATCTAATATATCTGACACATCTAATGGATAATTACTCCTCCTGTGAAAAACCACACACCAACCGCAGTGCCTTTTATTGTTCCGAAAAGCCATGCTGAAACAATGCTGGATTTCACAACACACTTGGCACGTCAACATATTGGCATAAAAAAAAGATTTATTTTCCCACTACAATCCTCTGCCGACCAATCCCTGATTGCTGACTCTTCTAAATGAGATAAAGTGGTGATTAAAACAAAGAGAGGCTGCAGGATCCATTACGGGGAGAAAATAGACAATACAAAGATGAGATAAAAACTGTCTCAGGACTTATAGTGGAAATTTGTTTTACTAAAAAGAAAACACCTCCATACTCGTCACCCTTGTGTCTTTGCAGGAAATGAGAGGTTTCACTCAGGGGACACCCACATACTGTAGATGAACCCCAGAGCACCAGCGCAAGCGTGCAGTCATCAATCAGAGCTCTGCAGCCTCATCAACACCGTGAGGATGTGGGTGTGTTGAGAAGCAATGGGACTGCACAGCCCCAGCCTCTCCCTCACCGAAACCTTCTGAGTCAAACATACTTCTTGCATTTGACAGTATTTATAACCTGTTACTTGGCCAAAAGAATCAAGTGCCTTTGTCTGTTCACCACATGCTGTGTGGCCGAGGGTCGAGGTTCTGAGAGATCAGGTAACAATAAACGGCGTTAGGCAGCAAAGTAATGAATGGTTCAAGGTATTGAGGAAAGAGGACAATGCAGAGTGTGAGTGCTGCAGTCTGAAAAGTTGACACAAAGTGTGTCATGTTAACTCCCAGATGAGGTCATCAATCAGCGCCACAGAGCGAGGGGGTCTGACAGCTGCTAATTTAAGGGGAGGGATGAAGGGATAGTCTGAAAGAGAATATGACTGAGCTCCAAGTAAAACTGAGCAGAAGGCAGAAGAGAGAATATTTTTTAAACCTCCTTCCTTTTCTCGTATTTGTTCTTATTTGTTTTTAGCCCCATCTGTCCCATTTTCTATTTCCTCCACTGTTGCCTCTTGCCTCTCACAGCACACACACACACACACACACACAACACTGAAGCCTTTTCCTTTTGAGGGCTTATCAACACATCTGTCTGGAGAAGTTAGTGTTCCCATCCATTTTTACACACCATGTTTTCCTAAAGCGTCACTGGATCCCAGAACAGCTCTGCTAGTTCTGTTTCCCTTCAGGCCTCCCGGAGTAAAAGAACCAGGGTGTGAAACTAAAGACCCCCGACTGACCACCGCCTCACATTAACCTGCAGAGACTCCCTGAACCCCCCGGTCTGATCAGAAAAACCTTGTGTTGTTACAGCATGGGAACTAACGATGAAGACATGGTGCAGTGGATTTCACTGTACCATACAGGTTTTGCATGGACAGGTTGATCTATAAATGGACACATCTGTTAAGTCACAATTCCTTGTTAAAGTTTGCCACTCATTGTGGGCTCTCTTAAACATAAACTCTCCTTTACAGACGGAAAGCTAATGGTTTCCAAGTGGCAAGACGTCATCACATTCATTTGTAACTGCGCTGGAAAACTGTGAAGCATTGGGTGAACTTATCAATGAAGTTTTATTTCATAACACATTCATAATTCTGTAATCTGAGATCACAAAAATATCTCTCCACAGTATGTGCAACCCAGAGTCTGTGCTATCGTTAGAAAAGCTGTTTTCCATCTAGAAACCGCTGCTCAGACAGTGCACTGGATGAATATATTACTTCGCTATTGACATGTTGATGCCAAACGTCATCTGAAAATGACTATGAATAGACCCGGTGGTTTTCCACCTGAAAGAAAAACAGTGAATTTGCAAGCTAAGAAGGTACATGCAGCAAATCCGAACCTAAGGAGCACTAACTGACGGCCAGACAATCATTTTCAACTGAGCTGAGGGATTGGGCAAATTTGCAGATGCAGCTGTGCTTGTCGTTAGTCAGCCCACGTGGATCCACTCACCATCTTTATGGAAGTGCTCCTACTAAATTGTATTATATTAGATTCCAGCGTTCCTCCCCTCCCTTCCTCTCTGGTCTCACACTCCTTCTCTCCAAGCAGCACTCGGCTGATACTGAACAGCCAGAGCAGAAGCTGTTTCTCTGGCCAGCATTTCACGACGCACTCTTAGCAGCTTCTTGTCTTTGCTGATGGCAGCGAAGCAGGGCTACTGGACAACCCCTGTGTCTGCATCTAATTAATGGGTGTGAGAGGTTGTAGGGACGATATGGAGACTCTCCTTTGTAAGAGTAAATGTGCAAAAATACCCAGAGGTCCTGTTCACAGCTCAACACATATACAGTTAAGTTGCGCTTACAGAGAGTCATTAAAACTGCATTATTGCACTAAGTGCTGTGAGGAGAGTAACTAAATGAGCACTTGTTAGCTTTATGGCGCTGGTGGTATTGGCTTAGAGTCTGAAACCTACAACACTAGGCTTCATGGGCCACAGAAATTTATTTCAAACAAGGTCGTCGAGGTCATATTAAACCAACTCTGAAGGAAATCCTGCAAAATCAGCATCTGCAAAGTAATTCAAATTCAAATTTGTATTAATGAGTAAAGCATTTTTAAGAGCTCTGGAGGTGAGAATATAATTAAAATAATGACAGTAAGTGTCATGGACAAAGTCAAGAAAAGACACACTTTGGATCTGTTTTCCTTCAACTCCTATTAAAATGCTTTAAAAACTCATTTAATTTGTGTATTTCATTTGACTCAAGGCCCCTCTACACTCTCTGATGTTGGGCTGTACAAGCAGAGTAGGGATTTCTGGCACATCTTCACTTACTTCCAAGGTGTTTAAGGGACAAAACTCAAGCAACAGGTTTAGGGTTCCCAGATAAAACTCGACAATTGTGAAAGAATTGTGATAAAATATTTGGTCCTCGATCCAAAGACCGGTCCGATTTAGAGCTTTAGAGCCCAAAGACAGCTGCTATGACCAACGTCTACAAACCAAACAATCACAATACAGCCTCAGACGACACAGAATCACAGAATGTACTTGCCAACACAACACTGTAAGCGCCATTTTGATAATAAAGAGAAAAAAAAAAAGAAGTTTGTGGAAGTCTGGAAAAGAAGAAAACACTGTGCAGCACAGAAGTACTGGCACTATGGCTAAGTTGGTTTTTTTTTGCTGCATTTTCACAAGATGAGAACGCTGCAAACTCATTTCAATCTGATAACAGTCTGACATGAATTGCAAGCATTTTATTTGGCTTTTCGCACACAGCGTGATGTGCAATGGACCTGTAAGGGTGCTGTTATTGCACAGTGTGTCGAGACCTTTAAACATGAAGGAGGAAGTGATTTCGTCCAACAGCCTAAAAAAAGCTGCACCTCATACAGCAAACCATTTAAACTTAATTTGTATTCAGTGCAAACTACAATAACATTACGTGCTAAGAGCAACGTAATGCACCACTAATGCACAACATCATGATAACAGTAAAATGTTACTGTCTGGCTTTAAATGTGTCTGTGTGGAGATGGGTGGCTTAATGTACTAAAGAGTCACATTGTGCAGCGAGGGCTGTAAGACCAGACTTGACAATGCGTCTCATAGAGCCGCTCCTCAACATGAAAAATGAAGTGACTCATTTATGAGTGCATCTGCTGAAAGAAGTGAGTTAATGCATCAGACAGCCGGGGGAAGATCAAAAACAAAGACCTGAGTTCTTGCCTGCAGGGTCGTCCAGGAGAGTGGACATGTTCCTCATAAATGCCACCCTCAAGATATCGCTCGAACACATCACGGCTTTAGATAGCTTGCCATCCCTATAGAGAGCTTGGATAAAAATGCAAAACGTGCATTAATGGGTTTTGATGAAAGCATCTGTACAGCACAGAGCTTTCTATTTCGGTCTATAATGAGCTCAAAGATGGCAAGGTTAAGAACGTTAGTTATGTAAACTGCACTTTCTCTTTGGCGTCACTCAGCTGTTTGTCTTACTGTGGGTCTGTAATTAGAATGGTGCAGACATTTGATTTGAAAAAGGAAAAGGTCACAGAGGATTTAGAGTTATAAGCTTTAACAGCAATAAACTTTAACTGTCTAAAGTCAAAGTCAGAATTAACAAACGCTGAAGTACACGCACAAAGTCTTCCACTGAAATATATTCTGGGATTCTCTCTATTGACGTTACTCTGTCCAATAACATCCAGCCTCCAACATGTAGCATGTGCTGCAGGTGTACACCATATTCTGTGGTTCAAAGGTCTCTGCATCCACTGCTGTCATCACGGCTGATGTATTCTGCAGCTTACAGACAGCAGATGCTCCCCTCTGCATGGTACATTTGGTATGGGGCAAGCTCATCTTCACCTTCACCTCCATCCGCTGACACCGTCCATCGACGCGCGTCAACCCGTGAACCAAACATTATCCAGGTCTGGAGAGGACTGCATTATTTCAAATGTGAAACAGCCTGGTTAGAATAAGAGATTGATTTTGATAGACTGCTGACAAAGGGTTTGAATACTTAAAATTTTCCAGATATTGTCAGGCTAAGTCAGGAATAGGACTGTAAAAGAGGTGTAACCCAGTCCTCCTAACCGAGATATTTTGGATCCAGTTCAGTGGAAATTCAGGAAAGGGGAATAAAACTAGAGGGAAACTTTCTCCACTCCACTCTCTCAAATCTACAATTACGCTTTATCACCAGTTTAAAGTGTTTATATTAATGAGAGAAATCTTCCAAGTCAAATTTCTTGCATGTGTAAACTCACTGGGCGTATAAATCTTGAAGAAAACTTTAAGTGTTCTTAGAAAAGTTAAGTAGGCTGCAAAAAAAGGTCCAACGCACTGAGCCTGCTGGATGCAATTCTAATGAAATCATTTCAGATTTGTAAATTAAAAACTAGGCTCAAAACATTTGCAGCATTAAATGAGCATTAGGTGATTTCTTTGGTTCTGGAGCATTCAAACCTTGAATTGTTATTTCTTGTTGCAAATTGCTGCACCAACTCTTATAGTTGTACTGTATGAGTCATCGTTGTATCCTGGGTGTGCATTGATGGGCCAAGGATGACAGTCAGTCCTGGTCAGGGTACAAATGTCAATCTGGCCACACAAATACTCAGTTTATGTACACATTCATTGGCCAGCTTTTATTTTTTATTGGTTTATTATGTCTCTTGAATCCATACAAAGAGCAGGTATCTAAAAAGGTTAATTTCACAGATTCAAGGTCAGTATTTTGCTGTGTATGTCAGGGTTTTATAGGTTGTGCTTGGAAAAGAAATAACTACGCCAAACACACATTACCTGCAATGAACTGTGTTGTTAAAGGTCAGGACCTTTTCTGATTTCACACCTATGGAGATCTTTAATCCAACCATGGTTACAAGCAATAGTGTGTTTAAAACGAAATGTGAAAATAGGCTGTTTTGTAAAGGTTTCATTATTGGCTTAGTTTAACACCATATTAAGCACAATAAAATCTCCTGACTCTTCTCTTCAAAAGGTGCAACACTCTCAACCTGCCTGGATGCAATTTCAACGAAATAGTTTCCGAATCGTAAACTTGATGCGTGGTTGAAAACATTTGCAGTGTTACATTAGCATTAGGTGCAATCAAAGCTATCGGCTAACCACAGGCCTTTCAACTGGTTTGGAGGTGGATTCTTCTTTTACTGCAGTTCAGGGAACAGACGGCTGAAGTATTTACTGTAAGGGCTTAATTGAAAGAATAGAGACGCTGCAGTTGCTGGCAGAATCTGTAGATGTTATCTTTTTTTTTTTTAGATCTACAGTACATGGTGAATCCTTTAATTTTGTGAGGAAGTGTCTGTTTATTTCTCTTTCTCTCTTCCTTACTCCACTCTTTTCTTTCTTTGTTCTCTTGCCTTTTGCTCAGCCACACCTGTTCCTCGTCCTTTATTGCCTCCCCGTCTTTTCTCCCTCCTGCAGGAGTGAGAAAATTACAGCTTGTGAGGAGCTTCCATATTATCTCAAATTGGCCTCCAGGTGCCACTGATTAGCTCATCAAAGGTAAGAGGTTTAAAAGGGATCTGGACCAGTTCTACTGTTTTGGATGTCTTGACAAAGGTTGGAGGTCTAAAATATTGAGACCAAAATTTAAGAGTCTACAGCCATGCTAGCAGCTCTGTGAGGCTGCACTTAGGCACAGTGGTGTTTTGAGCTAAATGCTAATGTCAGCATGCTAACATGTTCACAATGAGAATGTTAACATGCGGCTGTTTAACATGTATAAAGCAGACCATCCAACATTTTAGATATTTCAGTCTTGACCAAAGTGGTGGACCGACAGATGGACACTGCCATCCACAGACATGTTGCTACCGTGGCCCAAAAAGCCACGTTTTTGGGAGGAAGTGGGTTCTCACTTTTTTAAAAATCAGTCCAATCTGCTTTCACTCTAAAGTTACACATGCACAAAAGTACCACATTAGGTAAACATACCAGCGTACAGATGTGTCTGAACACACACAGACAAAAGGTCATGCCCTTGTGAAAAACTTATTTGACATGAAATTAAAAGACAGGACCTCGGTCTTTGCTGTGTTGTGACAGTTGAAACATCAGTGGGCGTCTGGATGGACTGACATGTGAACAAAAGTCACAGCAGGTGTTTCAGCTCCAGTCGAAGGAGAAAGAAACCAAACCATGTCTGGTGTCGGGCACAGGCGGGCCCAGAATTACCTTGACTTTTATTCCCGATGGGGCCAATTCCTCTTATACCAAACTGTGAGGTCTCTGCTGGGTCCTGCTCCCACTGCCGTTATTTTGCAGCTGTCCAAATTGATTACACAATAGTTGTAAATAGGCACCAGCTGTCAGGAGAAAGAAGAACATAATCAAGCTTTTTTAAAAGTGGTTATGTGAAGAGTTTTGAGAACCTATGCTCCTCCTTTTATCTTCATTTTCAATCCCTGCTTTTCACTTATACTGTTTTCTCAACCCATTTCCCTCCTATTCCAGGTAAACTTTCACCCACTTTTTATAGCACTGCTGTCTTTTATTTCACTTCACCAGAATAAAAAAGCACATACCAGAATAAGATGAACATCCACGACCATCACCTCCCTCTCCTGCCTCACTAAATTGGAAAATATGCTGTATCTCATTGGGCCTGTAGTGCAGAGACCAGTACACATGATGTTGGTGTGGTTTGTTTGCGAGGCGGCGCGGAGGCTGGAGGTTATTTTCTCAGCGCAGACATGCTCTCAGCCCTGTGGAGGGGGAAATGCAGTGGTGCGGAATAGAGAGCTTTTTAAAAGCCAGTGAATAAAAGCTTTGACATCCCCTCTGCCCCGCGTCCCTGCCGCCGTCCCATCTTCTGTTTCCTCCAGCTGCCCTCACGCCACTGTTTCTACCAGAGCACGTTGAGATGCAGCGAACACAATTAAGCCCCGATGTAATGAAATCACACTGTGCTCTGGTTAATGGAGATGTTTGTGAACGGGGTCAGCGAGTGGACTCTCTGTGTGTGTGTGTGTGTGTGTGTGTGTGTGTGTGTGTGTGTGTGTGCGCGCGTGCAGGGAATAGAGGCAGCTGTCGGGCGTTCCTTTTACGATTTTCAAATGGACCACCAGCCAAACCTTTCCCATTAAGACAAAGTGAACAAATGAAAGATTCAGGTTCAGGATCTCTAGTTGAAGTGTATAAACTCCTATAAAAAATCCCCACTTAGATATGAAGTTATCTCATCAATATAAAGTATTTATTTGACAGAGGTATTACAGTGGATTCGAGTGTCCCCATACCGCATTTTCTTGATTAACCTCATAAAAAATAGTGGAGTGTTTAGTCTGGCTGATGGACAAAGTGAAGTGATTATATCTCAGCCTCTTGCGTGCTGCCAAGAACGACAGCTAACAAATTATTTCGAATACGTTACTGTACAAGTTCTTAATAAAGGTAAAAATAATTTTTCCACTGCACGTTGAATAATAAATTTTGTTTTAACATCACTGCCAAGTTGCCCGCGCAAGAACAACCCACTAAAAAACACATTACACTGAACATAGCAACACTTCATTATACTCCGTGCGACCTTATCCAGCAACACCTCGTGCAGAATCCGATAGATTAAATACTCGTTGACATTTAATTCCTGGATCGCATCATAGCGAGCTGGTGACCTCCGATCGGTGCATAGTGAGTCAGACTGAGGTCTCATTATACGCTGTACTGTAGATGTCAAGCCCTCACACACAGGACAGAGCACAATGTCTGAATCGGGAATCAAACTCCTTCCTCAGCCTCAGATATTCAAGTAGCTCTTGAACACAGTGATTCTGAGCAGTAAATCAACCAGATAATGAAAAAGGTCCATATGAGCAGCAGCAGAGGCCCAAGACCAGATTAATGGACCTAATGAGGTGGATATGTAGCACAGCAGCACTGGGGCAGGTTGCTGTTTGGGGTATTAAGTACATGAGGTAATTCAGCATGTTCCAGTCTCCCGTGTTACACCCTTCATGTTAAAATAGTGAAAATAATGTGTCATCTAGCAGCCAATTGTCCAGATGTTGTTATTGTGGAAATTGGAAACTAATAGTAGAAAGTTGTCTGTTTTTTATTTGGAGGTCAGTTGTAGTTTTGTTCAGTCTTAAGGAAGGATTCATCCATAATAGAAGCTGTTTCTATTGTGGATGGATTGGATGATTCTGCAGGACAGGATCTATGTCCAGTGCCAACGTTTAAAACCAATAAAGGTTGAAGACAAGGAGTCAGCCTCTGAAGTCTTTACTGGAAGCAATTGTGAGACTGTGAAAACAGTATTGGACAACAAATCCAATGATAACAACTCAGAAAATAAAAGACTCTGACTGGAGGTTTTATAAAACATTTGCTAGTACAGTAACAAGGAATCTGGATTCACAAATTAATACATGAAACAGACATAAATTAGATATTTCCGTTACGTTTTCCACGTTTTTTTTTTTTATCGTTTCAGGTTTGACTGGCGTCTTTTAATTATGCCATCTTGTTGCGCACTCTTCCTCTGCAATGGTTTAATGGCACTGGACTGGAAAATTAGCACTACCAGCTGTTAAATCTTGATGTGCTCAACTCCTTATATTCACATAATGGTAGTGGATGAAAACATATTAATTCACACTTTCTTTTGCTGATTTTCTGGAAATTCTGTTAAAAATTTGTTCTACATTTGGATGAAAACTTGACGACTGTCAGATTATCGTCCCTGATGCCAGGCAGAAACAAAGAATCACATTAATCAACATTAGGTCCCCATAAGAAGTACAACACAATAATTAATATAGTAAACATGCATGTACACAAGAGTAAGAGTAAAAAGAGAAATATACAGCTAGGCTAACTGTAAATTAACAATTACCTAGAATGTTTGTTTTATTAGCGACACATTAGCCTCAGATAGCTAGATAGCTAGTTGGCTATGATGGCTAGCTTGGTTAGCAGTAAACTGATAATAGAAAAACTAAATTAACAAATCAACAAACACTAAACAGCTATAATAAAACAATACCTACAGATAATGCATCAACAGAGTAGATAAAAGATGGCTGTCAATATTTGCTTAGTCACAGATTTGACAAAATGGTGGACGTCACATTGTCAGTTAAACTGCTTTAGAACTGTGCCAGTAGGGGTTGCTATAGCAACATAATGTTCAACTGAAACTAACTGCTGGTGGCAGAATAGTAACATTAAACCATAGAGTGCTGCAGGAATGAGTCCTAACACAGGGAAATGAGTTAGCATTTTTGCACTTCCTGTTCTCTTGTCTCGAAGTCAGTGGGTTTTTTGAATGGGTTTTTGGTTAGATGCCTGAAATAAGGTCTGTGGTTAACATAAGCTCAAGAGATTTTCACGTTTTATTCAGTAAATACCCCACTCGTGAATTTTGAAGCTTTCACGTGTCTTAAAAAAGGCGGTTGCTAACAAGTGGCTAAATGAGACTACAGAGGCTTAGTGGTGGTGACGTTGAAGTCATGCTAACGTTAGCTTTTTACTTCTGGCGATTGCATTTACACTTCAAAAATGACCACAAAAAGTGGTGTTCATTTGTCATCATTTGTTATCTTGCTGAACAAAATGTCTAAGTATCATAAACTTTTGTTAGCCACAGAGCTTATTTTCTGTAATAATCCGAAATCCAATGGAAAAATCCCATTGGCTTTTTGTCAAGGGAACCAGGGCGATGCTAACTTCCGGGTTAGCCTACAAAAAAACTTCATCCATGCAGAACTCTATTATGATGGTCTTATTTTAAAAGCCATTTTAAAATATCCTGTTGGTCTGTTGGAGTTACTAAAGCTCCTTGTAACCACTGTTTTGAAAAGTGCTATGATTAAAGTTTAATCCACCCCAAATCTTCAGTGTTTTTGTTGCCTAATCTTAACCTACAACGCCTCAACCATGCAGTATTTGACACTCAGTTGTCATTTTATGTAATCTAGAGTTTGCATGCCCAGTATCAACTGTTCCATTTGGCAGATGAGTTGCAAATATACATGCAGACTGCTGGTGTTTATATTTGTCTTTGTCTTAAATGTCTTAAACTGGTGGTGAGAGATTTACAGATGTAGCGGAGTGGCATTAAAAAGACTGCTGCTAATGTGCTGCTCTGCTCTGTGTCTGCAGTGACATTTGGAGGAGGCGTTTCTATTTGGGTTCTTACTTGGAACTGCAGTGTGTAAACATGACAAAACACAGCGTCCAGCAGCGTTTTGTACTAGTTATGGTTTATGTTCAAGTAGTTGCTGTTTATATGAAAACAAATAAAAGTATTAGTGTATATGTGCGTGCTGGATGGAGTTGATTTGTTGTAGCACACTGTTCAGGTCTCTATCTGCCCTTCTTTCCTTTCCGACCCCTCCCTCCTCACCCCCTCGGACAGCAGTGCAGCAGTAGTAATGGGTATGCCGTTGGTTACTGGGTCCTCTGGGGTATTAATCAGCTAACTGGCTGCCATGGAGGTGGGTGAGGCTCCTGACACTGATGCACAGGCTTTTTAATCAAAACTTCATGCACAAATTGCCCTGTGTTTGAAAGACTGATTAAATTACTGCTTTGATCTCTTGAAGCCAATTTAGCTCTTCCTGCCGGATCACACATGTATGTATATGATGCAAACAAACAGACATACAAGAAGATGCATGTGAAAAATGCACAATCATGCATGTTGACTCTCACTGAGAGCTGTACACAGCCCTTAAAAACCAGGTAACAGTTATGATTTATGATTCAGGAGCATTAATGCAGCATAAAATTCAACTTTCTTCCCCACAGCAGATCGTGAGAATCGTTCTCCCAAGAGTTCATGAGCTGCATTGAAATCTCCGCTGCTTACTGGAACTCTCACTCAGGTGCATAACGCAGACATCCATCTAACAGCTCCTCTGTTGCCGACGCTGGCTCCAGACCAACATTATTATTGCCCTCTTTACATTTAAAGCCTTTACATATGGCTTCACCCAGAAATGATTTGTGCGTCCAGCGTTTCACACTTCAGAGCTCCTCCGAATGCTTTAGCGAAACGACTCAAGGAGATTTTCAAAAAACACTCACCTGGGGAATTGAACCCAGGGCCCCGGGATCACATGACACCTGAGAAGCTGTAGGACTTGATGGAGAAGAGGGTAATCATGAGATATGTGATAGGAGCAAGAAACCATATCTGACAGCGTTGGCATTGCCGTGGTGTTTGGTTGATGCTGTCTGCTGCTCCGTGTGAGTGAAATGCTAATTTAAAGCAATTTCTTTTTTCGCATTCTGCATTGGTTTAACCTTTTTCTGGGGGGACACCAGCTGTTATAAGGTAAGTAGACAATAACAGAAAAGGAAAAAAAAACCCTAAATTGACTTTTTTTGCTCTACTTTGCAACCTCCACACATATCTGGCACCCAAGCTAGCTCACACAAACCGCAAAATGTATTTGCAAATGCAATGTCACCCAGCTCTTGTGTGCGCTGTTGAAACTCATCTGTAGTCCATTAAACAGCCTGTTCAGGAAGAGTACTTTAGTTTCACGGAGAGGTTTTCTGTCAGGGCTTGTTTGCTGTAAACTTTCTATTCGCCTTTTTAAGAATTTATACAGATTTTGTACAGCGAGTACATTTCAGATATCAACATCGATGACAGTGGCCACACGTCCAACAAGCAAATGACGCAGATAAAAAGGATCAAAACCAAATTAGGGGGTGAATTCAATCTCTCCCATAGAAGCACTTTGTACTGCAGGAATCCAGGAAGCACAACACTTAAGCAGAGGAGAGAGAGTGAGTGAAAGGGTGGAAAGAAAGAGTGGCTGATGGAAAGGTAATATAAGAGGGAGCACAGGAGGAATGAACAGCAGTCTGGAGAGGATGGCATGGAGGAGAGAGGACTCTTCTTTCTTTGTGAAGGCCCGTCCGGATGAATCATGGGGTGGACCAAACGCTGTCCAGTTTAAACTAATGGGGAGGGAATTTATGGTAACACTTAAAGAATGAGATCAATAGCAGCAGTGCTTCCAGCAGTTAGGAGAAGGAGGAGAGCGCTGGCCCAGCGGAGGGTCAATATCGTCCAAACAGGATCAGTTACAGTTCTGTTACAGCACGCCGGCAGTCAGAGGGAGAAACAGAGGTCAATACCAGTTACCTTTGGCCTTGTAACAGGTTTGAAACTCACAAAGTAAACGCACAAACACTCTTAACAATATCCAGTCACTTTACTTTACTGTGAGCTGTGAGCCAGACCCTCCAGGATCTCGCAGTTTCTTTCTTTTTTACTGAAGATAAAGGCCTAATTTGACTTCGGATTGTGAAAGTGGTTCTTTCAGAGCGATTATTTTTATTCAGCTGCATTTATTAACAGGTTGTTTTGTTTTGCCAATTATGTTTTTGATTTGAAATGTTATTCCTGCCTGGATTATGTTTTTTCCTGCAAAGGAAGTGCTACATTGCATAAGTTGGAAGCAGGTGGTCGGGATTGAAAGTGGGTGTATAAAGCTCAGGAATCTGACCCTGGAGACCGGGTTTGGCATCCTTTGAGTCCTGTGTGTGGTTAGGTTTAGGCAACAAAAGCTCTTTGGTTAAAGTCAGGGAAAGATCCTGATTCTGGTTAAATGTTCAAAAAAAGTGAACACGTCCTGTCTCATGCTTTAAGTCTCTGTAGACTTTTTCAGTATTAAACCACGACCACCGTTGTTCCCTGACCTTAACCAAGGACTGACTGCCTAAACATAACATAAAAAAGTTTAATATGGAAAAAAAAAAAATATATATATATATATATATATATATAAATATATAAGATTTACCCCAAAGATAGACTCCGTGAAATAACATTATTTCAATCTAGCCCAAGATTTGTTTGTTTTGGTTTGGTTGAGTTTGTGTCTCTGAGTTAGTTTCTGTTATTTAATTTAACTTGTATAAAAAGTATTCAAATGTGCAATGGACTTTGAAGTAAACGCTTCTCTGGAAGATGATGAAGAAAACATTGCAATAAAGTACTTTTTAAAAAACAAAAGTTTAATAAAGCTTTAGTTGCTACAAGCAAATATTGTTTTATAAGAGTGGATATTATTGGAAAACAAATTAAATATGTTGTCAGTGAACATTTTACTGATTCAACTTTCAGTATTTTGCGACTTGCCACTGTTTTTCATTATATTGATAAAACAAACATTCTCATTCTCCAAATGCATCTGCTATTACAAATTAATAGTATATAAGCATATTTTCTAGGAAACAGGGTTTATTGCAGTCAACAGTGACTGAATTTGCTGCAGCTTTTTGGTTGATTTGACTTTGGCTTGCCATGATTGGTGAAAATTGACTTTTTGTGCCTAAAAATTCTGGGGATTCAAAAAAAATAAAATAAAGATTGATGGAATTTAACATTAATATTTGCAATTGCAAAATCATAACTTCCTGGAGGGAATGACACCCCACCAAAAAATTGTTGATATTGAATAATCATCATGGATTAAATACAGTGTCAAGCGTCAAAAGCCAAGATTTTTAAACTTCTTTCTACAGTTTCTGCACATGGCGACTCTGGCATGGTTAAGGCCAGAAAAAAAAAAAGAATCATGTTTACAGTTTACAAAGAAGCCAGTATTAACTGTTAGTGATGTGACGGGACACAAACTCCACCCTCTCACATAAAAGTTGCATGTGCTACGTGTCAATCCATCACCTCAACCATTAAACTTTCTGCTTCACAAACTAAAGGAACACTGCTCCTTAAACCTGCTTCATGTCAGATTCACACCTTCACCCCCCCCAGAGGAGACCCTTCCTTTCTGAATCAGATTTTCTCCTGACCCTGAACGGTGTTAAAACGCTGCTATGGACACTTGCTGGTTTTAGGACTCTGGGTAAATTGTGTGGGGCTTTACTTCCATTAAAAACAGTTGCATAGGATGGAGTCGCTGCCTCGCTCCACAGTGGTTTTCAACAATAATTATCCAAGGTGTTTCTTTTGATATTCACAGTAAAATGCCTTTTCATTTACGCTTGGCTACAGCTAATATTGCATTTTCTCAGGCAGTGGGAGGATGTTTTTTGAAGACAGCAGACTCTGACATTTAAACAGTGGGGTAAAAGCTTTGGATGTGAATGAGCAGTCCTGGTTTTTATTTTCCTCTCTACTCTTTCCCACGTTGTTTTTCCCCTTTTCTTCCTTTTTTTCCCTCTTACTTCACTCTCTGAACCAAAAGTATTGAACTTATTGACACAATGGCTCAAATCCCAATTGAACATGTTGCACTCATCACAATGCAGGATCTACATCCAAAATAAACTCTACTTCACCCTCCTGTGATTTTGAAGTTATGACTCCAGCTTCGATCCAATGTCTGTCTTTCTTCTGACTTGACTCCCTTGTCTTTCTAGTCTGCCAGTGTCAACCTTTTCGAACGTGAGTATTTTCTAGATTTAGTGTGGGAAAATAGAGCCCAGCATAACATCCAAACAGTGCAGACAAACTATAAGGACCTGGAGTTAAGGAGGAAAGGGGCTGAGATTTCAGACAGCTGTCAGACATTTTATTTTATGATTTCAAATGGACCACCAGCCAGGGTGGTAGCTAAGGATTCTGGGTCCCAGAAAGAATATTACTCTGCCCCTCCCCACCTAAAATACCCCTGCTTTCAAGTAAAATAATCCTCCTGGAATTTCTGTGGGTAATCTCCAGCTGTGGGCACCAAGAATCATGACCCCCTTCCTGCCACTGCCATTGTGTGTCTGCATGCTGGGTTCAGTTGGTTTTGTTTGAATAATTGAACATGTACCTCCTTGAGAGAGCACAGTAGGAAAATAGCCATTTAAAAGCCAGAAAAAGAGTACTTAAATACTTCCTTTACTGTAATTTTAGAATTTACAGGAAGAATTTAAGCATTTGAGGTCATTTCCCTTTGATTTCCTTTAAAATGAATTAAAGCTATTTTCTATATAGCTCCTTTGATACCTATAAAGCTCTTTGAATTTAAAGGCAATTTGACGCACACATGGAAAATGTCAATGTCATGCCACCGCCATGCAATTATTGTACACTAATACCACTGTGGTCTGGAAATGTGTTGGAGAAAGAATCACTGACATGAGACAAAAGGTGTGAAACACTGAAGATGTGAACAATATGGCCTCAGTTTATTTCCTCAGGTTTCAGGGACTGGCTTCAAATATTTGCACCTGACGGGTCACATGAAAAGAAAAGACCCAAGGCCGTTATTGTGGTACAACATGATTGGTTCAACACATTTTGATTTAGCTTCTTTTATATGAAGGATTTTAATAAGTTCCATTTTCAAAGTCTGCTTGTGATCTGGAGGGAATTCATGAGGTAGTTTGATGAGAGGTCAATGCTTTCCATGCATAGACACAATAAAGAGTCCAATAAACTAAAGTCCAATATTACCGTATCCTGTATAGGCTGGGGGTGCAGGCGGTCGCTGTACATTGAGGTTGGAAGCAGGACAACATATGCTGCGTATCAGAGAGGAGTTACCTGTCTGTCTCTCTGCAGTCTGGCATGTGTTTGGCTCTGGTTTGGGAGGACTGGGACCTGCTGTCAGTGTGATGGAGAGCGTTGAGCTCTGGGGAAGGAGAGGGTGATGACAGTGTTTAATCCGTCTCCGTGGCTCAGGCCTGCTGTCCACTTCACTGCCCCTCTGGTAAAAATAAAAACGGATCGAACTCTCAACCCTGCAACCGAGCAGAAGACGACCACGCGTGGGACACAGGAAGATGAGGAGAGGGGAGTGAAGTACATAGGTGTGGGGGGTAAAAGCACTGAAGTGGATGTCTGGATGGACACCAAGGTTATGTTCTCATCAGCTGTGTCTCCCACTACTCCCCTGCAGTACCTTCAGTCTCACTGTACTGCATTATATGCTCACTAAATCTAACGTGGACCCCTGGTTTTGCTCTGCTGTACTGTACAACACCGTGCCCAGCTGGAGGTATGCCATGTCTGTTTCGTTTTAAAGATCCAAACCTCTTATTACAAGAGTTCGGGCCAGCCAGGGGCCGCTCTGGGAAAGCCATTAGGAGGTGTGTGTGTGAGCTGAGCCAGCCTTGGTGCGGTTACAGTAGTGCAGGGCTCTGTCTAATGACTGGAGTGGCCTGTCTCTGCACTGTAATGAAGGCAGGAGTTACTTAATCTTCAGCCTGACTTTATAAGGTGTCCTTTCAACCCCACTGGAGCAGGGATAAGTGTAACACTAGAGACAAATCCTTATACAGAACTGCAGTTTGACTGACCACACCGAGCAGAGCTGACAGCACGCTTACATGCAACACTCGACTCCGCTTGTAAGGTCAGACCGCTTGTGCCTCCATTATGAAAACTGCTTGTTTTTATTGTTTCATGAGATGTTGCATTCCATGGCAACAGTGATTGGGCTGTAAATCCAGCGATGATGGGAGGAACGGTGCAGCACAGAGGGCTGGTGAAGGGTAGTGAGTGGAGGGGATGGGGGGGGGTATGCAATTAGAGGAGTGAAAGACCACCAGGGCGGCTGCTGCCCAAACCCTCAGCTGCCACATATTTAAAGAATTCAGAGAAAATAGCAGCAGTACCAACACCAGTGACAGTGAGTGAGAGTGAGAGAGGCAGATTGCAATTTGAGTTGTACAAACATTGTTTGGGTGGCAGAGCCGCTCCGGAGACAGAACTCGCCTCATTGGCTGCGTTGAACCTCAGTGGGTGGAGACAAAGTGACTTTTAGGAGGGTGGGGGAGCCACGGCAAACAAGAAACTGTGGTCATCACATACAGAACAATAGGCACTTCAGAAATAACTGTTTCACTCTAAACTCGGCTCTGTTTACTGTCATGTTTTACTGTTTGTAAAAGTCAATGACACAAACAAAGTCTTAATTTCAGCCTCAGAGTATTAATTACAAGTAGGATGAGTGAATTATTGTGGGAGTCAGTTAATAAAAATACAGTTATTACCATTAACATTCACAATAATGCAATCAGTATAACTTGCGTAGAGGGAGCAAATTCTGCTACAGGTTTTTGGTGTTTTTTTTTTTAAAGATACATGGATGGAAGAAGGGCTGGAAGAATAAAATTAAAGCTGACAATAGAGCCTAAAATTAGGACCATAATCATATGTACTGAAAACACACTGTACAATGATGGTGCCCAGTAATATACTGAACATAGGAGAGCAAATCAGCAAATATCACACAGGTCAATGTCATGCCATCACAGAGTTAGAGGTCTGTTATGTAATCTAGAGTTAAGAGAGAGCATAATAGTTACAAATGACATTTGAACATTTGAAAAGGACATTGATTATAATAACATCACAACACTATGTACTGTAGAGAAATGTGTTCAACCACACAACATCCAAATTAGTTTCGAGGTTCAGCTTAATTGTCATTATACAGTAAAGGGTTGCACAATGAAATGGAAAATAAAATGTTTGTAGCTCCCTCCTGCTGCACGCAGAAAATGTAGAAACAGGACAAAGATATTAAATTAGTGTAGAACAAGTTAGAATAAGAAAATACACTTCAATAACAGCAACACTGAAGAAAGAAACAAAGAAACGTTACTATATTTACAAGGAAAATACACAGTTATATACAATGATACTGTAACATTTAATATCCCCAAATTTCCAGGCAAACTGTTCACAAATTAGATGAAAAATGCCCCTCTTGAACTTTATTAGCAAGGTTCAGTCTATTCACCAACCACAGAGCAGAGAGACAGTTCGTCTCTGCTGACTGAAACAAATGTTGTATTAACGTAAAGCCTCCACATCTGCATCGCAATGCACATCTTGGGTGATTATCTTTGTACCCTGCACGTATTGTTTTTACTTCACACTGTGAACTTTTTCACATCCCTTGGTTAACATTTTGCACGTCCTGCACAAACTGTACAGCTCTTCATTTTCATAAAATATATATTGTACAGACCTTCCTTATGTTATCTAATTTTATTTTAGAACATTTCTTAAACCTTTTCTATTTGTATTCTTGTCTTGCTTGCTTTTTATTTTCTTTTACTTTATGTATTGTTTTTATTTTTCTCTACTATGCTTATTTATGCACCAATATACCCAAGCAAATTCGTTGTAAGGGAAAACCTACCTGATTCTGATACCTCAATACAGAGAGTCGTTTCCTGCCTTGATGGGAGAAGCAGCTTTTATGTTCTGTCCTTTAACGATGGTTGTTCTGCTTATTCAACTAATTAGTGTGTTTGCTTATGATGGAAACTCTACCTTCACTTGGGATTCTTCACAATCTTCTCACTCAAAGTTGCCATTGACCTTTTCTTTGGGGCGCCATCAGGAGAGCAGAAATCTAAAACGATTAATATGTTTACTTAAACCACAGACCGCTGATTGATACCTTGATTGATTGATACCTTGATTGATTGAGTCGGGGGGCAATTACATGAATCAAAAGATCAGCGCTTTCCAAACAGTGTAAACAAGCCATTACCACTGAGCCTTTCCTTCCTTATGAAGCTCAAGTACAAATACAGGTAGAGCTCCTGTCCATGTCTGAAATCCATATCCTGCTGGCTTCCCATTGGTCCAAAGTCTACCTCTGGTCCACAGGCAACCCCCTTAATGACCTGAGGTGACCTTTCTAATGGGCAAGGGCATTGAAGAACGGACATAGCCACCGGTTCTCCATCATGGCAGAGAAAATAAAGAGGAAGGAAGTGACAGCTCAGAGAAGGTTGATGCTTCCCATATGTCAGTGTTACTGGGGCTAGTTTCTAATCATGGCATAGCCTGGAGACGTATGAAGTAAGACAAACTTTAAAACAAACCAATCCACTGGTATTATTCCCATGACGGCTATTAATATACACAAGAAAAATGATGATGAAAAAATGATGAGCGGAAGGAGATGATTACATGAGACGTCTAATCCAGAGGGAAGAGATCTAAGACATCATACCCACAAACATTAGCTCTAAGCTAACAGACGGTACATATACACATGTGCAGCTTTGAGGCACTGTATTGCTGCCTCTTGAGGAAACCCTTAGAGCTGTACAGTAACAGTATTTACATCTCAAGCGTGTGTGTGTGTGTGTGTGTGTGTGTGTGTGTGTGTGTGTGTGTGTGTGTGTTTTTATGGCCCTTCGAGTCAAAGCACAAAGTGGAGGAAGTCACCAAAGTAACACATCAAATTAGAGAGGCAACCATCTTGTCAAACACGCCCAGGAGCTGCCCCTCTGAGTGACGAGGGTTAACCATGCATGCAGATATTATCAAAAGAGGAATGCAACATCACCATTAGCTTTGTCTGCATTGCTCCAATTTCTCTCGTGTCAGGAGAACCGGTTGCGGCGAGCACGTATTCACAGCATCAACTCCCTCCCCAGTGAGCCAGAACAAGAAAATTCCCATTTAATAAGGAACAGAGGACATGAGTGAGCTGATATAGACAATTCATAACAAATCTAGAAATACAACATCCCTGACATGACGACTTAATAGAAATGGACTAAATTAGTTTTACATGTAATATTGCTGCATGGCTTCATCGACCATATGGTGCGTATAGGAAAAGTCATTCGTCACTGTCAGTAACCTTGCAGGCTTTTTTTTGGCCTGTATTTGAAGCTCACATAGCCATCGCAAATCAATTACAAGTGATATGAGGCTGAACACATGTTGTATGGCTTAAACACTGTACTTATCTCTCTAGCCGTACAACAGGATATCAGTCAAAAATTCATGGTTCGCTGCGTTGCTTTGGGACACGAAGTCCAGCTCCAGGCACCTGCACAGTTAATGTTCACTGGGCTGCATTGCCGCTCACTCACTGGGTTATAACAGTCTTTCCTGGGACCCAGAAGCCATCAAACCTCACCTGTCTGCTGGCTGAGTGAGAAAACCCTTTTAGACTGGACCTCAGGCTGTCAGCGTGGATTATGCAGCCAGCGTGTCTGATAGGCATGGGACAGGCCCCCGCCCATCTACTAAAGCCTGGTTAATGGTTCCTCGACCAGACCTGGTGTCTGACTCATCCCCCTGCCAGCCAGAAAACATCCACACTGATCCACCGCAGCCTCTCATCTGCACAAATCTGCATGAAGAATAACTTATAAGATACAAATACTGCTATTAATAATACATTTTATTTACACTCAGGGGGTCCAAAGATCACTTCTACTCCACCTGGAACCCAGTGATATCTTATCTCAACAAACTAAAATCCCTCCCCATTTCATTTATTTTTCTAGAAACCTCACTGGTAAACTAACTCCATTTCTTTCTCTTTTTGTTTATTTATTCATTGTTATTATTATTTATTTATTTATTTAATTTTTTCTGTCACTTCTACACTGCTCTTAATAAAAAAACATTTTATTTAATTCATAATCAGATCCATGAAAGGAGGGCATAAAATCATTCAGAAAATAATAGGGGAAAGAAGTATTGAAACAGGAAACATTCAGAATTAAAGATATTAAAATTAAAGTTCTTATGGCTAAACATGTTGGAAAACTTGAACTTGAAAGTTTTGTCTTGACCTTGGAAACTCAACTCAAGCTCCACTTACTCTCCTTTTCCAGAGCTTTTGACCATATCACACAGGCTTCTTTAGCAGATAGTTTGCACAGTTGTGGAAGTGTAGGTATTTCAAACTGTCTATTATCCACGCACTTTTAGGACTACTACTACTACTACTACTACTACTACTACTACTACTACTAGGACTACTATCATCTTCTACTACCACTACTACTACTACTACTATCGATGTTGGCTTGAAAGATTTCATCCACTTGAGGTGGACCTTGAGATCGTCTTACTACCTCTCAAATGCAAGTGCATTTCATCTGGTTTGGTTTCCCATCTCTTGAGGAAAACATCTTTGTCTCTTTGCTTACAGTAACATTACGGTTACATATGAGCGGTGGCAAACTGGCTGGCAAACGCAGTAAGATAAAAGCTGCAGCGAGCTGATTCTCAGTGTGATCGGTAGCACAGGAAAATCCTTCATGGGTTTAAAAAAAATGAGAATTTGTTTATTAGTTCAGGCAGATTTCTGAAGTTGTACGTACATTAGTTGATCAATCAGTCCAGTGCAGCCATTATAACCTGACACTTCTCACTATTACTCTACTCATGCTAATGCTGCAGCTCCCTCCACCACCCCAACCTCCATCTTATGTGCTACGTTCTTGGTATTTAATTTATTTAATTTAATTAAGATCTTATGTACATGTATGGATTTCTGATTGAAATCGCTTCATGGAGCTCTAAATGCTGATGCTCCTCGGGCAGTGCCTTCAATCCCACAGCAAAAACGATGGCGACGCACGTCCAAACTGACACCGGGGTGTAAAACAAAGTTCATGAATCGGGTGAGTGAGCGGGCTGCCAACATGAAATAAAAGTGTCATCACTGGCACAGGCACATAGCGTAGCACCTGAGAGATTCTCATTTAAAAGCAGAATATGAGCAATAAATAAGTTCGTTGTGACCTCTGGTGCGTCTGGATGTTCGTGAATTATGGCGGTGAGCTGTTAGCAGTGATCTGAGAGAGGCGATCTTGACGGCTTCATCTCGGGGTCAGCACACTCAGCGGAGCCCAGTAAACCGTCCTTCCCACAGGCCGGGAGTTTAATGACAGAAGTGGGAGAGGCAGGCTCTGCACCTGGACACCATCCAGAATGACATCGCCCTCTTCTCTCTAGCTGACTGTAAAGAAAGGTCTGTCTATGAACTGTACATGATTTTACTGTACGCCAGTGTGTGGGTGTTAGGACACTTCACCTTCATGACATCTGTGAGAGTGAACCCTCGATGAACCACTTGAGCTGGCCTCCACTTGTGCTGACGTCGGTGAAGCGTGATATCAACACTGTCAAGCATCTCTGTGTGTGCGTGTTTGTTGTTGAAACCGTAGGTGATGGTTAGTGTGTAGGATGTTTATTTTATCGACGCTGAGGGTATCCCGCTGCAAAGCATGCATGTTTATGGAAAGAGGACAGAGGTAGCATTTAAAGCACTGACAGAGCAAATTACACAACAGTCTCATTTGCACACGCACACACAAGGAGAGACAAATGGACACATACACTGGTGTTGCTGTTCCTCGTTAGTGTTCTGTATCTATCGCAATTGTCCCAGCTCTGTTAAATGGGAATAGAACAAAGTTGAAAGAAACACAACTGGCCTGGGACAATTTAATCAATGTTTGTAAATGTGGACAAATCTCTCCCAGAGCTCAAGACTGTCATGATTTACAGCCTGGAAAAGCTCCACTGACAATAAACTGGAGATCCACTTTGTTGACTTGTGGAAGAAAGCTTTTTTTTTTTTTAACCTAAACGGTGCTTAATTAAACAGTAGAGCCAACAATTACAAACCAAAAATAGTACCCACATGCTAGAAAATCACTGTGGGTTCTCTTTTTTTTCTGGGTGTCTATCTGATATTAGTTGGCATGCATTCAAAAAATCTTTTCTGGAATTAATGGAGACGTTATTGATCTTTTGTAGGGGGAGACTCACTCTTCTCTTGCTTACTTCACAGGGAGGTCAAAGGTCAGGGACCACAGAACAGCAGCCTTGGAGCTGGTTGAGATTCAGTCAATTTTATTTAATGGATGGATGTGTCGGTGTTGACTGTAGATTCACTTAGAGATTAGTTTGGGCCATCCATAAACGTTGATGAAGGGATGGTAACAGGAGCCCTTCTGGTGTCCCCTACGCCCCCAGGGAGCTCGTGGAGGCGGTGGAAAGTAAGAGGAAAGAGTATGCTTTTATCCATGTGGCATAAACATTTCATTCCAGACACTCAAGTGGGTGATTTAGAGTTAAACTAATTCAATAAATATGGGCTAATGCACCAACATGTATTGGCAGGGTGTCTTGACACACAATGAGCCCAAAGCAATAAGAAGTCTAATTCCACACACCTGTGTCAAGGTGAATCCAGAACATGCAAGCACATGTTTGACCGCCAGAGATAGTGGTACACACATTTAAATTTTTCAACAGTACTTTGAAAAATGAGGGTGAAGCAGTATGAAATGTGTTATTTATTAAACGGACAAATGGAGATTCCACCTTATTTACCAAGTGACAGGTTTAACATTGTCTTGTTCAAATAAAATTATAAAGAATAAAGTGTTTTATGGTTTCTAATAATGTGAATTTCCCTCACGCTGAACGCACACATGTCACATTGTATTAAGAAACCAGACACAACCTCATATATCAACCTGATGAATGGAAGATAGCTTTGGGGATTAAAGTCTACTGAAGTTGTGCAACTTATTAAAGGTATCCTGTGAAGTTTTTGACCACTAGTAGCGCTATGGAGCAATTATTTTTTTCTAGGATTTAGTCCGTGTTTTGTTTATCTCATGCATGTGCATGCTGCCAATGGTTTCACACTATTTCACCCTGATCTACAGGTGGCAAGAAACTAAACAATCCGGTAGCAAAGGCAGGGAAGAAGAAGACTGCTAGCAAGTAAAGATGGATGTAAATAATACAGATTTCAAAATGTTGCAAAAAGAAGGAAATGCATTTAACACATTTGTTAGACCTCGAGGGTACACACAATGCATTTTGGTGAGTAACACTGAATGTTAAAAGAAACTTTGTTCATTTACAAATAACTCCAAAGGGCATCTTTAATTGTTTAATTGATGGACTGGTATTGAAGTCATTGGACTACAGCTCACTATGTGCGTCAAACAAATTTGAAATGGTTGAGATTCAGTCATCACCATGGGCGGCTGCTTGCTGATGGGATTTGCGCCCTGTTCATTCAGCTGAAGGTTGGTTTTTCTAACCATTAGGCCACCTTTACACTTTACAGATGTCTTCATACTGGCTATGATTTGATATTTTTGTTCCAACATCAGAAACATGCATCTGAATATGATTGGAACAGGTGTTATTTTCTGCATGAAGGCTGTCTTGACCGCCGTCTGGTTTTCTCACCAGACTTTTGGGACGGTTTTATTTTAAGTTCTTGGTACGGTTCCATGTGCATGTTCAGTCCATTAACACCTCCATGCTGCTCCTCCACCACCATCACCATCTCCTGTCCCATAACTCCCAGTTAAAAAACAGCCTCGACCTGCAGTCACTATGGAAACTTACCTGAGAATGTCATGTCCCAAAGAAAAGTTAACTCGTTCTGAAAACACACTTTACAGCACTTGACTGAACTTTTATAGACTGTCACATGGTAGAGGTCGGCTTTTCACTGGGGTCATAGTAACTAAGGTCCTCTAAACTGTGTCACATATATTAGTCCCAGATGATCACGATGAATGATGGATTATTCATCCCACAGGCTTTCTTGAACTGAAGTACAAAAACTCTCCAACAAGTTTTCCAGTCTTACAATGATGTAAAAATATTTTTTTACAGAGCAGAATAAAGTTTCACATCCTACTCAGGATATCCACCAACCTAATGCAAAATTGATGAAGTTAAACTGTGAAATATTATTGAAGTTATATCTTTAGTCTCTTCCTAACACAGTAATGTCATTATTGAGAATGGGATCATTTGTATTTTTGAATTATAATGTTATGAATTATGAAGGTACATTTCCTAAAGCATTTAGGATTCAAATTAGATACAGAAACTCAACCAAGTATGTGTGAAATGATTTAGATGGATGCATTTATTCAACAATAATAAAAGGTAGAGTCCAGACTGCATTCATCCTGTACAAACATGCAAATAAAATTGCAAAACATCACACAGGAATTCAGTGGAATCAACTAATCTTTTATCTTTAACTTGATGTAAATTTACATTTTTTAGTTATTTCAACTTAAAATTTCAAGTTTTTATTTTCAGACCACTTCAGAACATATAAATAAATAATGAGTTCTTCTGATTTGAAGTCTTTTAACTTGAAATTATAATTTTAATGAATGTACTGTTGAGAGTTAAATAAACTCATCAAATTAAGTTTCTAAAGAAACATGAGCAGCATATTAACAGACTTCCCAGCATGCATTGTTGAAACCCAGAGACCTCTCTTTTGTAGTTTGAGGTAAACAGACATGAGGGAAACTTTAATACATGTTAAAACAAGTCCTGGTTGTTTCTTTCCATAATGATGAAAACTATGCTAACCATGATGAGGGTTAGTATTGAATTCAGTGTCTTAACCCGCTTACAGTTATATTTCAACAGTTCACTGGGAGCTGCATAATGTGTTGTCTTTGTTCTGACTCTGGTACAAAGTTACTCCAACAGGATCAGTCACAGCTGTTTAAGTTCTTGGTGTCAAATGGAAAACTGTCTCTTCAAACTGAGAAAATGTAAATGTAAAACAAATCTGACTGTAACGTTTGTCAGTGTGACTCAGCAGTTGTCGATTCAACTTAATATCTTCAGTTTGTTAAACTTAACTCAGTTGGTTTTACATTTTCAAATCTCATAAGACGACTTTGAAATAATTATTCAACCAAAGTTCAGTTACCTCACATTTTTAAGGCTGCAGGGGAACTTATGTTTTTAAGCTGAATTGATTGAAAATGATTTACAGTGAAGGAATAAAAACACAATACACACAGAAGCCTGTTTGAGTTCTTCCTTAGTTAAACATCACGTCTAAAGCCCTGTAGGTGTAGAGCAGAGCGCAGTGGCAAAGTGTAAAATTAATGTATGCCACCAGCAAGCACCAGGTAGCAGTGCCTTCACTTTTTGCATGCTTTATTATGTCATACATTTAACTTAAGATTGATTGATTGAATTTACTTTATTTTTTTTTGGCTAAAAAAACTAAACACAGTAACCCATAATGACAAAGCCAAAATAATAATAAACAGTTTGACAGAAATCAAAAAATGAAATTGTTCATTAGGTACTTTGTAGAGGCACCTTTAGTTGTAATTACAAATTCAAGTCTTCTTGAATAAGGCTCTACAAGCTTTGTGCACCTGGATTTGTGTAGTTTCTTCCACTCTTCCTTGATGATTCTCTTAAGCCACTGTAAACTTGACTTATTTCCATTAAGGGCCTCTTTGGAAAGATGACAGATTTTCAGGTCAGATGAAAGGAAGTAAATCCATAGTGATTTCATCGTTAAAATGCTGTCATTGGATAAATAAGGAAAAATATCAATGAAATATACACAAGAAATGGTAAAAAGGCTGAGCCACGTATTCAAAACATTGTATACATGACAATAAAAGTAAAAAATCTAATTTATTTAAAGTAAAAGCTTTTTTCTGAGTACAATAGCCACACTAGGATTCACAGGCGGCTGATTGTTAGTCTGTACGGAGCACTTATATCTTTAGACATCTTATTCTTCAAAGGGCTCTGTCTTGGTTGAAATAACTGCAGTCATTAAGACAGAGAGGCTCCTTCTCTGTGTATCCTTGAGTATAATAAGAAACAGAGGATGGATCTCCAGGACTACTGTTCTGTATGTATACGTGATTCATCACACACGCAACAAACTACACATGGAAAGTACACGCCAGCCTTCTGACAGTGTCTCCTGGGTTCGTGCATCACTACAGTCAAGTTTTACCACCCAGACAGCAGCTTTCAGCTGGTGGGGGGAAGAAGAGAGGAGGAGGGGGGAGATGAAGAAGGGAACGCATTCATCTCTTCTCCTCAAATGGAGATGTTATAACAAAGAGAGTAGCACACCCACCCCAGGGATTTGAGGCATTTGGACAGAGAAAAGTGGATTATACACATTAAAACGTGTACACTTCTTCACTGTGTGCAGCCTTAAGTCCCCGAGCATGGTGTGTGTTTTTTCTGTGTGTGTGCTGCGTATATGTGAACTCATCACACTGTTGCAGTTTTTCGGATGCCTCTGCTGAAACACGGCACTTTCAAGATGGAGCAAAACTTAATTGGATGTGACTACATATGAGGGAAATTGAGATAGATTGAGACGCGGATCGATATCAGTAAGTGACCGGCTGCGCTGCGCCGCTCCGACGGACTCGACACTGCCTTTCTCTTCTTCTCTCTGCGTCCAGCTCTCATCTTCACCACAACATCATGAACCCACTACTGGGTGTCTGTGTAGGCTCATTAGTGGCTGATAGGGAGGGAGGGTTGGAGGGGTGATGGGAGGTGGAGGGGCTGAGGCCATTACAGGAACCACCTGCCCTTTACCCATCACATCACTCTGCCCCATGGCTCTCACCCATCATACACACTCTATACCAACCTCAATACCATCCACTTAAAAGCCCTCTCACTCTCTATATCAGGAATCCACTTTTATAAGATTAAAGTGATGGAGGCGGACCAGACACTAGCATAGAGGAGAGAGATGATGGGGGGTGAGGGGGAGGATGTGTTGTTAAGGGCTGGTTGAGCTCAGAGGAAGGGGAGAAGGGGGGTTGAAACGACGCAGTCTGACCAGTCTTGAGCAAAAAAACAAAAACAAAAAAAAAACGAGAGTGGTGAGTAACAGAGTGGCCTTCGGTAGGCAGCCCTGTCATCTACAATGAGCGTGTGGGCACTGGCAGAGAGGAGGAATGATGGAGAAAACAAGATGGACAGAGGGGTGATTCAACAGCTGTAAATGAAATCTTTATGAGGGCCGTGATGTGCCGTGGAGGCTCCTAAAGACGTGTGATGTCCCTCCATGATTTTATACGAAGAGGGATGAAACCGCCGGAGGGCTCCTCGGGGCTCAGAGGGGAATGTGAGAGCCGATGTGTGTCATGCAAGACTTCAGTGTTAAAAAGTGGACGTTGGTTGAAGCATATGGTCCACACATTGTTGAGCTGACCATGAAATGAAACACTAGTAAACAGCAAACATTCAAAGTCTATAAACTGTATATATGGACATGTGACACCAACAAAAAGTGACTGTAAATCTTTTTTATTTTTTAAACAAATCCAATCCTGTGTGAATTAGCATTGCTGACTCAAACAAATGGCGATGATTGCGCAGTGATGCATTATTCATATCTGATATAAATTGAGAAAATTGACCGTGACAGCTTTGATCAAAGACAACAGAAAGCCAATACGTAAATGTAACGTCATATGGTCGACATGTGATTTGAATAAACAAAACAGCCAACGCCAGGTGAATGGGGGTAAGAAAGGTGAGATTAAATCAACATGTTTCTGCCATTTTTTTATTCCCACCAGGCAGCGACTGCGACTCAGAGAGAGAGAGAAAACACCCATTTTCCAACCATTCCTCGTGGGAAAAGATTTATGCCATGTCAGTATTGTTCTTAATCCCCAACAAGAATGTTTAGATGGAAACACAGATGTGGTTTCACTAACTAATGAGTAGCACACACAGACTAACCCGCAATACACTGAGATGCACAGTAAATATACAAAGCCTTTAGTGTCTCATTCTTAAACACTATCTGTTCTTCAGCATCTGAGTGGGTTTAAGATGTTAGGAGAGGTGATTCAGAACAGCTGCAACTGTTTCACAAGCCTCTTTAAAGACGACCGGGATCCTCTGTGGGTAAGTAATGGAAGCTATTCAGAAGCAGCGAGCTATGGACATATACTGTATTTTACATTTTGCAGATCCATGTGTGAATTCAATTATTTTTACATTTAAAAAAACATGCATTTGGATGTGTTTTGTATTGCAACAGTTACTTTGCATTTCCATGCTGTTCACACTGATTGTATGTTGTACTTAATTTGTGCTTGCGTTTTAAATGACACATGTTAAACACTATTAATTGCTGTTTTTGCTCTATTCTTATTTGTATTCTGTTTTTGCTTCATCTGCTAATAATTTGTGTAACACATGCTGTAGTGATGATACAACTGGAGAAGATTAAAATGGCAAAATTGCACTTTTTAAACTTTTCAAAGTTTTAAAGAGTTAAAAAAAAAAAGCCTGACTCCATGACCTAGAAATCATTTGATGTCAAACACCTAAAGAACCTCTTTTTCACCTGAAAGCCCCAACTTCTAACCATCTCTGAACTATAAAGCACATCACTCTCAGACAAAAGGCATCATTCTCACAGCTGAACTGGGTGACAAGATTGAATGTGATGCCTCAAGATTCATCATCATTGTATGATGGAAACTTTTATATTGTCCTTTGTTTTTGAATTAGTTTACGAACAACGTTTAACATACCAAGACCTTTCTTGTTATTGGCAGCTGGGAAGCAGCTGGTCAAAGCAGGTCAACCATCACAGGTGAGTTTTTGGACAAAGAACTCTTGCTGTTGTGTTGTCCACAATATGGTCGGTGGTCCATAAGAACTATAACTGATACTGAACATTAATTGGATAAAATAGTAAATGAGTGGGGTTGGCAGGGTTGTAAGGAAGATGGTGAGCTCTTTTTTTTCTATTGTAGCCCAAGTAATTTTACACTGATAAGTCTAATTTAGGGTGTAAAATTACACCCTTTCAAAACTACCAGTGTCCTGACATAAAAGTCAGCTGATCAGGGTCTTGTGCTCGTGTCCTTTCATCCTCAACCCCAGGACCACAGGTGGGGGAGCTGAGAGGCAACAATAACATAAGAGCCCAGAGATAAAGCAGCCTGATTTTCACAGCTGCCCAGGTTGGCTGTGATGGACAGCGCCAAGGTGCAGGCAGTGCCAGCACCACACTGTGATGAATGGGTCCTGCGGTGCGTCGTGACTCACTCCGCCTCGGGCGGGCACTGTGCCCACCCCCACTCCTCCACTCTTGGGTGCTTTTCCTCCCGTTCCTCCTCCTCCTGCAGCAGATGAGTCAGAGAGGCTGTTACAGTAGGAGATGGCTGAGTAAGAAGAGGGAATTAATAAAATAAAAGCATGAGAAGCCTGCCATTAGGGACCCTCCCAGGCACGCACTGAAGGCACACTTGATTTAATTTAGGATTTTTAATCTAAGAAGGGGAACTATGTTTTATATCTTTTTTTCTCTTCTTGGCAGGCGGTGTTTTTGAGCTTTCCAGGGAGTTCTAATTGTTTTAAGCGCTTCCTGGGCAGGTGTCAGCCGTGACGGCCTTGCTTTGGAGGAGAAAGGAAGGGTAGTGGGCACAGGCTTGTCTTCTCTGCTCAGGAGAATGAGCTGAATGTGTGTCAGAAAGTGTTATAAACCATGTGAGATGTGAAACATAATGTCTAACACCTGACAACTATTCAAAACAGACCGGCATCAGCCAGTCTGTCATATTCACGACTCTCCACACACAGCCACACGTCCACTCGGCTCACACACACACATTAAAGAGTGTTACCAGGTTGGGGTTTACTTTCTGACCTTCATCTTCATTCTATCTGTCATTACTGAACAGGTGTTGGATGGCGAGCTGTGGAGGCTGTGGGGTCGCGATGAGGAATTTCTCATTTTGCCGGTGTTGACTGAACGAAGGAGCCGTCCTCTCTCTGACATACTGAGGGTCTGCCAGTTATTCTAATAATATCAATGTTGTTACAGGCGATATCTATCAGTGACAACGGTGGAATCCACATGTGATTATACTCGTATCCACCAGTCATCATAACCTTTGTACAAGAGGTAAACAAAATTACATAAATATAAAGGACTTAAGGATAAAGGACCACCACAAACACTGTGACCAGGGTGGGTCATATTAGGTTGCATGCCAATCATCAGTTTCTTTAAACCTCATATATATACAATGATTCATCAGTTTATTAGGTACAGCTGTACAGTCTAATACAGTCCAGAGCGATATTGAAAGATGGTTCTGATGTTTCTTCCACCTACTTTTACAGGAAGTACGTAAGGGGGAAAGAATACATTTTATTGCAGGGCTGTCCTATTAGATAGCATTACATTTGTTAAGGTAATAAACTCAACTAAATGTTGTCATGTCCCTGTAGGTTAGTTTCAACTTGTGACTGCTGATTCTCCTTGTTGATGCAGCGTGTCTTCATAATCATCAAGTTCCCCCTTCACTTATTAAATAATGGTGCAGGTATTTTTTCTTGTCTTATTCCTAATCTAATCTCATATCCCATTTCATGTTTCTTATGTCTCATCTCAATTATCATATGTCATGTTATATGTCATATATCATATCAAATGTCTTATCTCTCGTCATCTTTTATACCTTATGTCTCATGTCATATCATCCAACATATCTCACCTATCATATCTAATCTGTCTAATCTCATATCTCCTTTCTGATCTCTCATTTCCTATCTCTATAGCTCATCTCAAGCTATCATCTCAGGTCGTCACATGATATCTAATGTCCCATCACTCATATCATCTCTCATGTCTTATATGACATGTCATCTCTCATATCATAATTCTCATGTTTAATCTTTATTTATATCTTTCATATTTTATGTCTTGTCTCATCTCAAATCTCATGTCTCATTTCACTTATGTCATATTTTCCCCCTTTTTGTCTCGTCTCTCATCATCTTTTATATCTTATCTTTCAAGTCTTGTGTCGTCCAACATATCTCATCTTTCATATCTTATTGGTCATGTCTCATTTCATTTCATATCTCATCTGTCTCATATCTCATTTGTCTTGTCCCATGTCTTATCTCATATTTTATCTCTTATATCTTGGTTCTCATGTCTCATTTATTATATCTTATCTCTCTTGTCTAATCTCAAATCTCATGTCTCATCTCACATATGATTTCCTCCCTTTCCCCATCTTTCATATCTCATCTCTAATGTCTCATATCTTATTTCTCTTCTCCCATGTCTTATCTCTAATGTCTCATCTCTTGTGTTTCATATCTTATCTCATCTCTCATATCTTAGCTCTCGTCTCATCTCATATGTCTCATCTCATATCATGTCTCATGCCTCATTTTGTATATGTTATCTTTCTTGTCTCATCTCTCGTCTTGTATCTCATGTCTCATCTCATATCTCATGTCTCATATCTTATCGTTCATGTATCATTTATCATATATTACCTCTCATGTCTCATCTCAAATCGAATGTCTCATCTTATATATTTCATTTTCTGTTTCATGTCACATCTATTATCTAACGTCTCATCACATAATTTATCATCTCACGTTGTATGATTCAAAACCACAGAATTACTATCATTCATTAATGTCCCACTTGCGACTTATTTAAATAAAATGTTTGTTCATAAAAATCCAACAGTCTTAACAGCCCTGTAATTCCCTCATTTTCACACTATATCTCAGGCAGCCACCTTAAGAACAGTGGAAAGTCTCAGTGAAGTTGAACGCCAGACATGGAGGAAAGTTAGATTTCTCCTTTAAAAGAATCCAGGCAAGACTCACTTAAGGTAAGCTGCAGTAATGAGCAATCCATTACATTTGGTCAGCTCATTAGAGTAGAGCTAACTCTGACGTGGACCTGAGCTTTCATCTGGCTGTTTGTTTAGAGTATAGTCAGTGTCAGGGGAGCTGGAGTGTTACTGCATGGTGAGCAGTGGTGGTAATTGAGTGTGTGTGTGTGTGTGTGTGTGTGTGTGTGTGTGTGTGTGTGTGTGTGTGTTCTTGCGCACATGTGCACAACTGATGGAGGGAATTACTCTGTGTGCAAAAAAAGAGAATGACAAAGTGTGCGTCTCTGTGAGTGTGTGTTTATTTTCCAAGATGTTTGATCCATCACGTTCAATTGAAACCTGCAAACCAGCACCCCTCCATCCCCCAGCACGTAGAAAAATAAACCCTGAAAAACAAGAAAATCTTTCCACTTCCTTCAGGGCCTTTACATTCTCCACTGACCCATGTCGGAAGCAGGCCGGGCTCGATTCGAACCTCTTCCTCCCTTCACAGCGGCAACAGATCCGCGTGCCCTAAATCACAACCCATGCCCCTGACAGCGTGCGATGGTGCTGAAAACATCTTTCCCAGCTTGTGATTGTGACGGATTAGCCAGCGCATAAATCACACCACAAAAGAAAGAAAGTTGTCTGGGAATACAACACTGACGCAAGAAAAATGTGTAGGTAGAAAAGAGGGTGTGCGCTTCACTGGCTGAACCGAAACCCCTGATGAAATGATCCTGTTTTTCAATTTCAGAAGAAATCACAGACTCGCCATAAATCACCTCCAAAGACTTAACCCTAACCCAATCTCTAAAATGACCACCTCCCCCAGCACTTTATGCAGCTGGGTAATTCCTGATGCTCACAATAATCATAAAAATGAGACATACATCCAGGGCAAAGGGCAGCATTACATCATCATAGTCATGCAGAGATTCATTGGCTGTTTGGCCTTTTTCCATAAATACCGTCGGGACCACAGTGAAAGACCTACAGTGTTGTATCATGTAGTGTTGCGATTTGGGGACTGAGAGTCAATATTAGAGCCTCATTTAACACTTAAGAGAATTGTTGCAGAGTTACTGAAACCTAATAAATAACAATAATAGGTTGCAAATCATCCTGAGAGTGTGATTGAGACCAACCAATCGTTCACATACCGGGACTGTTTCCTGTTAGTCCAGTGGTTGTGAGTTAAAGTTTGTATGTAAGAGATGGAGAGATGAAGGGATATATAATGTGTTTGTGTGTGTGTGTGTGTGTGTGTGTGTGTGTGTGTGTGTGTGTGTGTGTGTGCTTGCAAGCATTCCTGGAGATATTACTGAAATTCTAGTGAGACCATCATGAGAGTGAGTGGGAGCAGCAGGGGTGCCGATTGGCTAAACCGATGCAGAGAATTAAAGCAGGCTGTTTCTTTAGGGATCAATTCATTCCATCCTAGTCCCCGACTGGGCATGAAACACATGGAACCGATAAAAACCTGAGAGTCATACGGTATTGCTGAACAAAATACATGGACTGCATGTAGAGGGAGACGCACAGAAAAGAGAGATCTCGGTGAAGGGCAAAGAAGTCCATTACGGTACGTTCAAAATGGTAGGATTGTGTTTCACTGACATCTCACAGCAACAATTCAGTCTATTCTCCTTATCTACCAAGGGAAATAAGATGAAGGGGTTTGTGTGGGGTCAGGGAAAGCATGGCAGCTTCCATTAGGTCAGCCAATAACGTATCACCTTTTAAAAAGAATCAGCCAATGAAATGTTAACCCCTAAGAGGGATGTTTATGAGAATAAAAGAAAAAATCTAAGTAGCTGATTAAAGGGTGCCATAATAAATCTAAAAGTAACCACAATGTACTTCAAGCATTATATTGGATTTTGCAAGCAAAACACGCAACTAATAAAAATTCTAGGGGAATTCTGCATATCACTTCACAGAAAAGCTGCCATGCATTTTCCCTTTCGCCTGTCACCTTTATAACCGTGGCAGAACGTATAAATATAAAAGCTTTTCTTTGGTCCATATGGCAAACAGTTCAACCAAAGTGTGTTTGCAGAGCCCAATCAGGCTGATGTATAGTTTATCTTACCCTGCTTACACAGAGCTTGCTTTTGTCACAAATAGTGTTCTAATGGTGTCGAGGCAAAAGCAGAGAGACATAAAGTTTATTTTACAGGGAGTTGTCTGCACCACCCGTCTGACAAGACAGAGGCATCCATCAAACCCACCTCCCACGCTCATTTGCGACAATGCATTCAGCTTTTCTGGAATCACATTCACATGTGGAGCAGCAGAAGGTGTAGATAGGAGTGCAGCTACAACACTTTATCCATGACTGATGTAAATCTGCTCCCTGGTGTTGGAGGGAGCTTCTGGTCCCGGATGACAGCTGGTAGTTAACACGGGTATCGTCTCTCAAACGCTGAGCTCAGATCAAACGCAGTGGAGGTGAACGGGGAGGGCCTCCCTGCCATGACGTCGTATTATATAGTCGACAAAAGGGCCACGCTTAACCTCAGTCCTGAGGGCTTTACAGAAACAATGGCCTGGGGGTCAGAGAGAGCCCGACCTTCATTTTTACATTGAAAAGATGCTAAAAAACTTCCTGAACCAACATTGAAAGATGGTTGATGATATTAGAAAAAACTGACTTACTTTTAATGGTATCCAGCCATGAAAACACTTATGTGCCAAAGTTCAGAAATCTCTTTCTTGCTTGGAAAATATATTTTTCTGTAATGTGGGTGAAGTGATCCTTTAAATGTCTTTCTATACTTGCCTACTATGACATTATACCATATTATGGAAATTTTGTTCAAATCAAACTTCAAACTTTGCTACCTCCTGCAAGTTTGCTTGGAGAGTTCTAGCCTTGTGGGTGCTGTCTTCATGGAGAATCAGGGAAGGCTACTGTATTTTTCCCAAAGACAAAGGAAGAGATAATGTACAGTAAGCTCATTGAGACAATATCATGACTCTCTGGGAAACCGAGGGCAGCAGTGGAGTGAGGATGATAAGTTGGTACGTGCTTTAATCCATTGCCCAGCTGCAGGTTGGCTGCTATTGCAGCAGCAGATCTCGATCGATGGCAGCACCCTGGATTGAATTACAAATTGAGTTTAGCGGGGCTGCTTTTCCCCTCTTTATTTCTGCAGTGTCCCCCAGTGAGGCTCCACTGCAGGCTATTTACGGTGCCCTCTTCCTGGGTAAGTTAATAACGTGAGCCTAGCCTGGACGCAGCTCGACACACAGGCCCGCCCTGAGTCATTTGGGCTGGAATTGCTCCGACACACCCAATCAATCATGAAGTGGGAAGGGGTCATCCCCAGAGCAGCCCCACCCCTGCACCTCATGGCCCCTCACACCGGTCAATACCAGGCATTATTCTGATCATAATTGCATTAGATTTTTCACAGTGCGCAGCAGAACGCCGTCCCCCTTGGACCCACTTACTGGCAAGAGCTTTAATACGCTATTGTTGATTCATGTATTTGGCTAAATTGCCTTATTGACCATGCTCATTGACTTTTTATTAATGGATTCAGTCTGTTGCACTTATGGTCAAATGCACTGACTCTCCACCATCAAAACATCTAGTGATTATGAAAATGAGGGATGTAGCAAACCTGAGGGAGCTTTGAACAAAGCCGGAGTTCAATAAGACTCACTGACTAAGCCTGCAGGTGACCCAGCACAAGCTGCTCCAGGGTCTGGAGTAAACAAGCCATACATCAACGTCACTACATGAGCACACACACGTGTTTTGTGGTGCGTCTCCATTGTCTTCTGGCAGTGGTATTTGGAGATAATCAGTCTTAGTCTTAATGTTAGTGTAACATGCTGTAGATTTCACTGATTTGAGGCTCAGAAGGAGGTGATGAAGTCATGGTTCATTGCCCGCTCTGAATCTGATGTTAAAGCAGCGTTTTTTTGCAAACCTGTTTTCATAACTGGATGATGGTAGGTTTGGCTAATAGCTATGTGATGTGTATTTAAGTTATGCGTGGGAGAGGAGCCTTCACTGGGGGCTACATACTGCAGCTGTTTATGGGCTCCACCGCAGGAGTCTAATGAGGGAGATGCAGTCGGGGTAATTACACTAAAGGTTGTGTTTCCTCACCATCAGAGTGAAAGGTATAGAGAGAGGCAGCAGCGGTGGGAGCGGAGGTCAGGCATGAGTTGGTGGTGTTTGGCAGACAAGTGTGAAAAAAGTCAGTCGAAGCAGCCAATTTAACAACCTTTCTTCACAAAGCCTAACCCACAGCCGACCCACGGGTTGCATGAGTTAACCCAGTTGCACCCTTTCCTTCCTTTCCTCTGCCAACGCCCACGCTGCCTCCAGACAGGCCTGGAAATCACATGACAAGACAGGGCCCTCGCTCCCTGAGAGGATGTCTGGGGGCTGAAACCACATGAGCCCGCCACAGAGTGGTGGTGAGCGCCACTCGGATCACAAACACAAAGTGATGAAAAGGCACTATGACGGCGTGAGAGAGGGGGAGAGATACCGCATGAAGAGGTCGGGTTTGTCCGAGAAATCTGGACTGTGTGCGAAAAAACAGAAGGGGATTTTCACTGTGACGAACAAGTGCAGAGTGTTGTGGTTATATTCTGTAGATTACAGGACTGCACATGAGTTACTGTATGGAAAACACAGGAACGTTCAGAGGTCATACACTGTGTCAGAGCTTTTTTTTTTTTTTTTTTTTACCATCAAGATACTTTTTAAGATCAGTGATCCAGGGTGACACATTTCACTTTTTCATTTAAAAAAGAAATTATTTATAAATAATTATTGCCTCCATATAACAACGTAAGGTCTCTCAGGAATGCTGAACAATGTCTAGATGATGCCAGAACTTGATTTGGCATGAAGGGAGATAAATACATGTTGAATACTTTAACTCCTACTGTTAGATCATCCAGTTCAATTAACATTTTTAGACAAGACTCACTTCTATTTTCTCTAAAAAATATTCCTTGTTTAATTCTATATTGTTGTATGTATGTTGTTATGTGGCTATAACTAGCTTGTCTGTTGATATTCTGTGCTTAAAGTTCAGACAACCTGGGTCTGGCTTTCATAGTTTTGGCCTTGATTCCTGTTGATAATAATAGCATTGTACTCACCAAGTTAATTGCTGATATCTGGGAAAACAGCAACATCACTAAATCAGACAGGTTTTAGACAAACCTCCAGGTTAGACAACTTTATTTGGAAGGTGAACAGTAAAATATTTATCCAAGCTGTCACAGTTTACAGAGCAACTTCCTGATTCAACTTTGATCCATCGTACTTGCAGTAGTGCACAAAGTTTTCCTGTTTAATGGTGGGTTTATTGGTTACATTTCAGGTACCTCCAAATACAGCGGTTTAGATAAACTGTTGGCTAATTTACAACCAGTCTGACAGTTTGGCTGCTACTGTTTCTTGCTCTGTCAGACTTTGTTGTAGCCATGTTGCCAGATCTCAGAAATGATTTTGGTGAGTGGACAACCAATAACAATGATGGCCAAAACTGCAAAAATAAGACCCTGGTAATAATAAACATGTTCTAATTGTGTAGCACTTTGTAACTTTTGTTTTGAAAAGTTCTACATAAATAAATCTGTACTTACTTATATTTGATTGCAATTGATTAAACCATTCTAACGAGGCATGCCTGTATTTTTTTATGCATCGACTGAATCAGTCAAATAAAGTAGGAGCTGTGTTGTGAACATGCAGCTATAAATCTTTCAACCTGAGCTGTACATTTTCAAGCATCTGCCAAACTCTCACTCTCAGAAAAATTCATATGTCATCACCATTAACGCGCGCTGGGACTGTTTTTTCATCGTCGGTGAGGTCTGAGGTAGTGGGAGACTGTGAATTGAGGGGGTGGAAGGATGATGGGACAATCTGTAAACGAGGGGGGGCGGGGAGACCCACAGTCTCCTCAGTTCAACCACACAATCACAATCACAGTCTGCTGTGTTGTCAAAGAACATAAAGACGGGTCAAAGGTCAAATGTGGACACATTATGAGAGCAACCCTGAGATCTCTTGAATCAATAAGCCACTCTGCTATCACATACTTTGATGTTTGTCTTAGAAACTCACCATGGAAACCAGTAACACACCGCTCTGCGTAATTGCATGAGAAAACGTAGGGAAAGTCTGCTGATGGCAGATTATTGAGAACGTGGGGGAGGAGGGATGCTGCGGAGGTGATAGGGGAGGTGGAGGCAGACAAATTGAGCGGCAATTACAGTAATCATCATTAGAGATTTTTGTGTTTCATCTGACTAAGAATGACAAAACCTTGCCATTATGCAGACTGGGACCAGGTGAAATGGACACGTTGGTCAGACCACCGAGGGAAAAGAAGAAGACAAGGAAGAAGAAAAGAGACAGAAAATGGGGTGGTATCGTGTCTTTGAATGAAACTGTCTTTGTCAGAGCGACTCAAAAAGTTAGAATTCTGCACAATGAAGACATGATCGTACATACCTGATCCACAGGTGTAATCATCCCTGTATGTGTCTTGTGAGTGGAGATCATGGCAGACACAGGGATGAGTCACTGCATGCAATCACAGACAGAGAGAAAGAATAACCGAAGAGAGAGCTGCAGACAGAAGCTGGGGTTCCCACCTTTGTATTTTCATGCAAATTACTGTGCATTGAATTAGACAAGCTGAACGGGGAACTGCAAACTAGAAACAACATTTTGTGAACATTAAAAAAATGTAAATGAGGCAGACGACGTTTTTTATTGTTAAACAAATTACGTGTGAATGCTCCGCATGATGAAGGCTGAGCACAATCAGTCTAACAAATTATTTTGTCGATGGAAATCAGTTCAAAATTGGCTTTGGACCACAAGCAATTGACGCTCAGTCTGTAAAATATCAGTTCACAGTGACCCGGAGAAATGATGCACATGCTATTGTTAGGCTTAAAATGATCTTGACCATTAGATGGAATCATACAGTAACTACGCAGGCGTGCTGAAAGAAAAAGGAAGCCTGACCCGCACATGTGGCATCATCAGCCCGATCGTGCCTGGAGGCTGGAAATAAGACTGATTTGCGGTGCTCGAAACAACAACTTGTCAGTCATTTTGTTGCCATGACAACGTCTAAATGCCACATCCAACTTGGTGAAGCTGGATTTAATTCACAGATGATATTTCACTAATACAGTAATACAATAGCCACTAAACAGAGTGTTAGTGTTTTGTGAGCTATTATTATACTTAAAGGGTGGATTCGCAATTTTTCAAGTGTGTCTTAAATCGACAGTGAGGTGCCCTTATGAACAGTGGAACAGTTTTTACTTGCTGTAATCATTCCTCCGCTTCATACTGGCCACTAAGTGATAACCTCCTGAATCGAATATAAGTGATGGGGGACAAAATCCCCAGTCCTCGTTCTGTGCAGAAATACATGCCAATACATACTTTCAGCAGTCTAAGTATACAGTTTTTAGTGTCTTTGTGTTTCCCCAGACAGTTTGCTTGCTGAGCTGCAGAGGAGGGAGAGTCGCACAAAAAGGGGAATTTTGCACTAAAAGGACTGTAAAGTTGATCTGGCTAATTCAGACTGCTGAAGGCTCATATTAGCTTCAGGTAAACATTGGAATACATTTTTGCACAGAACGAGGACTGTGGATTTTGTCCCCCATCACTTACATTGGAATCACATTAGGAAGGGATCTTTAATGGACGTATGAACCGGAGGAGCAGCAAGTAAAAAACTGTTTCAGTGTTCATTTGGGCACCTGAATATTGTCTGGACTTGAAAAGTTGTGAACCTATCTTTTAAATAAAGAAATTAAAGGGGCCCTGTGGAGTTTTCTTATGTTTGAGGTCTAACAAACGTGTCGACTGCATTTCCTACAGTATTTTAAACTCAGTATTGTTTACATCCATGCTTACTAGCATGCAGTCTTCTTCTTCCCTGCCTTTGCTGGCACTTTGCAGCATGTCTCGGTGTGCTACCACCACCTGTTGATCAGAGGAATAGTGTGACACATATTCGTAGGACTGTGTATCGTGTCACCCGCGCCGCGTGCACAAGATAAACAAAACAGGAACCCGCTCAGAAAAGCAGCACCATACTTCTACTAGAGGTGAAAAACTCCACAGGGAACCTTTTAAAAGCAGTGACAGAAGCACACACAGTCTCTAAAGTTAACAATGTTCATTCTCGAGGCAGAGCTCAGCGTACTAAACACCGCCTCACACACTGGCACCTGCAATGATCTAATTGGGCCTCATGCGTTACATTAAACACATGAGGTGAGCGCTGGCAAACACCTTAACAAGGTCACGCTCCAACGAACTCCCACCCCAACCACCACCACCACCACCCTCTGCTCGCCACCGCACACACACATACACTGATGTACCTTAGAAACAAGCCCACCCACCCACTTATACTGCAGTGGACGGACACATGCACATTCACACACAAGCAAGTTCTAGCTTGAATCAATAAAGTATAAAATTACAGTAAAACATTAACATCTATATGTTAATTTGATATGATGGATTATTAAGTTATGTTGACATTTTCTTGATTAATAGAAGTCGACCTGACTGCTGCATGATGTAGGAGACCGTAAGAGCATCGAGACATCTGAAAGGATTTGAATTTCATCAGATAATCTAATCACTGCTTTCTACTTTAAGTATATTTGGGAATAATATTGTGCTGCCTGAGAATGTTAAATCATAACATGTTGCATAGATATTAAATAGAACTAATATGACTACTACAAAGCACTACAATCAACCAAATCATGAACTGTAAATTAAGTATGCAGTATGTAATTTGCGCGCATGTCTGCACACATAGAAATGGCATTTAGTATTATCAACACTAAATGAATTTATAGGTTAACGTGCCACCCTACACCACATACTGTACAACTGATGTGATTATAAAGCCACGACGACATCCAGCACTCAGTGAGCAGAGTACTTCATGCGTGAACATGTGTATGGCACACTCCACCAGCCTCGCTGTGGCCCAGATGGATCTTTCTAATTACCACAGATTAACACAGAATTGAAATACCAGCCAGAACCTCAGGAGGCAACCACCCAGCACTGCCAACTGCGCAGACCCCGGTAGCTCCAGTCGAGTGAATCTGCAGGCCAGGGTCTAATGTTTCGGTCTCAAGCAAGCAGTGGTCTGATTTTGCGGTCGTACCCCCCTCAAACCACCATTGACAACCGTTTACATACCAACCAAATCTGCCGCCATATCAAACACACATGTTGAAACTGGACGGCCGGCTGACAACCAGCAGATGTATTGTGTAGGAAAATGGCTGCGGGTAACGATGTAAGACTGTGGATTTAAGCTGAAATAGAAGGCCGGATTTGACTTTCGTGAACTGTCTCTGTGTGGTTGACCCTAATTGTTTTACTTCACTCATGCAGGGAAGGTTAAGTCAACTAACCTGATGTTTTCCAACAAAACCTGCTTCACATTCACACAAGAAGACATACTCAGAGCTCCTCAGTGCAGCCACGGACTTCAGCTGATCGTTTAGCAGCTCAGGGTTTGGAGGTGTTTTCACTCTTGAGCTGATTAGCTGGTTCTGAACTTAAGATCAGTTCAGAGGGGTTTTTCACCCCAGCAAAAATTGCTTCCATACACATGATCATTTTTCCAAACCACAGTGTGTTTTTGTGTATCACTCCATTTCAACAAAGCCACTTTTTGTAATTTCAAGCTGCAAACACTGAAGAAAGCACAAAAGAAATTTCTGTTTTTGTTTTTGCCACAGTTTATTTCATCGTGAGCATCAATTACGTTGAGGTGCCTCTACAATCCACTGGAACTGCACTTAGTTTTGCACTTTGCTCGCTTTGCATGCACTTGAAGGTGAGCTTATCACCAAAAACAGCTGCAGTCAGATAGGATAACCTCTTCTCCAAATGTGCGGCTTTATTACATGATACACATGCAAGCTACAAAACTCTACAGTTCCCTAAAACATGATGTAACAATAGGAGAACATTTGCAAAAAGATCATGGGATGAACTGCTTTAACACCTGCTGCAGATTGCACAACATTTCACACTTATATACTGACATTAACATTAACCCCAGAGCTCTGTTTTCTTTGAATCCCAGTCCACTTTTCTGGACTGCATTGGAGTTCAAAAACAGTTTTCAGCCCTACATACTTACAGCCTCTCGTGTGGAAAACATCCTAAAACACTTTTCTCAAGGACACCACAAGGACGGCTGATAAGGGACGAAGCTGCATTCCTCATTCATGTTTCCCCACCTAGCTTTGTCCAGGGATCTAGACCTGAAACCATCTGGTTACAAGCCCACAATTAAAATAAATCAAATTCTCTAATGCATAATGCAGCAACGCACTCACTTGATTAGTATTGCACTTCAGTAAGACCGGCTCACTATGCATTAAAACAGTCCCTTTTGCATAATTAATGAGGCACTTGGTTCCAAGTACCAATTACGAGGGGTACAATGGCGGAGTCCAATTGAACACTGCAGCCATCTGCTCCAGAGCCCGGCTGCCTAACCAGGACAGAGAGGCATAAATAAAGCTGGAGCAGCCGGCCCACATGCAGACCCAGACCAGCTGTGTCTTTGTCAATATGGAGCCATGAGCAGGATGTTTCCGACTCGGATGCAGAGACAGGAGGAAAGAGGAGGAAGAAGAGGAGGAAAACATGTTGGGACAAAGAGAGAGAAAGAGAGGATAGAGGAGAGAATGCGTTACTGTATGTGGATGGCGAAGTTACTGAAAGAACAGAAAAAGTTTTGCCCTTTTGGAACAATTAGCATAGATGTGAAAATGCCATAACATTATGGTGTGTGAAGGATTACTTCTACATGTGTTGCCAAAACCAAATAGGTGATTTATTTGACGCTAGTGTTAGATATCAATAAGACAACAATAAAACGCCCTACTTGAACCAGAAATGTAGACATGAAAATGATGTGTTTAGTGAGATGCATCATTTCCCCAGGTTATCTCAACATCCAATCAGTGCAATCCATGTCAGAGCAAACAAAAGAAAATAACAAACCAACAAACAATCAGCCAGAACACATGATGGAATAACAAACTATCGTCGGAGCCAGTGAGAGACCAGAGGAGATAAAACTGCTGGTGGTTGAGAGCTGATCACAGACGCCCTGATGAAGTGATGAGCCTTGAAAAAACAGACGTCGAAGCCATGATGTTCCACCATGGCAGAAGAAGAAAGGAGGCGAGAAAATGTGGAGAAAATAAAAGCGCAGGGTCTGTTGGGATAGATCAGTGTGTGTAGTTGGGGTTGGCTGTTGGAATGTGTTTGACAGTAAATCACTTCCTGTGAGGAAAAGTGAAAGCATAAGGAGATCGTCGGAGGGGGCTGAGCAAATCAGAAACATCTTTTGATTATTTCACTCTCGACAAATGTGCAAGGTATGTTGTAAAGCAAGCAAAACAGCAGTCTGTATTCATACAGAAACATGATGATGGTGCTGTATATGACGCCAGGAGATGATACAGTAGTTTAAATTGAGATCATCAGTGTTCAGCAGCAATCCTCTTTGTAAGCATGTCCATCAAGCAGCTTGCAGCCGAGTCATAATACTGCTAATCCATCCAGAGCCCTGACAGCAGTGTGTTTCAATCAGCACAGAGACTCGGAAATTAAACAATGCAAGTCATACAATCTATTATTTTGTAGCAAATCTGGACCGACTACAAGCTGAGCTCCACGCTGAGGGCGACCACAGTAAACAGACAATTACAACCATCCCAAGCAGAACTCTACTATTATGCAGCATCAGGTATTTAGACGCAAAGTGAGCTTATTATATGGATTACAGAGAAGGAAGTATGCTGAGATGATTTTTCACAAAGACAAACGGCCACACAATAGATGGTGCTGCCAGCCGAGGGTTTTGTTTTCATTCTTTCTTTCTTTCTTTTTTTTCTCTCTCTCGTTCTGTTGAGTCTTGGATGCCCGCCTAGCTCGGTTTAAACAGAAACAGAAGACTGTAATGGAAACTGGCTGCTTTCTGCTAAACAAAGGCATGAAATGAAAATAGTCTAATGTCTTTTTTTTTTTTTTTAATTTGTTTTTTTATCATTTAAGATCAATTGCTGACAGAAAATGTTTCACTCTGATACATGTGAACTTTTTGTCTGTGCATGTGTGTGTTGGTTTGGATGATGGTGTTATGAGCATGATGTGTATATGCACGTGTGTGTGTGTGTGTGTGTGTGTGTGGAAGATGGAGAGGACCATTAGGTGCTCTAATGCGCATCCTAAACGTATTGTCTCGGCCTGCTCATCGTTCACTCTGATAGCCCTCAACAGCAGAACCTTGTGAGCCTTTAAAAACAGATTAATAAAAATAATTTTCTCCTCCCTGTGACAGCAGCCTGGAAGGCATTACAGCCGGCAGACCCCGGACGATCTCCAGGAGCAGGATTAGCCGCATTAACCAGACAAATTAGGGCCTCTGCGCCGTCACAAAGCCAAGAAAGAAACTCCCTGACATTCATAAACAAATCTCCCCAAGTTGTTAATCTAACTGCTATTCCACTTTTGAGGCCACCCGTGCTCAGCGGTCCCTCCTCCCTATTGGCTACCCGGCTCAGCATGCAGGAGTCAAGGTCATGTTCACCTATTTCAAGTGATGGAAAAACAAATAAGTGTATTGAACAGAAATGGGTGTGAAAATAAACGACAACAACAGACCGCACGCCTCGGCAGAACAGTGCTTCATTTGTAGCCAAACTGCTCTCTCGCGGCCTTATTTGCTTTATCAGTCATAGTTAAAAAAACTCTCCACGTCTTCACAGATGTGACATTGATAAATTTTAAGCTCAGGGCCATTCTCATTTACATTTGCAATAAAACGTCTGTGTGAGTAACGAGAGGTTGTGTTACACCACGTATCAAAGAACATAGCTAATGCAACTTGTTCGAGCCTCCCTACTGTGGGTCTGTGGCGCCGGAGAAGCAGGAGGTTTGTTTCAGAAAGGTTGTGTGGCTGTGGATCACAGCACCTCTGCACTATCCATCATGGGGCAGGGCACTGAGGCTGCCAGAGCAGGGCAGAGGCCCTCGACACAAATAACATCAGATAAGAAAGCAGAGGAAGTCTCTGTTGTGATGAATCACCTTGGTGAAAATGTTCCCCTCTAATAAAAGGAGGTGAAGAGAGTAGGTGCTGCTCTCTGCTCTTTACCTGTAAATAAAACTTCACCTCCCTGTCCCTGCCTCCCTTCCTTCAGCTCATTTGTCAAATATTGACTGTTTGTGCTAATAGAGTGACTACATTTCAGTGATTGGTAAACAGAGGATTTGCTCTGACCTGGTCAGTGCTCCATGTCACATATCTGTGGTTTATATTCACATCGCACACTGTTAAAATTTCATCAGTTATTTCAGTATGTGACTCATGTCTGATGCCAATTTAGACTTACAACAGTATTAAAATAAAGATGCATGTGTGCAGAAAACCAATTGTAAGTTGTATGATGTTTGGAGTGTTTCAAACTTAACTGGACCCAATTGCTTCACACCTCACATGTAATTTCAGAATTCAAAAAAACTTTATATTTCTGTTAAATGCTCAAGAAAATGCAAAAAACAAGAAAATCTATCAGAATGGGGAGGCAATAATATAATGAACTGGCAATTAACTAACTAAATACCTAAATAACTATCTTAACCAACTCAGAACTTTCTGGAGTAGAGGAAGCTAGGTGTTAGCGTCTCCAAGACTCAGAAACCAAGATCTGGAACAACAAGGTGTATAAACTGTAGTGAGACAAATGGTGAGGCTGATCAGGCAGATCAAACTATATCAGCACCCTGAACAGCATATAGGTTATGGTAAATGTTTTCTAATTGTCACTAAATTCAAGCTTCTCCTCACATACCGATAAAGTCTCTTCCATTTCTCCCACCTCACCCAAGCTGCTGCTTCTCCATCCAATAGTTACATTTTACCAAATGTAATAACACTGCTGGCAAATTCCAACTGAGCTCTTTAATACAAGTCGAATACACTGTGGGCTCAATGCCTCCGGATGCAATCTTGTAGTATAATCCCATGTGGTCCAGATGAGAATTGAAAATGCCGTATAAGAGTGAATGCCACATTTTTCATTAGAAAACACAAGATCTGTGTCACCGTACCAGGTTCACATGTCTGTCAGCAACAGGAAGTCAGTCACTACACAAATACTGATGTTGAACTTAATGCAAATGCTTTATTTCACATTGGTGCCAACTAAAACAAATTACCCAACATTGGTTTCTACTTAACTATTTCCTATTAAACAAAACAAATATGTGTACATTTCTCAGTTAACTTACTTAACTGAAAAGAAAACACAGCTGGCTAGCTGGCTGTTTGTGCCTGAACATTTTAAGAACCATTAGTCAAAATCAGTCAAATGAGAGTTGGAATGTAAATTTAGGGTTCATTGTAAACACTCCTAAAAATGATGAGACAATAGTGAGTGTAGATTTGAAGGATGTGAACACACAGCTGAGTGAAAAAACCTTTTCAGCTCAAGTGTGAATGCAGCAGATTTAACCTGTTATACGGTAAGATGTGTATTGTAGACTGACAAACAGAATCAAACAAGAGCAGAGAATAGATTAATCACGATGAGAAAAATTCGACAAGGTCGTGACAGAAGCTGGTGCGCTGGGGTCCATGTGACGCATCTCCTGCCAAAGCAGAAGAATTATGTTGAGATAAGGCTGGCCTGCGGCAGTAAACCAGCCCCGTGCCCCGAATGCAATCAAACAATGACTCTAAAGCCACTTCATATTCTTTAAACATAACCAGACTGCAGTTGATTTTTGTTATGAGGAATAATCAATCATACTTGTGAGTCACCATCAGCATCATAAGCACCTAATGAGTCTCTGGGCGACAAAGTGCCTCGACAACAACTGTCACGGTAATCACCATATAGAACCGGTTCAATCAGCAGCTCCAACAGGCATATGTACACACACACATTATATCTACATACACACAGCCTAAAATAAGCAATAACATCAAAGGGGCATGGCCCTGCTGCTCCTCAAAGTCAGGTTCTCCTCCTTCAGTGCTGCTCGTGAGCAGAAGAAGAATCAGTATCCCTGGACTGACACGTATGGTGCAAGAGTGAAGCATTTCATATCCTGCCATGTTGCTCAGCAGGTAATCCACCTGTAGTCTAGTTTTGAGAGCCATCAGGAGGGCATCTCTGCGGGATCTGGACGCAGTCGTCATGCTTGACTTTATCCTTCAAGCCACTTTCATGCCTGACACGCCGTGGAATGCAGAGCAGCCCGCCGTTCCCACCACGAGAGGCACAACCTGTTCTTTTGACCACAGAAAATGCTATAAATAGTGTGAATTATGAATATGAAAAGCTCATTGTTGTATTGATTCCGCATCCTCTGTAGCTGCATGAGCGCTGGATTAGTTGTGTTTACCCAGGAATGATCTGAGTACAGTTCAAGGGCAAATGTGTGGAGTTTAACACTTAAACTCATGGATGTTTTCTCAAACATTCCTAAATACCTCAGGTTTTTAGCGACCCGGCACTTGCATAACTCAGGTTAAGCCATGATATATTAAAATCATATTGCTTGTAAACCTTTTCTGAATGTATTCTTAACAATGAAAACACTCAAAAAATAGATTTTTGCCATTTGTGAAATTTTTTTACAACCATTTATAGATGTCAGAAAAAATGTTTTTTCCAAATTAATTCATATATTTGAGCGTTTACACTGGACTTTCTTACACACCTCTCATAGAGTAGACACCTATTAAACCCAAACAGTAATCGCAAATCAGTTACTTGTTTGTGGTCATTGCAACATGGTTGTTTTGCGGTCGAGCGCAGCATCCTCAGTGTTCCTCAGCTGAAGCGGTTCTGTGTCTGGACAAACCAGAGACTTTTAGAGCATCCATCAGCTTTTGGAAGTCATGGCGCCTCTTAACTTCTCTCCAGCTACAGCCACAACAACTGACCGCCAAGGTTTTCCAGGAAAGTGCGACGCTTGTGATCTTCTGGCTTCCCAAGTTGGAAATTTGGCCAGGAGAAAAACTACTTGCGCGATTATGGCAGCAAGGTCAAGGCATTTGAGGTAACTATATATGGTTCCCTCATCAGTCCTAACTTCTCTTAGAGCCGCTACTTGGACGGTACTGTCATTAAAACCCTCCAGTATCAAAGAAACTGCTGCTCTGCACTATACCTGACAACCATGTGTTGCACCATCATGTTACTCTGACAGTAAGCTAATATAAACAAACTTTTTCTTCATTGTGTCCGTATTTATTCAGAGTTACTGTGAGACGATCATGAGGCCAAACAGGAAACACAACATTACCTGCTATCACTTGCATCCAGCATCCAGTGAAAAAAGAAAAAATCTCTCTAGCGACACTATAAACTTTTTTGAGAAAAACATTAGAAAGACAGTGTTTTTTTTAATCATTTTTGACATTTTTAACAACAGAACATTGACAAATAGTTTGAGGAATACCATGGAGGTGAGTGCTTAATTGAATGAAATGAATGAATTGGACAGGGTGTAATATAGTGCTGGTTCGCTACCCGAGGTATGCCTTTAAGGGTTAAAATAGCTGCCAGATATACACATGGTCAACATTAGCACTCTGGGAGAAGTGTGTGTGTGTGTGTGTGTGTGTGTGTATGCGTGTGCGTGTGTTTGAGAGTCAAATAAAGGAGACGATGATGTGATATTGAGAAAGAAGATTTAGGAGATGATGATGACAATGATGTTGATAATGACAGGAAAGGCTAAGAGTTCATCAGACTTTTTTCCCCTGCATCTGATCATTTATGTTCTTGATTTATTCTTTTATTTCTGTGGTTGTATCACAGTGTGGTGGGAAACATAGGGAATCTGTGCGTAGAGTGAAAACACACATACATACTTATAAACCCACACATGATGGCGTAGAAAGGCTGAGGATTGTTTGAGGATGTTGTGCTGACAGTAACATCAACAACATGATATTTAAAACTGTACTGGCCAACTTTGCATGTGATGTTATGTCAGTAAACTGCCAATAGCATTCTGATATACTGTATGTTTCTCATGATGGATTAAAGAGGCAAAACACTGGGGAGACCAGCTTTCTTTGGACCGCACACTCACTCACTGCTGTTCCACTTTTATGTTTTGATTCTTCACTTCTTGATTTCCTGCCACCAATAACACGAAAACCGAAACTTAATTTTACAGAGGGAACCTATATATTGGGGCTGAAGTAAGAGCGATATTCTGTTTATAGAGTTTGAAGGGTGTTGTCATACAAAATACATGAGAAAAAGTGTATGGATTAAACGGTGTGTTTGCTCTAACGTAACCTACAAATGTTAACATATCCTGCTAACTAGCTTAGTACCTGCAGAAGTAACACTAACGTAGCGTCAATCAGAAAGTCAATCAGAGGTGAAAGGACCAGAATGATTTTATGATTTAAGTGGATAATTCAGGTGTGTTTTACGTTGTAGATTGACAGCAGCTAACGTTAAGTTGGCCCATCTGCCTGCACAGAGAGCAGCTTCGCACATACCTCTTGAATCGGGTTGTGGGTTGCCAGGTTGCGGTGACAGATGGGTCGAAATTCTATGTAGTGTGTGGATTGTGTGTGTAGATTGTGTTTCATGATGATTATTGATAATAAAGTTTGAGGGCCATGCAAATTACGGGAGTTTCCCGGGATAAACAACAAAACGGGAGAGCGCAGGGAGATGGCCTTGAAATACGGGAGAAACCCGGGAAAAACGGGAGTGTTGGCAGGTCTGCCGTTAGTCAGTAGCCAGCATCGTGTTGTGGTCTGGGTCGTGCAGGCAGATGGAGGACGTGTCCTCTCTACCACCCACAACTCCACAGGACTGAACACAGCATGCTGGGACAAAACTTAAAGGCCCGACTCTTTGAAAAACTCAGTAAATTGTCTCTTTTTCTGTGTACTTTCTAACTTTCTAATTTCCCAGCCTTGTTCTGTTTGGCTGCTTCGCCTGCAGAATAAATAAATACACTTCAGCGCTATCGGTTTTCCATACTGCACAGCTCCCCCAGTCGACAGAAACATGTCAAACCGCGCAAATAAATAGCTCCCCTGTAACCCAAATAGTGTAATTGCTCAGATCCTGCGCCCCTGCCTGCTCTCTTCCTGAACATAAGAACCAGCCCAGAAACTCCCACTGCCCCCACCTGGGCCCGAGAGCCTGAGACTCTCTGCCCCAAGCACTTTAACACCTCCACCTCTTCCTCCACCCACTTAGCCACCCATTTCCCATTTCTGGAGCAAGACAGGGGGGTCCAGTTCACCCATACACCCCATCAACTTTATGTCAAACACTGTGCAACATCAGTTCAAATGAAAATGTAATGATCCCCACAGGGAATTAAAGGGTCTTTCCAGCAGCAGATAATAAGATACAGCAAAAAAACATGGAACATATATAACAGCAGAGCAGTAAGTGGGATTAAACATACACAACCAGCAATTTGAGCAGTGAAACAAATTACAGTCAATAAAACTGCACAAATTAAATATAAAAATGATGTAAAATATGATGTGCTGATTGGCAGCAAATGCTACATGGCTGCAGTAGCAGTGGGATTGCAACCAAAAAAATGATTTGAAGATTTGAACTAAAAACACATAAAAAAAAAAACATGAGCAGGCCAAAAAATACACATACAGTACGTGTAAGTAAAAAAACAGCCATTACAACTCACAAAAAACAATTACGCCTTATACACTTTACAGCTATATATCATTTGTCCATACAGAACGTGCAGAGATGCATCATGGGTACATTTACGAGTTTGTCAGCTGCAGAGTAATGTAAATAAATGTGAGTAAAAACGCTCAGTGTGGAGGTAGAAACAGTTAAGCACACAGACCTTTAACCTCGACCTTTCTCTAACTCTAACCTGCGCTTGAACCCAAAACTCACACTTCTCTCCCAGGTCGTTGCTTTTACCCCCCCCCACAGTAAAGCAGGTCTGCTCCACTGGACTTCTGTGAGAGAGTGGGATCATTTACCTTTATAGGGAAGAGAGAGAGAGAGAGAGACAGAGTGTGTGTGTGTGTGTGTGTGTGTGTGTGTGTGTGAGACAGAGAGAGAGAGAGAAACAGTGTGAGAATCAGGATGCTCTACAGTTCAAGCTAAGGAAATGAAAAGTGTTTTCAAATGTTTTCACAACCTGGGGGGAGTTTAAGGACCCCGCTAATCACAACCACACGTCCAAAACCTATTTTGACACAATCCCACACACCTAATGGACAGACGCCTACACACAGGATTACAGTATAACCTCCACCGTGTGAAAACATAGCTTACCAATGCAAAACGATCTCATTCACAAATCTGGCTTTCATGAATAATTGTCAAAATTGGCTAACTTGAATTTCCTAGCTGGAGCCAGTGCAGTCTAATATGAACGTCTGTACAGTATACCGACCAGCAGCTGAACATAGAGCTACATGCATTTCCTCCATCACGACTCAAACATTAAGAAACCCCTGAATCCCATTTATACCAGCATCTAATCCGGCCTCTCTGCTGGATCTTATGAATATTTATGCTTTCCATTGTGTTTAGATCAGAGTCTGTTACACTGCTATCACTGGGGGACATGTCCGAGACGTGTAATTGTTTCCATTCACGTTCTTTGTGTTTATGTTACAGAGCTTTGCCAGCAAAATAAATGTTTTCTAGACATGTAAACACAGCCGCTAATGGCAACAGGGATGGTTCAGCAGTGGTATTACTTCATGAGGTAGGTATATAGTAGTAGAATCGTTTGGTTTATTAATCTAAAGTTAAACATTTCAACTAAATTCCACTCACTCTAGTGGCCAGTGGACGCCACGATAACCTCTTGGTAACATCTTTTATAGGATTAACTGATACATTTGCTGAGGTCATAGTCTGTGCTCCAAACAGCCTGAAGCACTTCCATGTTCCTCTTTACATCAGCATGAATTTCCTGACTCTCCACAGGCGCTTCATGCTGTAGAAACCAGCTTTACATGCAGAACAGACTGTTTATGAAAGACGGCTGCCTGTATTTTTTCTTTTACTGCACATTACCAGTTGTGCAATGTAGTATATTTACTCCAAAACTCCACTTAAATTCAATTTTGAGGTACTTGTATTTTACTTGAGTATTTTCATTTTATGCTACATTATAGTTTTTACTCCACTGCATGTCAAATATGGCAAATATTGTACTTTTTCCTGCACTACGTTTATCTGACAGCGATAGTTACTAGTTACTTTGCTGGTACAAAATCTATGATGAACTTAATAAAATAAAAAAAATAAAAAATAAAAAAAATAAAATTTGTTATATATGAAACTTTTTACCCTCTTTTGGAAGCCCAACAAATTAATTCCCCTCCTTGTAAACTGATTTCATTTTTATCAACCATTAACACTTGAGTGCATATCTTGCTCTTTAGCCATGCGTCTTTTGTGGCTTTTTCTTTTTTTTTCAGTGACAATCGCCTGTTTTTTTTCTTCTGAAGTTTGTGCATTTTGTACTTTACATGTCGTTTTGCTGTTGGGATAAATCTTGCAAACCAGGCTCTTGGTAGCCTTGCTAGAATCAGAGCACTCTTGTTCGGTTATTGTTTCTTCAAAAATCTGATTCCGCAATTTACCCTCTGCCCGTCTACAAAATGCTACTTACACATTAATGCACCAGTAATAATAATTAAATAATATACTATAATATACCACTCAGGTTCTATTTGTTCGCATGATAAAAACTTCAGGTACATTTTGATGATAACATATTTGTAGTTTTAATTAAGTTAGATTTTGACTTTTACTTGTAATGTTATTTTCACATTGTTGAATTGCTACAAGCAATGTACCAAATGACAATGTGAAAGGGGCAGTGGTGAAGCTACAGACTCTAAAGCTAGCTGGTGAACATATTGGAGCATTTAGCAGCTAAAAGTAGCATATTTCCCTCAGGAGTTGGTAGAGACCAAAAACCGAGCTAAAAGAGAGTGAATATTGGACTTACATTCATCATATAGACAGAAACACGACTCTAAATGAATGATAATGTTGCTCCGTTACTACTGGATGTGTAAATAAGCAACTGTTTGCTAAGCTAGCTTAAAAGGTGATGATATGTCAGTGTTGTGTTCAAAACGTGTTTCCACTGCCCCCAAGTGGACAAAAAGTCAATGTTTTACAAAATCACGGTATGTTATAAACCTGAAAGGCAGAAAAACAAGCCGTTCAACAGAGACAGGCTCATCATGTGACAAACAACACCTCTGAGTGAGTTTAGCCACACAGTCAGAAGAAATGACATTTTCTGCCATTTTTGCAGTATGCCCATGCAAGACAAGCCTGTTTTTTTGTCAGGTGGTTGTCCTGCGCTATTCACTCTGCACTTCCAACCAGCCCAGCGCTGCCCCCACCTTGCCCCCTTTAGTGGCACACCCTCCTCTAAAAGCTTTTTTAATTATGGCAGCCATTAAAGCAGGGCTGGCTCTGGGCTGTGACTGATGGTAGTGTATGCACCGCTGCTCCTCTGAGCCAGCCACATGCTTACATGCACTTATATGACCACACACACGTATGTACAGTACACACAAATGCACACACATACGACATACACACATGTATATAAAAATGCACTTGTGGATGCAAAATGCTTTGACCAGACAACCAAACTGGCTCCACTGGCATTAAATCTGTCTAATCATCTTTTTTTTTTAAGTCTGCAAAAGTGATCGTGGCGTGCCCTCATCTACTCAAGAGAGTGGGAGAGGATGAAGAGAAAGGCAGGGAGGAAGAGGGGCAGGAGGGAGCAGAGCTATAAAACACTGTTTCCATGTGTCTCCCTAAAGAGGAGGTGTGTGTGTGTGTGTGTGTGTGTGTGTGTGTGTGTGTGTGTGTGTGTGTGTGTGTGTGTGTGTGCTGCTAGATTGCTCACATAAAGAATTGCGCTAAAAAATAAATGCAGGGCTAAAGATAGAAATGGCAGCACGGCGGACTGCATGACTCACCCATTGAAAACAGATAAGTACACTTTCATTTATCGATCCCCTATCATAAAACATAAATGAAAATGGTGACATCATTCGTTTGATGAGCTGCACTGCTGTTGCCTGAATATAACAGGGGGGGAAACCTAAAGTTTCAGTGCCTCAGAGCCAGGCAGCTGAAATAAGATGTGTGTGTTTAAGATGTGCAAGTGTAAGTGCTCCCAGGCTAGTTCTACCTGTGTGAATGTGTCTGTGTTTATGAGGTCCCAAGGCCGTCTGGCCTACATAAGACACTAATCCAATTGTCACCGTTCGAAGAGACATATTCGACCCCAGGGCTTCGCGGGGTCACGCTCGCTTCCTGTTTGGACCAATGGGGAGACTCCATCAGTGGTCTGACAGGCTGCTACAGCCACTCTCAGGTTACACTGCCTGGGTCTGGGAGCCACAGAGCTCCCAGGGGTAGCTTTCGGAGGTGTCCATATGTGATGTGTGGAAGTAGGGTGGGGTTCTGGGAGGGTCACGCAGCCGCAGAGTTGCAGGCCTACCCACTTCAAAGGATCCCTGTCCTTCGTATCCCTGAGGGCACCCTGCTGTTTTCCCTCTGTGGCACCCCAAACCGGCTGGCCCACCTCACAATGGAGGATGACGCAAAAAACAAAAAAGGCCTTGAAGTCGGACACCTTCCCAGCAGCCCCGCCTGATGACCTTCCCTGTGTGTGTGATGCTCAGAGCATCCCAGCTGATGGTGGCTCCACTTTGATCTACCCTAAAACAAACTGTAACTTGAGGACGCCACATCAGGACCACAAGACTCCCTCCAGTATAACCATATGGACCATATGGAACAACCTGCCGTGGCTACACTATCTTTAAAAGGAGCTTCTATATTATATATAGGTTGAGACATATTGCAGGCCTCTCCGTTATCAGGGTGGAGGACAAAAGAGAAGAAGATACAATGACCACGACAAGGCCTCACCTGTTCTCTGGGTTATAATTATGCATGTGAGGGGGTCTGGTGACGGATGAGCCTTTTAAAAAGACGAGATGAAAGATTTCCATACATGACTTGTAATGATAACCTGTGGATTATGTTTTAAGTGCTTCTTTGCATTTTCCTAAATTGTGAAAGGCAGTGAAAAGTAGTCAGAGTTTAGAGAACTTTCCTAATTAAAAAAAAGGACTTTTACTTTTAATACATTCTCGCATAGGATGAAAAACAACTTCCACAGAACAAGATATTCCATCATTGTATAGTCTTCAATTTATTACATCAAAGTTAGTTTTATTGCTCTTTTACTGCATCCAGTAACAGCACTGCAGGATGACTGAGGAAAACGTAGACCAGACTTACAAGTTAATGGGCCATAACTCTAAATGCTGCTCATATTCTCCTTTAATCTCATGCTTTCCAGGTGATGGATATGTTAAGCAGGTCAAACCACCAAAAGGCACCTTCATTAGGGAACAGTGGAGCGTGACCTCGTGACAAAGCTTTTATTTTTCTCTCTTCTTTAACCAACAGTGATGGCCATCACTCATGCTGATTAAGTAAACCCCAGTGTTAATAGATTTCCGTTGGAAGGGCTTCTGACAAAAGTACAAATATATTCAGGCTGAGCCCCTGAGGCACTCCGCTGTGATACATGGCTCCAGTAACGGTCCAGGAAATGTTTATGAGCAGCCAACTGGCTTGTTTAAGGTCAGAGGTTACGTAAAAAGCCAGATTGGTTTAAAGTGTGTCATTCGATAGACAATAGAGGGAGTTTGAACGGACCCCATCATGCCTCACAGTGGGAAATCCTACAATTGCTCTCTGGGCTCCCTGAGATATTTATTTTTAGTATTAGAGGGAGGTTAAACAGTGAAGGCAGAGGGAATGTGCCAAGGCTGAAATCCATCAAACAAGACTGAGTCACTCTCACCCCCCATGTTGTCAAAACCCAAACAAACAGCAAAGCAGCAGTGAGTCACTAACACCTTTTAGACACGCCTGGACCCAAACACGAGCTGTGGACAGGTCAGCAGGCAGAGACTCACGACTGACCAGAAGCACACAAACAGACGGCGACTTATTCTGGCTGAAACTGTGAAAACAGTTCACAGATTATTACGGAGATCAGGTGTCATCCAATGTAAGCGTAGGTCTACTGTACCGTCTCCTTCGATCAATGCTACTCTCCTGCCGTTTTGATTTTCTTTCAGCGCTTTAAAAGAGTCGCCACTGTGCAGCTGGGAGTTCCAGTTATAGCAGTGTTGTTTTGTAAAAACAGCAACAGCCTGGTTTTAGTCTTGATGACAAAGCATTCTTGACATTTTACAATTGGTTTTCAAAGAGTTTTATGAGCCTAAAAGGTTTCAGGAATTTTCTCAGCCCACAGAGAAACATGTAACACTTTCTTTTCTGTCACAATTTATCTTAACTATTCGAAAACATTGCTGACAACAAAGAAGTAATAAATTCATCAACTCTGACACTAAATATAAAGGAAACCAGACTAAAAGTCTACAGCAGTGCTAGTGGATCTATGAGACACACCAGGAAACAAAAATGTCTGTCTTAGATTCTAACCATTAGTGGGGTAAAACATATAACGCTCAGCCTGATGAGCAGGCCATGTTGTTATCTAAATCTGTATTGTGTCAGCTAGACTTTGTCAGATTGGCTCAACCCCATGAAGCTTTAAATGTGGAAGATTTTTTCTTTATTCCTCTTTTCCGCTTTTTCAGAGTCAAAGTTTCTTACATTTACGAATTCTGACTCAACCATATCTGAACAGCGGTCTTTCTGCCCCACACTGAAATGACAGCTGACAGCAAGCGAGAGGAGAACAGATTTAAAGTTTGACAGCAGCAATATGATTGGCTGAGCGAGATCATGAATGAATGAAGCATAAAGATAGTCTTCCTGACTGAACTTATGCTGAGCTTCATTATGTTATACACTTTCAATTGGTCTGTCCCTGTCTGAATTACAAATCTAAACTGAACTTTGTCATCCTCAGTTGTACTTTGGCTCAGCTCTGCTCCGAGTTGAATGCTAACCTTAGCATGTTAATATGCCTACAATTGATTGGCATGTTTACATTCATGTTAACAACTATTGGATATTATAATGCTGATGTTTTATGTGAAACATGTAGCATTATAGCATTTTGTTTTAGAAGTGTTCTTTTATAAACTGAAGTGTTGGACAAGTGGGGATGTTGTCACTAGTTGAAAAGTAGAGTAGAAAAGTCTTAATTCTCTGGGGGTCATGACTGTTTGTACCAAATTTCATAACAACTCATGCGCTTGTTGTCAAGATATTTCACTCCGAAGTGTTGGACTGACAGACTGGCTAACAATCCTTCCCTGCAGCCACGCCACGAGCATTTGGAGGAACATTTGGATGGAACCAGCCTCTGAGTCTGAGTCCCCCTGTCAAGGTCTGGAGGTAATCCACTCCTCTTCAATAAGGAAAAAAAAGAAGGAAAATTATAAAGCTGACAAGTCCCAAATGTGTATCCCTTCCCTGCTGCAACTCAATTAACCCTCTGTGGTACATTTAAAGTTTACATCAGACCTCGAGGCAAAGCTAGACGGAGAATACTCAACTTCTGAAAATGTTTTCAGTGGAAACGAGAGAGAGAAAATACACACAGGCATTAAAATACAGACGCCATATTCAAAACTTAATGATTAAACATAGCTGATAAGAGAATATTGGTGATGATGGGAAAGTAAAAAACTATAGACTTCCTTTTTCTCAAGGAAGAAGAAGGAAATGAAACATAAAGAAAGGGGGATCTGTGCAGGATTAATGGATCCTGAGTGTGTAGACCTCCCCAGAGCTGGAGATTTGATTCTCCTCCATCCATCCAGATCTCAATCCACATTTAAACCTCCCTTCATCCCTCGATCCTTTTGTGTTTCTAGTGCCAGCATCTGTCATCACTCCTCCTTCCCTCCTGACCTGTTCTCTTACTGTACCCTGTCCTCCTTTCAAGAAAGGCATTGATTAGCAGGGGACACGGTGACTGACTGCTCTGTCACAGAGCAGCTCATGGAGATTCAATCAGTCCATTGTTAGCTCGAAGTGCCTCATATATTTATAGATTAAGGTGAAGAAGAGGAGAGGTGGGAAAAAGCTGAGACATAGAAAGAGAAAGTAACTGCTGGTGTGACATTTCTTTACAGTAAGTCCCCCCCCTCCTACTATAACTGTGGTATTGTGTTCTTTCAACATATATATGGTGCAGTACATCAGATTGAGTCACTGAAACAAGATAGAGACTCAAATATGTTCCGGGCTTGAAGCTTGATACTATCTGTATGTCCTAAACCAGGAGCACCGGCCAGAAATAGACAGATTTTCTTTCCCTTCACAATAGAGGAAACAGTCGCAGCGAACAAACACCGACAAGACACCTTGTTCACGTTGTCAGACATCAGTCTCCCACGTCTGATGGATGGTTATTGATATCCATGCAGGAGGAGTCTGCTCAGAGCCGGTGGCGTTCATCGACTCCAAGGGGTTTCCTTTGATTACAGCACCCCTTAGTGGCTGCTTCAATCACATCTGGATACATGTAGCACTTGCAGTTCAACAAGCACATCTGTATCACATGTGGGTTGGCACTGTGAGATCATTTTGCAAATATAAATATAATCTGCAACGTGAGAAAAATGCAAACAAAAACAAAATTAAGAATTCGTACAAATCTGATTCCCTGGGCCCCTGAAACGTTCATCATTTGGGGTATTTAAAGGGGCAGTACACACAAATTACAATAAACACATTTTCTCATTTACCATTAGTGGTATCCATATGTTTTTGGTTTTATCTTACCAGGTTTTGAGATTTTAGTTGTCCTGCTTAAAGCTTTTAAAAATTACCCTTAAAAAAAAAATCAACAGCAAAGTGACTTTTCAGAAACAATGTCCTGGTTATTCTTTGTAATCCTGTGAACCGTTTTTAATGGAACTACTTTTTAGAGAAGAAATAGTTCCAGTTTTAATGTCCCACTAAAGCCCTAAAGCACTGAATCCTCACAGACTTTAACTGATGTCACTTGTGTCATCATTAGGGCTCCAAACCCTGTCTGAGTAATGGGACATTATTGAGGCTGATACTACAGACTCTGTGTAGTTCAATGAACTGGAGTGTTTGTTGTTCTCTTCCTGTTTATAGGAAAAAACGTTGCCTACTTTTCGAACAAATTAACATTTTTGGATTGCCACCGTGCCATCATAAGACAAACAAGTACATGCAGGTTAGTGACGTGTGTGTTTAAACCTAAAAGAAAAATGTCCCCTTGCTGACTCCTTCCGTGTTTTTGTTTGTTTCTTTTTTACAATGTGGAACTCCATCTTCATCACCGCTTTGACCTCATAGCGCTATGCATTGTGGGTTATTCCCTTGTTGTGGACTTAATGAAAGTGTGTGAAGTGCTCAAAAAGTCAACCAGAGCCAGATTACCACAATCCCTAAGAAAACTGTTGACAGTGTGTTCTGTGGATAACTCGGAGTAACAGGGACTGTCTCTTATAAAGGGAGGCTGTTGTTAAATGTAAATATACTGTACATTATATTAAAATAGAAATGTCCAACTAAACTAAATCCCCTTCCTGTGTTATGGGGTGGCAGCAAAATAAATCTCAGCGACGGATATCCTAAAACCTGGACAAAAAAACCCCAAACTATCTGCATGGTTACATACAGGACGACTTGATGTAAGTGATTGCTTTATTTGACATTTGGGTGAACTGACCCTTTAAATGACCTCCATCACCCATTAGTACCAACAACACTGAAGCCTTGCCTCCATCCTGGAGGTGCAGGCGAGACCAGAGACACTAGAGGGCAGCCAACACTCGTCTATAAACCCTGCAGCCCGGGTCTCTGACATCTCACCAGGCTGTCTGTTGCCTGCAGCTTTTCATTCAAACTGAATTATACTGTGAAATAGGATTACGTGTCAAGCAATGCAATGATTGAGCACAATTGTTGGGAGTTTGGCAGGAGAGCGGAATAAAAAGGAAATACACAAACACGCCTTCCTATTTGTCATGCTGATGTGAGTCGCCTGTGAAACAACATTAAGATAAGTCGATCCTGGGTGTCAAATGATGGGTATCTTAGCATCCACACTGCTTGCTTCTTCTTCTTCTTCTTCTTTTTTTTTTTTTCAAGTGAGTAAAAAATAGCAGCCGCTTGTCTGGTTGTTCCCCAGAGAGTATACAGACTGAGTTATGGCCCTATAATTATGTGCAGGAGTGAAAGTGTGTGTATGAATGAACGTGCTCCGTTTTAAAAGGCGTTTTATTATGGTTGTTGTTTCTTCAGATTGTGGGCCGGGGAGCGGATCTCCCTTTATAGGTTGCTGTTTCCTCTCCCAGAGAGCTCCCTGATACCCTGGGCAACTGAAGAGGCTGCCTCGAATTATACAGAGACACGTTTAGCGTTTGAAATAATCTAATAAAAAAGAAAGAGGGAGAGAGAGAGATCAAGCAACCTCCTAAGTCGATGAGCTCATTCCCATCTTTCATCAGCACCTCCTGCATCATAATGAGCAGTGAATCTGTGTGTGCACAGTCAGATGGGTGGAGGAGAGCAGTCGTCTTGAAGACTTCCTGCACCCAAACTCTTTGATGTCTCAGTCGCCCTGGATTGACAGGGCCTCGTCTCCTCTGGTGACCCCTCAGCTCTGACCTTGCACCTTCAGGGGTCAGATCCCTCAGCATATAGGCCTGTCGAGCCAATTAACCCCGGAACTGAGATCAATTAACTCTTTTACACCAGCGCAAGCAGATAACACCACATGCATTATTAGCAGGTGCAGGAAAAGACCACCAGATCAAAGGGGTTTAAAGTGGGTTGATCCAAGACAAAATAGCCCTGATAGAAAAAGGTTCTGACCTGTTGACAGAAAGATACAGACCAGGTCTTCTTCTGCTGCTGCTTGTCAGATAGAAGACAGCTGCAGAGACAGAAGAGCGAGTGGAAAGACACAGAGAGATGGACAGAGCAAGAAAAGCTCATCTACGAGTCTAATTAAGCAGAAATGGAGCCGTTGGGAGCCGGGGGACCTGCGTAGGGATATCTCTCATTTCAGTCCATTAACCTGCACCGAATGAACTGTGTGTTATTGGGGAAAGTCTTTATTAACACACACCCCCACTGAGGTGACGGTCACTGCTTCATCGGTGCTCACCGTGTACGTCGATACTCTTCAGCAGGGCTCCGGCTCACTGGCTGGCCTGTGGGGAGGACAAACAAGCTGACTGTGACATGCATGATGTGACAGCACGCACGAGGATCAGGCTTTGTGACAGATTCCTGCAGCTGCAAACCTCCGCTTTAACATCCTCAGTTACCATCTGACATAGGAGATGTTTTTGTTGTGACAAGCATGGTGTGAAAACAGGCAGAGTCTGTCCCAATCAATGGTTTTCACCCACCCACAGCGATGATTGGCTTGGTGATGAGAAATGCCCACAGTGTTGTCTTTTAGATTAGTGAGGCAGGCTGTTGTGGGTTGAAAAACTGATGTCAGAAATATTGGTAAGGGATTGGAATACAAGTGGAACAGATGTTTGTTGTTGTGTAGCTATTGGATATTTACTTTAATTGTTTTTTTTTTATTTGATTGAATGCAGAATGAACTGAGTGGATGGAATCAGAGAAAGTTGCTGAAAGAGAGAAAGAAGGAGATGCTGGATAGGTGGAGAGAGATAGAGATAAGGGAGGGGGGAAAGAGAGAGAAAGGGGGGAGAGAGAGTGGCGAGAGAAGAGGGGAGAGGCACACACAGAGAGGGAGAGAGAGTGGAAACTGTTAAAACGTGTGTTCGCTCTTGCCAGTCTCAGCATCGCTCAGTTTCTGCAGGAGGCTGCAGCTCAGGATCTCCACTGGCACCGATGACCAGATATGATCTGCCCACTTCCCAGTCAACCCATTTCACGCTGAGCTGGGATCTCTTTATTTGTTTGCATGGATCATAACAGCCTACCGCATATTCATGGATTTCTCATACCAGAACTAATTTGACTCAAACCCGGGATTGGTGAGGGAAAAAAAAACAAAAGACAAAAAAAAAAAAAAAAAAAGCGGGGGACTCCAAGTGGTTTCCAGCGGTTTTTAGGTTTGTGGAAGCTGCAGTTCAGCCTGCCTTGGACATGGGACCGTGCGTCAGCCGAGAGGGATCCGGTGCCGGAGGAAGAGCAGCTTCCTGAAGGAGGAAAAGCCCGTGTGCGGGAGTTTTTTAATTTTTGGTTTTTCGCTACCGGGGAGGGGGAGCTGTGGGTTTTTACGCGCCGGAATGATGCGTCCCAACCGCGGCTTCATCCTGCTCCTCCTCAACGGAACCGCTTGTTTGGTAAGAAAAGAGTGGGAGTGGGGAAAAGTCACACTGTAGTCTTTATGCATCTTGCTCCAAATTACCTTTTGTTATCCGCGTAACACCTTGTACCTGCGTCATGAGGTACGGTAAGGTGTCTGCAAACCATTTGCACCAAAAACTTCCAAACTCGCGAATGTAAGTAGCCACAAATTGTGTGGACGAACTTGTGAAATTAGCTGAGATGATGCTGGACGACATGATAAATTACCAGACGTGCAGGTCATTTGTGTTTCTTGCAGAGATGTTTCTCGCCTGCTGTGCTCTGCTCACTGCTTCCAAACGCATTTGTGCTGATGTATGTGTTATTTTGTCCCTAACTTATATTTATTAAGTAAATAATATTCACTTTGACCCTGCTCGGCTCAGGTACGGCGGGTGCACTGTCTCTATTCCCAGCGTACACTCGTGCTGGCAGCGTGCGGAGCGCACCGTGCCGCCGGTGTCCATCATCAGTATGTGCTCTCCTCTGTGCGTATTTGGAGCCACATCTGTCTGTTTAACTTATCATTCATTCTACATTATTGGATCACTTGAAAACATGTAGCTGCACATTAAAAAGTAATAATTTTCACCTAAATAATTGCATGCCTCATAGGTGAAACCTTCCACTTTTAGCCTAAGAAAGAAAAAAGGCAAAACAAACACTGCAAAAGCCTTTTAGAAAATAATATCAAAGCTTTCACCACTTCATATGTATGCATTGAATATACTTCACCAAAGCTTGTGTCAGCCCACCAAACTGCAGTAGCCCACACAGCTGGCCTCAGGTAAAGAGCTTAGACCAGACACAACATATTTAATCAGATTTGTTTTTGTTATGACATCCATTTGCTACAAACAGTTGCACCATAAGGTTGTAGGGTGATGGCCATGTGGTTATACTGTGTGAGACTTGCTGTAGGATCCCTAACACACAGGATGGAGTACTTTTTAATTTAAAAGATCCACAGAAAGATGAGACAAGCAGCTCTTTATTCTGAGGAGTCTCACTTTCATGTCAGATATGATTAAATACAGAATTTATACTGTAGGTGGTGAGATAACTTTGAACTGAGTGAAACCGCTCATCAGAATGAAAATGAAAATGAAGGAATACTAAAAACTCAGTATATTTTACCTAAGCAAACCGTGATACCTTCCTATAAAGAACCTCACTGACCTACAACACCAGAGGAGTAAACAAGAACTGTTTCTGTAGTCTTAACGAATCCTTCCAACATTACATAACCTTACAATCAAATTTGGATCACCCACTCCTCTTTCATGTACGCTTGCAGAGTTATTAAAAAGCAGCCTTTAATGAGAAACCAGCTTTTGATTCACATGAGAAAACTTCCTCATCCTTATGCTCGGAAACCCCTGGGCTGAGCATCACAGGAAATGAACAAGCTCCAAAAAAAACAAACATAAGTACAGTTTAAATATTCAAGTGAGGTTGAGTGCTGGTTTGATGCACCCCGTTTGTGTCGGCATCCCTTCAAGGACGACCTTGTGGGTTTCGTATTAAGGTATTATTCAGGTGCTCAGAGTGAAGTAATGGCCCTTTTGGTGATTTGAGCTCTGACAGACAGAGGTTGGGAAAGACTAAACACACACACACACACACACACACACACACACATACAGATGTATTTAGCTGAGACAGAGCAGATCTGAGAAAGAAGAGACCACACGCTGACTTAAAATATGTAGCATGAGCGCCTTTTCAGCCGTTGCATAACTAGATACAAGAGTGTGGGATAATAGGCTTAACACTCACTCTTGTGTTGTCTTGGTTCTGGGAGCATTATGTGAGCTGCAGGGCTACAGCCTATTGTAACCCAAAAGGTCTGCGGCTAATGATAATGAAATTAATTGGGGCTTTTTCCTCCCTCTCCAGACCATGTATCTATGAAAAAACGTACATGACATCCCTCAGCAGGAGATCTTGGGTAATTCATTAGCCCTGTGACATTGATAAATTATGGAGCAATTAATAAATTAAGTAACTTTTTATTATGCAACAGAGCCGTGATTAATAATCACATAAGCCTACTATGCATTAAAATTCGATTTGGATGATTTTCTGTTGTAATAGCTCCGCAATTCTCAGAGAGGGTTTAGGTCTCGAGGGGCCTTTTGCAAATGACTACTAATATAGACGACTATTAACACAAGGTGCCACTCTGGTTGTTGTTTATGTGATGAATGATGTGTTTCAAATGTTAATTATTCTCTGTATTTGAATGGAGGGTTATAAATTATATAAACCAATCTCAGTCGTATAATTGAGTGCTTGAGAAATTGTGTTTATTTTTGGCGGCGGTTGGAGTTATTTTTCATCTGTGATGCTCAGCGAGCTGACTGGATTTGTTTCGGTGAACTAAGTGGCTAATATGCATAAATCAAGAGAATAATCTGTGGGATATTTAGCGTCCTTTCACTGTCCTCGTGATTAGCGGTCAGTTGTTGGTTAAGCAGCGGCAATATGCGAAACAGGGCTGCAACTAACGATTATTTTCACTACCGATTAATCTGCTTTTTGTTTTCACGATTCATCGATTCATCGTACATATAAAAAAAAACAACAAAACCGAAAAGATATTCTGTTTAAGGTAATGTAAGAGCAGGAACGTGTCACGTTTTAAGAAACTGGAACCATCAAATGTTTGGCATTTGTGCTTGAAAAATTACTTAAAGGATTATCAGAATAGTTGCTGATTATCTTTCTGTCAGTCGACTAATCAATTAACTGACTAATCGTTTGAGTTCTAATGTGAAGGTTACAGTCTTTGTAAGTGAGTTAATCACTTAACACAAGCAGCAGATGCGAGGTGAACTGAGCTCACACTATACGCAGAGGAAAGACAGGTGCCTATAGATGATAAGGTGACACACTGAAAATAGACAGCAGGTACAGAGAGGTGTAAAGACAAAGGAAGTGAGAGGAGGTAAAGATTAAAAAAAAAGGGGACGAGTTAAGCATCTGCCTCGCGGGTTCATACACCTCATTGACAGTCACCACAGATTCTTTCTTCCTTTTGCACAAAAAAAAAAAAAAACATCCAAGAAAATACACTTAATCCACATATAATTACAACTGCAGCAGTGTGGCTGAACCGTGCACGGCACAGGATTGACAATCTGAATCTCCAGACCAGCCGGGGAAATCTGGGAGGGGTGAGGTGAACGACAAGTGGCCTTCCCTCCTTCAACAATCGGAATAACTTCCACTAGAAGAATGAAGTGCCCCGTGCAGGGCATTGAACTCTCTCCACCCTGCAATTTCTCCAAAATCACTCCACTTTTCCTAGAAGTACATTTTTTGCTCTTAATCAACATGCCTGGTTTAAAGTGTTATTTCAAATAGGTAATATTATTAAACACAATCATCATTTTACCCACTCAGCACTCCACAAGCAAGATATTCTGACCTTGGCCGTGCTGTAACCTTCATGTGGTAAATCACCGCTGGGGATGCAGGAGCTCGGCCCCTTCATACACGCTCACGTTGAGCTCACAGCTGCTCTCTCACACAGGAATCTTCTGGAAGGGATGAGCCTCAGGTAGCCCATCCGTGGCCATGAGAGACAGGCCGGCTTTATTCTCCTTCTGATTGCTTTCAGTGCAGACGCAGACACCGGCCATCGTGCTCGACAGCTGAATTTCACCTCTGCAGCTCTGCACAAAATGTCACTTTTTGCAGATTGAATTCCAGTGAAGACATTCGTGCATATTCCAGCGTTTATGTGTCACCCTCTTTTGAAAATGTAAAGAAAACACGACACTTGTATGAATTCACGTTGACAAATAAGGATATAGTGCCGTTACAGTATGTTTTCCATTTCTAAACTTCCCGCTTCACCCTCCATTTGACTTTGCCATCAGCAAGGAAACACTCACTTATTTAACACGGCACGTCAATTAAAAACAAATTATGTTCTTACACTGAAAGCTTCACAGAGCCAAAATCCCTTTCAAGACAAAGAAGGGATTGTGATTAGGCTGTACAGAGAGCACCGCAGCAATGGGACGTTTGAATCATAACATAGCAGTGCAACAACTCTAAAAATCTAAGCAAAAACTGCCTGTAGTTTGCCTGGAACACCACAAGACAGCACACACACTGTGCAGACCTGAATATTTGTATGTGAGATTAAAATGCAGAGGCTGTCTGGCGCTAATTCAAACCACATCAGACTCCTCTCTCTCCGTTTTGGCCTGTCACAAAGTCTTACGTTCATGTTTCTTAGATACCTGTCCTCCTCGCAGGGTTGCTGACCTTGTCCACCCAGATACGTCCCCGGCTAAGCAGAAACACCACCTTAATCCTGAGAAAACAAATAGAGAAAAAAACACTCACTGTCTGATACAGCATATATTGCATGCAGACACAAATGTGAGACAGTAGCAGCAGAGTGAATACAAATTTATTTTTTATATATTTTTTGGCTTTCTCGCTCCCTTGAGTCTTCCTCTTTGCCATCACTGTTGCAATCTGCATGTCAGAGCTCATAAGCTTCCACTCTCCACCTCACATCCCACACAGACGCGGGAAACGCAAAACTCATTCATAATTGTCAAATTTCTATCCTGAGGGAGGGTTTGGCTGCAAAGCCACAGTGGAAGCAGACAGAACAGCTTATTGTGCTGATGACATCTGTCCTGTGAGCGCATAAGGAATCATGAGGATTTGAGAGGGACAGTCATCAGGTGGTTGCATCTTCAGCATCAGTGGATGCACTTCCCTTATTAGACATTAATTTAGGAGAAGCAGCCCAACACTGTTTAAATAGCATCAAACCTGACACCTGAACTAAATAAACTAAATCAGCTATCTAAATTAAGTTGAATAAAGTTTCAGTCAGTGTTAAGAAAGCTCATTTCATTTTATTTGGGAAATCAAGAGTGTAATTGTTTTGATAGTGAGTCTGAGAGCCACCTCAACATGATTCCTCGGAGTAATGAAACATAACAAGTTTAACTGGAAAGATATTAATGTGACTTTGTCGTAAACTGCAAAAGAAAATAAGATACATGCTGAATTATTGCAGTATAGCTTGGATGAGCACACACCATACACAATGCAAAACACTTGATCATTTACAGAAGATATTTCTTATAAGTTTATCTTGTGTATGAAGATGCTGATGCCCATTTAGAGAGCAGCAACTATTAAACCATTTCGGCAACTATTTTGATTTTTCAAGCTAAAATGCTAAACATTTTCTGGTTCCAGCTTCTCAAGTGTGAGGATTTGCAGTTTTTCTTGTCTTATATAACAGTAAAATGAATATCTTTAGGTTTTGGCAAATTGAATCTTGAGCATTTTATAGACTAAACTAAATTACTCAATTAATAACCATCACATTAATCAATACTGAAAATACTTTGTTAGTTGCAGCCATACCAATTTTACAAGTTCTGCCACCGCTACTGTTTTCCAAATCCACAAACTACAGATTGTTCAGTTTATACATTATTATTTCAAAACCACTCAGCTTCAGCCTGCATCTTCATGAACTTCAAATGCCGGATTTAGAATCTGGAATTAATTTGGGACTAATTTTGTTAACTTTTCCGAGAGCATTTATTAAAAAAATGTTAAACGATTCCTCATTGCCAACTGCTAGTACACTTTTATTGTTAATCAACATTTGTGAAAGTAGTTGGTTTGCACAGATGATTGCATGATTGTTGTTCCTCATCCTTAAATGTCTCATTAAATTTGATGTGTACTCTTGAAGGGAAGCCACATAATCGGCCTCTTGGCTCTTTTGGCTCTTTTGGCTCTTTTGGCTCTGCCGGCACATCTGGTGCAACTGTATGATTCTTCCCTTGTGTTTTAACCTATTTTTCTCAGACGTCTTACACAAATTTTGAGTCGTTCAAACAAACAACCCAACAACGAGCGATCACAAAAACAATACACAGTATAACCCTGAGGAGGCGGTGGATGAGCAGGGCTGCTGGTGTTATAATGGACGACCTCTGTGGCTTCCTGCCTGTGGTGTAAAACAGCTTGAGTTATGCACAACCACAGCAAGAATGACCCCAGAGGTGCACCTCTTTTCCCCCTGACCACCCGCTGAGGAAGCCAGCGGGGGACAACCCCCTGTGCTCCTCCACCTCTGCTCCTCCCCCCTCAGGCTCCCAGCAGCCCCACAGGAGAGACAGACAGAGAGAGAGACAGGCAGAGAGAAAGCATGCCTTTTGACACACTGACAGGCCTTCGTAGTGAAGCGGCGAGCTGTCCTGAGACAGAATACGTTGTCTGCTCAAAACCAGCACAATTTATTGTGGCATTGCTCTCTGGGAGACTGCAGGGGAGACAGAGCAAATCCTGGAAGAGTATCTGTAGGTTTGTCTGCTGGTTTGGATAGTGAAGGGTGGATTACAGTGCACAGCTTAAAGAAAAATGACTCGTAGCCTTGGGTAGAATGAGTGGGTATAACTCCCGGGGGATCCAGATAAAGATGCGCTTGACTTTCACACGGCAGAATAACTAAGGGTGGGAAAATCCATAACAGACGTTTTAATTTCAGAGAGCTTCTGCTGGAACTGACAATAGTAAAAGTTGTTTTACTGCATTGTGAAATTTTTATGGAAAGTGTCAATATAGAATGAAATTTTCAACGTTTCAAGAGGCATCAAAACAATATTAGAAAAGGCAATGTGGGATCAGGGGACGTGGGTTTATTTGAAGCGGGAACACCAGGCTGTCAATGCAGTTTAATGCTAAAGGAAACCGAAGCTTTTCAGATGCCGCAGGCTCTGAGGTTCATGCTGACCTCATCGTGGTGTGCCTGGAGCCACTGGACCCCTTGCCAGAATGAGACCGGGGAGCAAAAGCCCATTTATATTCTCAATTCTCTCACTATCTGTAAACAGTCTGTTCTGCCTGAATGAACATCTAGTGTGCAGTTCACCAGCGTGCTGCCCGGTGACGGTACAGTGATTTTCAGGGTCAGAGTGGTGCACATGTCCAGACAAGGTCCGCTGAGGGTCTTTACGGGGGTTTCTAATTAAAGCAGTGCACAGACACAGGGATCAGGGAATTTGGCTGAGCTTGGAAGAGGAACATTTCAAGTATAATAAATGGATAATAGGGATATTTTTTGCAGAGTGCAGTGATTTCTGAATTGAATTGAGAATGTATTGCTGTAGAAAATAGGACAGCAATGACTAGCAATTATTTCAACCTTTATTTCTCAAGGAAAAGTCAATTTGAGCAGTCATGCACTTATCCATGCCCCACTTCACAGTGACCCTGTTAAGAGCTGTAGTGGTTTCCATTTGCCAAAGGTTCTCTGACCTAAAGCACAACATAGATTTGTTGTCAGTGCATTAGAAACTGACACATACGAAATGACACATACGAAGGCAACTATTGCCACTTGGTTAAGGTTAAGGAAAGATTGGATTCATGGTTAAAAGAAACCAAGATTGACTGTTGGTAGGAGACAGACCACAGTATTCTTTGTTTGTCCAACTTCCGCAATAAGACTTTTTGTAGAAGGACAACAACAGCTCACGACATTCGTCTTTGCTACTGAAAGTTAACACATGTTTTTCTGGAGAGGGCAGTTATTATTCCCCGACTGCCAGAGGTCACTTGTCACTTAACACATAGGTTGTTTTCAGAGTTTGAACAGTGCTGTTTCTCTGGTGACAACCTAATCCAGTTGAGATGGACTGCAGTTCACACCTGTTGTCAGGATGCGTGTCAAATGTTTCACAAGTAAGCACTTGTGATCAGATTTCACTTCCCTGGCCACATTTGGTTTTATCTGTTAAAGACTGCTACTGAACAGAAAAAAAAGTTTGACTTCAGCTGAAGAAGCAGATTGCTGTGGCGGTTTGGTGCTTCACTGTTGTCCGAGCTTGTGTGGCGTATGCAAGTGGGGGATGCGTTTGTGTTCGCTGTACAAATGTGGACACATCTGGACCGCCTGTATATGTCGCTGAAGGGACTGAATCCTAAAACGTTCTGGTTGCAACCACATCTGTATTTAAAGCTGGCCACTAATGATCAGATCCCAAGATTCATTGCCTTTTACTGCTACTGTAAGTGTGAACGGAGCCCATTCACACAGTTACACTCGATCCCAGCTGGGAGCTGCACAGTTAAACCATTGTCTTTTGATTTAATCACTTAGCACCTTTACTGAAGCAGTTTAACTTGCTTAAGAGCATATTAATGAACAAGAAAGCATGATTCAATGTGGGGTTTTTTTTTGTTTCAAACTGGAAACAAGTATTTGTGCTTTTAAGCTCTTGGTTCAAAATCCAACAGAAAGACTGTAGCATTAAGTCAGACAACAGCTCCTGATAAGACGGCATTCAACTGAAGCTTTTTATACCTGAACCTCCATGAGACAATTATAGAGTCCTTCCAGTTTTTACCAGACAGGTGTGAATACTGTAGCAGCGCTTTAATCAGCTCTGTCCCATCAGTCCATGCTTTGCTCCCCGCTCTCCCTGGGGAGAAACCGTCCCCCTGCCGCCCCTCTCCACCCTCCTCGCATCGCCAACTTGTCAATATCTTATAATGTAAAAATTTGATAGCCAATTCAGAGCCCGGCTTCTCTCTGAGCATACAAAATGAGCCCAAGTCCACTGGGACCACACAACTGAACCTGTCCAAAATGAGCTGGGAAAGCAGGGTGGAGGATGCAGAAAGAAAGAATAGACCGGAAAAAGAGTTTAGAATAAAAAGATTGTAAAAAGAGTGTAGTGGGTTTGTTCACTCGCTGCAGATCCAAGCTCCGGTGACCCCCAAGAAGCCGAGTAAATTATTCATTACGAGTCAAATGGCTTGTTTCTGGTGAAATTACCTTTCTCCCCCTCACCTCTTCTTGGATCTACACTAGCCAGAGGAATAATTAGTTATAAGGGCACAGCCATTTTCAGACTTTAATCATGTAACAGAGAAGTCTCCTGCAGTGAGCATATTAGATCTGGAGACGCAAAGAGAGGAGACAGAGAAAAAAAAAAGAATAAAGCATTGACGAACACTTAAGAAATCTAAGCTGCCTGGGTCTTTAATTAAAAATTGATGTCATATTAGAGATGAAGATTTCAACTCAACAGCCAGAGGAAAATGGAGTGCTTATTGAACTTGTCAGCTCCCCAGGACAAGCACATGCTTTCTGCCCCGCTGGGTGGCTCTACAGGCAGATTCTCTGTATCAGTCAATCAATCAATTTACTTTTTTCCCAGATCATGTATCCATAAAAATACAGTTTCAAACTCATAACACCCAAGACATACATAAACATCCTAGTTAGCTTTTGTTTGATGATTTACAGTTCAAGACTTTTGACATTTAAATGATTATATTTAAAAATGAAGCTTCTAAATATACATTCAATTTTGTCATTGAAAAGCTGTTAAAATAATTATAGTCTCATGTAACCTAGACATCTAAAAATGTCACATTTTAACCAAATTTACTTTTTAATCCAGATTTCTTCTCTTTTCACCTGCAAATCACCAAATCAGTGCTTATTGGGGTGCATACATAACAATAAAAATGTAATAAAAGCAATAGAAATAGCTTTTAATACACACTATAGCAATATAGCAACTCTTTGAGCTTTTTTGCTGAAAACAGCTGCCTGCTGCAGCCAAAAACAACGCCACGAGAGCGGTGAGAGTGAACCAGAACAGTAAAGATGCGATCCATAAAATAAAAACAATGAGCTGAAAGACGCTAAAACGCTCCGTCGAGCTGAGGGGAACTGCACAATCATCACTTCGAGTGACCCATTTTACATTAAACAGTCATTTTATCCATTGTTATGATAAAAAATATTGATTATAGCTGCTTTAATGAATTGGTCTATTTAATTTCCATTTCCTAATGCCCAAGTCTAATTGCCTAATTGCTCGTTTTGTTCGACTACCAATCTAAAACCCAAATATATTCAATTCACAATGATACAAAACAGGGAAAACAGCAAATCCTCACATTGGAGAAGCTTTGGCATTTTTGCTGGAAAAAACGACTTAAGCGATTAATCATTATCAAAATAGCTTTTGATCGACTAATCATTTGCCAATCACAATTGTTCTAGCCCTTGTCCCTGCATCTCTGAAGCAAAACACGTGAAGCTCTTGGTAGGATATCTGCAAACCTTGTTCACTTTCAGGAAGTCTGAATGTGTAAGTTTAATTTTGGAACAACATTTCTTCTTCTTCTTCTTCTTCTTCTTCTTCTTCTTCTTCTTCTTCTTCTTCTTCACTGGTCTGTCACCAGTCCCCTGCTTCTGTGAGAGTTATGGCACAGATTTCAGTTAAGTGGCTCCCTGATCTCTGTGCTAGATTATGGCAATACTGTGCCTCTGTCGCCAGGGAAAAGGGGTTAAAACGGTGTACCTGTCACTGTAACAGGCTGATTATTGCCTGTGGAGCTGGCAGGCTTGTGAGGATCGCTCCCCTCCCCACGCTCCCTGCTGGGAGAGAGGCCTGGGGCCTGTGCTCACTGAGGCTGAATGACTCACAATTACCGCAGCGACAGAGCCTGCAGCCACCTCCCATCCTCTCCAGCCGTTTCACTGACTCACTTAGCGCACATGACAAATGACAAAATCACCCCGAACCTCCGCCCCCTCACTAAGACCTGATTGCCCATCGCCCACACTTTGCCTTCAGTACTTAAAGCTGGGATACATCTTGCCAAGCTTCATGAAACAAAACAAACTTAGTCTCAAAGTAACTCGTTCTGGCCTTTCAAAGCAACATTTTACTGTGTTAGTCTATGTAGATGGTTTAATGTGCATAAACCTTTGACATCACAGCTGCAGCCCTGGAAATACTCTCTAACAATCAAAACACATCTCTAACATTACAACACTGGTAACTCAAAAAAAATGATATTATTCGTGGTGCATCATCAAAGGATGACTTCTTGGACTGTATTTTGAATATGAAAGCAAATGAGTGGTATGAATACCCAAAGCAGACAACATTAGTGCTCAACTGTTAACAAAACAGCGTCGGGGGAAGCATGCTAAAATGTGAAAATATGCCGCTAAAGTGGAGCAATGCGTTCATCTTTTGGCATCGTGAAAACAACAGTGAACTCTGGGTTTTTTTTCTACACCATTTCAACTTGCTTACATTGCATAAGTCAAAGTTGGAGGCGGGCTGATAGTTAAATCTTACACCTCATATACTCCCCTAGTTAAATGCAGAGTGGCGAGAGAGTTGTAGCAGTATGCCGTTTTGCAGAATGGAGTGAATGTTTAATGATGAAAAATATGTTATGTGCTGCTGTATAATGTGTGACCTCCGTGACCTTAGAAAAGCATTGTTCACCAGATCTCCTGGTGTTTCAAACCTGCATATAGTGTGTAAAAAGCGATACAACAGGCCACTTATGAGAACATTTACCTGCAAAAATTAAACCACACTTGTATTTAGAGGCATCACGGTGGTTTGGACAACCACACAGTATGTGTTCTCTCACTGCAGCAATCATTACAGCTCTGGCTCAGTTTTTTCTTTTTTTTTCCCAGAGCCATATTAAGCTCATTTTAACATTTGTCTTTGACAATGATGCTGCACACTGAATCTGACACCTCCAGCAGTGCTAGACACTTAAATCTTCTGTTCAACAATAGCACAATGCTCACTTCATCTCTCCTCCTGAAGCCTGGCCTCTCAGGCTCTCTAATGAAGACTGTTCAAGAAAGAGAGGGATGCCTTGCTCAATGTGTAAGCTACAACAAAGCATACTGCAATATGTTTTTGCTCAGATACGAGTGTTGGCGCCATCTGAGAGTCACTCTCGTAACAAGCGGCGCTGCTGGCAAAATGATCGGGATCTTAAAAGCAACGGACAGTTTTATAGAAATCAAGAGTGAAATATTTTTCAAGAACCCTAAAGGGCTTTTTTGTAGGACACCGCAGGGGCTCTTAAGTGCTATCCGGGGAGGCAGGCAGAGTGCTACCCTCTGTGCCCAGCAGCAAGAGAAATCAAACACAAACTAGTCCTTCAATAGGAGCCGTGGAGAATAGTGTATCTGTCATGAAAGTCATCCTGCCTGGCCTCAAATCCCCCTCTGAAAAAACAAAGATACATTTGAAAAGATTAAAATCAATATGTCTTCAGCTCCTCCAAATTTTTGTTCATTATTAATGAGTTTGGGATTCTCAAAGAAGCTATCAAAACGATCTAATTCAAGAGGAAGGAGTCCTTGTCAAGGCTGTTACCGGCCCCCGTGGGGATGCTGAAGGATCTGAGCACCAGTGTAGCGTAGCAGCAGACAGGTAACTAGAGGAGGGGGCGTCTGGCCTCTAACACCCCTGTGGTAATAGGGCCAGATTAAGGCAAGAGTGGAGTCCTCTGATCTGAGTCCAAACACCAGACCACAACCACATCAGCGGGAATCCTCGCAAGGCAGTTGAAATGCGATACACGTTGTTATGAAAGGAAATGCGTGTTTTTAGAGAGACAGAAAATCAATATCGCTGACTGACTGCGGTGCAAGTGAACAAATCTGAGCGAGCTTGAAAAACCTGCATAAAATGGAATAAAAATGAGTCAGACTTAATAATCCTGACTAAGCCTGTATAAGGAAGCCCTGGCAGTCAAGACAGTAGATGGATCAGAGCACAGACAGGAGTGCATGCATTATGCATCACTGTAAAATCTCTCCGGGTTAGAGCGCACACACACACACAAACTTATCCCGCCGTTCGCATTTGCATCACTTATTGTTCACGTTTACCACAACTCAAAATTCACAAACGATGTGTGTGTGTGTGTGTGTGTGTGTGTGCGCGTTCTCCGCTGCCAAATCCAAAGGACATAATATCGCTGGATACTTCCATGCCACATTAGACAGAAGCTACCTGTTAATAGATCATTACCGTTGAATAATTACCCATTACTTTGCTCTCACGTTCACACTCTTCACAAAGCAACTGCTGAGCACAGCAGCACTATCTTATCTCCCTCGCTCCTCTTCCCCTCCCCTCAGCTGATGTTAACATCTGACAGCTTTGTGTGTGTGCCGATACAGATTTTCTTCTTCTTCTTCTTTAATTAAAACACTGGAAGTCTTAATTGGACATTATACTTTTATTCTTCAGCCCCCCTGCTTGCCCACCTCCCCTTCCTCAAACACTTTGATCCTCCAACCAAATCTTTCGAGGCAATAATAGTTTCCCCTGTAATCAGACTCACACCGCAGTGCTTAAGAAGCAAAAAGCTCACTTTAAAACACTTTCTCCATTTAAGATTTTATATAAGAACAATTTCTCTCCAGTTAGATGATCTTCAAGTGACCTTTTCTGACTTAGTTCCAGTGATAATGAGATTCTTTGAGAGGGAAACATTGAGATAGCATCTTTGATGATGTTTTGGCTATGTAGAAATGAGTGTTTTTATAACTGTTAGCATGAATCCTGCTCCTCCATTTGGTGCATCCAGACACTTTGTAAGTGCATAAATCAACCTCCAACCTCTGTTGTCAGAGAAACAACTCTAGAAGGCATTTCTTAATGACGGAGCTTTATTGTTTTACAGGATTATAGCCTTTGTAGAAAATTGTCCACCCTCAGAAATATTGATTAAACTGCCCAAGACCACAGCAGTAACACGCTTTATGTGAATTCAGTTTTGGTGGGGATTTTATGTTTGAATCTGTTCTTTGATCCCTCTGGCCTCACCACTAGCTCGAAGGAGGCATATGAGCCCATTACCAGTGAGCTTAGGGAATTACATCGGCTGTGTGAAAAGTAGACGTAAAGGAGTATTTTCTCCCACAGCTGAGGTAAACAAAAGAATGTAATAATAGCAATACCTGCAAAATTTCAACCATTTATTTATATATATAACATTGATAGAATGTCACAGTTACTACCACTAGAGGTATGAACGGTAAATTAAGTATCGATTAAACCTTTAATTTGTTTTCTGTCCACGTTTCTTTCTATCCTGCTAATAACTGCCTACTTTCTTTCTCTATTTTCTTCTCCGGTCCCCTCCTCTTCTTCTTCCTCCTCCTCCTCCTCCTCCTCTCTCTAGGTGGCCCTGGGTCAAGAAGACGACTCCTCCAGCCCCAAGAGCTCTTCAGACGACTCCTCCAAGACGGTGGGCCTCCTGAGCGGGCAGGCTCCCCTCTCACCCCTGAGCCGCTGGATGCTTCACAGTAAGAGCAGAGCTGCTAATGCCACCTCCTTGGAGCTGCCCTATCGCTCCCCGGTCCCTTTCTCCAAGCAGGAGTTTTCTAAACAGGAGTTCTGGGAGATGTTGGGCAGCGACCTGCTCAAACCTGACGCCTCCAGCTCAAGGGTCAAACGGCGGCCCATCGTTAAGACCGGAAAGTTCAAGAAGATGTTTGGCTGGGGAGACTTCTATTCCAATATCAAGACGGTTAGGCTTAACCTGCTGATCACCGGCAAGATCGTGGACCACGGTAACGGTACGTTCAGCGTCTACTTTCGCCACAACTCCACGGGCCAGGGCAACATCTCGGTCAGCCTGGTGCCACCCGTCAAGGCGGTTGAGTTTGACCTGGAGCGCCAGAGCGTGGTCTACCCCAAGGACTCAAAGATCTTCAACTGTCGCGTGGACTATGAGAAGGTGGATCGCAGCAAGCGCACCTCGCTGTGCAACTACGACCCGTCCAAGACCTGCTTCCAGGAGCAGATCCAGAGCCACGTGTCCTGGATTTGCTCCAAGCCTTTCAAGGTCATCTGTATCTACATTTCCTTCTACAGTACGGACTACCGCCTGGTCCAGAAGGTTTGCCCGGACTACAACTACCATAACGAGATGCCCTACCTGCCCTCAGGCTAGGAGACTTGTAGGGGGGAGGAGAGGTGGGAGGGGAGAGGAAAAGGGGGGTGAGTAGGAGTGACTGCAACACATGAGGAGGAAACCAGGGCTGTGGATCGTCCTTAATGCCATTGTGGCAGCAAGACACCTTAAAAAAACCCTCTCTGTAGCCTGACTACTGTAAGATGTAAAAACATATATGCAAAACAGAAACTACAGTATGCAGATAATGAGGCATTTGGAATGCTTAACTGCAGCATTCATTAACTGGACTGGTAGTGAAAATCAAATACCGCCAACACGCACATTCTTACCTCAATCCAGTTTCTAAATGCCAACTTTCTCGCCAGCTATTTCTCTCTTCCATTAAGTCATTTGTGAATGTTATCTGAAAGTCCTTTTAATCACCCTTTACGATATTGCTCTTTTGCAAAGTCACAAGGCAGCATTTTGCAGCGAAAGTGTGCATTTAAATGCTGTGATACGATTCACTGGAGAGTCGTATACAAATTCAGACTTTATCACAAACATCATACAGTGTTTAACGTCGTACGCTGCAAAGGCAAAAAAACAATAATGATTTCAAACTTACCAGAGGGAACACAAAGCATTGTTTTTCCTCACAAAGAGCAGATGAATGTAAAGTGTAACCAACCACAGGATCATTTAGGTTACACTCAGTCTTTTTTAAAGGGCATCTTTTAAGTCCATTCCAGAAAAAAACGTTAAAAGTTCCTCCTCTTACTCATTTTCTCACCACCTGTCCTCACCCTCACATGTAAGCATCCCACCATGGCATTGTCAATGTGTAGTGTTTACATGTGCAGCCTGCCAAATCTAATCACACTATATCTCTCAGTTATGTCACCTCCATTTCAATAAAAGAGAGAAAAGAGGAAGAGAGAGAGAAAAATAATAACATTTGCAAGAAAAAGCAATTGCTCAACAAAGATTTAGGGCCAGGGCTTAAGACAAGTTCAGTGCAAGGGAAATAACTAGATTCTGCATAGAGATAGAATTGGCCCTCCACACTTATGAGAGAGAGGGAGAGGTGGGGGAGTGAGAGAGGGAGAGATTCAGTGAGCTGTTTTAATTAAAGTGGAGAAGGAGACGTAGAGTATGCAGCTCTTCTATTGTCCCCTCTGTATGAAAAAGATTACATTTTGTTGCCGTCAGGATTCCTGATTTCACGCCTTGATAACTTTGACTGTGTGAGGGAGATTGCTCTCTCCCGACAAATACCGTGTTCAGCCCGTTATCTTGAATAAATGAAAATATTATCATAATTACATATAATTTAATCTCCTTTAGAACTAATTAAGGTTTCAACGAGAGGGTACAAAATGTATTCCTAAAAATCAAGTCAGTGGGTAGGAGGATAAGAGGACGTTCATGGGGATTGTTGTGTTTTTGCGTGGAGCTGGCAGCCAAAGCTCAGCCCAGAGTTAACCGCTCTCATTAAGATAAATGGCCACTGGCTGGCCCATCTCATGTTGCTCTCACAAACAATATCAGTGGAGAGCGGCGCACAATGGAGCTATGAATTAGGTAGCCTGACATTTTGTGTGCTGAGAGGTTACCGCTACCCTGCTTATGAGGACACAATGACTTTTCAGTTCATTAATGTTGAGCAGTCACAAGACAGGTGTGAAGAGTCATTAAACTGTGATATCAGATAACTAGTTTGATGCTAATGTGCTGTGATATCGGGGATGTAGGTGAGATCTGTGCACCTGCATGCACACTTGGCTGGAACTGCGCAGCGATGGCCCAGGTGCAGGTGGGGGTGGGTGGGGGGGCTTAGCATAAGGCCAGACATAAATGCATCGCCTTGGCCGCTCTGTGTGAGCTTGGAGAGCAGGAGTAGGAGGGAAAACACAGTCGCAGGGCTAAAGATAGTAACAAAGACCTGTAAATCTGCACAGAGTTTTTAATTCACTCTTAAAGAGGGGGGTAGCTCCTCTCCATATGCGACCAAATCAACTTGTGGCAGCTGTGCACAAGCAAGTCTGCAGGGGACAGACAGCTCCACCACCCACAGCAATGATAAAGGCGAAGTCACACCTCTGTCTCCTCTTGCATGTGATTGTTTTATCCAAACAGATATTTCTTATATGTACCGGCTTGGCTGCTTGCTTCGCTGCTGACAACACACAACTGTGTCTGGCTCGTCGTTACTGTTAAGTGTCTCACAATCAAGAAAACCTCACAGAGGGGATTTTCCTAAAGAGGCTACCATCAATCAGAGTGCCAGCTATGAGAAAGCTTGTAGAGACAGAGTCTGATTTCTGCCACATCACAACAACTGATTATGTATGCTTTCAAATAAAAACTGCATAAAGAGTCCCAGTGGAGCATGCAATATAGATGCAGGTTTGGCAGCAACTGAAACTAAACACTTGTCTGAAGGTCCTTTTCTTGTACTGTTGGATGAGCTACAAAGCTTCATGTGTGTAAAATACATACATCAACCAGCATGAATGAACCACTGCCTCTTGCTCTGTCCATCCATTTCCTCATCCTCCAGCTCTCTCTGCCCCTTTCCCGTCCAGACGTCTGCATGTTACTCAACCATATGCCCCGCTGACTTCACGCTGTTGTCCTCTCCCTGTGTGTGACCCGGCTGACTGGTCTACGCCTTCATACCCTCTCTACCTCCCTTACCCTGGTGTTGAACCCTGCTGTGGGTAGTTCCTCATTGCTGCCCTGCCCGCCCCCCTGCGCACAGCGCTGAGCTGAGCTGGCTAATCTCTGTGAGCTTAATGCAGAGCCAACTGAACATCAGCAGTGAGAACTCCCCTCTCTTCCTCTTTATCTACCTATTTCTCTCTATATCTATATCCCATCAAACAAATGCGTGTGCACACAGTCTTAAGATGTGCTGGTTTAGGTATTTTCCTCTCTCCTGTTCAAAGCATCTTACATAAGCCCCTGGATTGTGAGGACATGAAATCTCCTTGAGAGCATGCCAACGGAGTGCCCGACACAGATACGCCCCAGTAACCTCAATACTCCCCCCTCTCCTGCAGGGAGTCTGGAGAGGAGCTGGATGCTCACACATGTTGGAATCAAAGCTGGGCACCACGAGCCCACAGCACTGAAGTCATGTAGAAAAAGCAAGAACACATCTTGGGCTACCTGGCGGGAAGAAGCCCCTCACTCTGCTCCTTACCGATCCTCTCAGATTTACAGCAATACTCTCACTGAGACTCCACCCTCTCCGCCTCTCCGGGGCGAGTTCAAGAAAGGCTGTTGGACTAAGTTTAAGAGACAGTCGTGTTGCTGTGGGATGGACGGTGTTGTTACGGCAGCAGCCTTACTGTTGACCCATCTAGTGCCAACAGACATGTGGATATTTGGCCTTAGAGACTGCAAGACAACACTGGTCCACTCGGCGAAGAATAGTAACAAAACCTGACTGTCAGAAACATAAATATACATATATATATATATATATATAAATATATATAAAAGCTAAGAGTCCTCAGATCTGAATAAAGTTGTATTTAACTGTGGGTCATGCAGTGGAGGTTGTCTGTTTTATCTTTTTGTTCCTCATGGTTCTGTTTCTCTATGTCACGTGGATGATATACTGTATGGATGATATGATGGCATTTACTGTGGTTTTCAACATTTTAAAAATCAATAAAGTACACAGAAGTACTTAAACCACTTCGGTTGTAAAGAGACAGACTCCGGTCTTATATCTGGTTGTGCTTCATGTGTAGGAAGAGTGTGTCAACAATGCTGGAGTCATATTTGCATACCCATACTGTGTGCCAACGGCAAAGAAAAGATGTGACAACATTTTAGCTGAGGGCTCTTGAAGAAATACATGCAGAAGGAGAAATAGAAGGAGAATAAGGAGCAGAGAGGAAAACGGGGTTGAGAGAGAGAGAGAGAGAGAAAAGGAAATGTTTCAACTGGAATGATGCATGAACACAACTCGATCCCCTAATTAGCCTCCTCTTTCTTTTTTTTCCCCCTCACTCTCTCACTCTCGGTTTCTTTGTTGTTCGTCTTCGCACTCCCCGTTCATTTTAAGATGTAATTGACATTAAATTCATTCTACTTCTTAATTAAATCCCAGACAACTGTTAACGAGGGGATGGGTTCAAACATTCAGCTCACAACATCCCTTTAAACAAGATCGATTAAGGCATGGCTGGCGGCAAAGATAGGCCCTCCACCCCCACCCCCTCCACGCCCCCTTGTTCCCATAAAAGTGCTGCCTGCCTCAGGATAACCTTGCTGGAGATGATGAAAGGGAAGCAAATAAGTCAACATGGAGACAGAAGAATAGAAATCTAATTTGGAAGAAAGCAGGATTGAGGTTAATGTGAAATCTGTGAGAGCAGCATACTGGGTCAAACACACACATGGACACACACACACACACACACACACACACACTCACACGTGCACAGATACACACAGAGGGTGGAAACAGGCAACAAGCATTGATAATGGACACAAGAAGTACAGAGGCTTTTGGTCGTCCAGGAAAGAGAAAACAACACAAGAGTGTGAGCTTCTCAGAGAGGAAAGGGCATTTCAGCATGAGTAATGGGAAGCTGGACGATAGTCAATTGAGAAAATAACTAGTCATGGCATGAGGAGGCAGGAGAAGGCGTGCAAAGCTTAAAATGATAAATAGACATTCAGAAAAATAACCTTGAGGTATGAAAACGTGTGTCTGGAAAAACTAGACACAATATGTAACAAGAGACAAGGAGAGTGAGCGAAGACAGAAGGGACGGCGATGACTCCTTGTTAGCACTTTGTTTTGAATAACAAGGCTATCAGGTTTGCGAGTTTATCCTGTAGAGTAATAATTATGTGTCATTTTCCTCCGTGACATGTTACACCACAAAGTGTAGTATTGCTCTGGCGGTAGATATTGCACGCCGCAACATCATCCCCTCGCTAACAGTGTTGACAAAGTCGAAGCTTCAGCCGCGGCGCTCTCATTTCTTCACACTTTGAAATCATCAACGAGGATTAGACTGGTATACCAGTTGGATGATATACAGAACCAGAGTGATACTGAGGTCTTATTAAAAATCTGATTTCATCAGTCATCTGTAACTAATATGATACAGGTTTCTCCCCGACGACAGCCACATTAAAGCAGTCTGTAAACCCTGCAATGAGGATAATCTTCTTGGCATAATTCTGTTTTTTAATCTATTTTTCTGAATTATTTCTTCACTTAAAGGACTAATGTATCCCCAAATCTCTTCTTATATTGAATAGGTGTGTTGGGTCAGCATGCTATCTGAAAATTTCATTAGTCTGGGGTTTCAGAGATTTTGGCATCTCATTATGGTGTAAATGTGGTTTCTGAGGCTTTTTCACCCGCATAAAAATTTATTTCTGGAGATATAGGAATACGAGCTGAAACTGAAAGCCTATTGCCATGAGTCAAACATATGTTTAATTTAAAAAAAGGACCAATTTATATATTTTGTATGTACAAAAACCTACCATTATGTGTGTCTGCAATCTGTTTCCACATCATGTTGTGCACAAGACTGCAGATCTTATAGAAAGAGATTAGGGCTTTTGTTACCTGGATACCAACTCCATCCAGATGCAATTTATTATCATACCTCCCCTCGCTGCACTCACTGAATTCAAATACACTTGATGTTCTTTGATATTCTGGATTGCGTGTTGGGGTGGTCATGGTCACGCTCTTAGTATGAGCACAAATGTGTAAATGCAAATGTACACATGCACTGACTGCACACGCACAAACACATGCACACACACACACACAGAAACGCACATGCACCTTAAGTGGTTTCATGCACCAGCATCCTAATAGTCTCTCTGCCCCGCCTTGCCAATCATGGAGCCTGGAGTAGAGTGGACAAGCAGGTGGGCCAAGTCTCAGCCACAGAGCATCATGGGAGACGAACAGGGGATCAGCCTCTCAATCCCCGCAGCTTCTTTCATGATGAAGCACTACAGCCCCTATCTGCAATTCACTGTATTCCTAGAAAAGACTGGACACAGGACGCAGGGCACACATGCTCGACGGAGGCCGTGAGAGAGGCTGGAAAATTATAGTGCAGTGAAGGGGTTGAGGAAACAGCGGGGGGGTGGTGGAGGCTGCGAGAGCTTGTTGCAAAAGAAAGCACAGATGGCCTAGGGCTACAACATGGTGGGAAGAGGAAAGAATAAACTAATTAGAAGGGCAGCATTTCACACACACCTCCATCAAGTCAGCACTCCCTACCTCCGCTTGAAAAATATGTTTTATCTATATATCATTGTTACGCAGAGAGAACAACACTTTGAGATGGAAATGCTAATATGAAAGCTCAGGGTTTTACACATCGCTGCGTCTTGTAACACAATAACAGGAAAAACTGGCGTTTGGATTGCGGTGCGGAGCTTCACACGTCGACGCCAATGTGGAAAGTCAAGCTGGGCATCTGTGTCATGCAATGTGGCAGTATTAGCTGGAGGCCAGGATGAAGACATTAGGGCTGTGATCTCTGTATTAGCCCGAAAAGAGGACATTTCCACTTAACTAAAGGAAGCGATGGAGAGGAGGGGTAATTTAAATTCAGTGACAAGGCTTTAAATACCAGCCAGGGATCACAGTTGTGCCCTTTGGCAAAGTAATTATTCACTCCCTTAGAAGACGATCAGGTGTGGATGTGTGGATGTGTGCGCGCACATGCTTTAGGCGAGGAGTGTGTCGGCATCTGTGTGTGTGTGTGTTTGAGTGAACCGGGAGAGAGTGAGGGAGGTGTGAAATGTTACAGTTTCTCCTCCTTTCATGCAACTGAGAAGTGTTTATGCCAGACTCTTCAGAGGAGAGAAAGGGTGTTCAGCTAAGGGCTCACATCAGGTGATAAACGTGAGAGGGAAGAGAGAGGGAGACATAAAACAAGAGCTGGTAAAGGTTAGCTTTCCGCCTCTCCATCACTGTCTCTCGCCAGCTTGTTCTCTCCTCCTGTCCATTTTTTTCCCCCTTTATAACCTTCAACCAGAAGCGGTGTGATCTCAGGAGGAGGAGCTCTCTCCCGCTGAGGTCAGACCCGAGGCTCAGCCCAGGGGCTGATGGGATGAGACTCTCATTGGGAAACTGTCCTTCAAAAACTGCAGCCTGATGGATTTTTTGGCCCTGGTTTTGCTTCTATGTTTCCCAACACATCCTCAGTGCTTTCCTCCTGGCAACCCTCCATCTCCCCCGGGCTCCATCTATTGCCCCAAAGTTACCAAGAAGCCCCAACACACACACAAATACACACACTTCTGCAGGTTTGTTTCTGCTGACAGTCCAGTCCTTAGTACTGCGGGGCTGTTGCTTGATAAGTCAAAGACACACACACACACACACACACACACACACACACACACACACACACACACACACACACACACAGAGCGGTCTGCCTTCCCCAGGCTTGTTATGTTGGGCTCACATCGTTATCAGCGCTCCTGCATGAGTTCATCACAAACCCAACGATGTGCAGACTCAGCTGCAGACAACACACAACACCTCAATCAGTCTTCATTTGCCTCCTCTTCCTTGTCATATTTTACCACTTTCCCTCTTATTTGGGGGAAGAGGAAATGAGGATCTCTCAAGTGAGAAGCTTTATTTTTGCTTCGTCTCTCCTCTTTTCCTCTCACAGATATTTTTTTTTGAACAGCTGAATTTTCACAAAAGGCTGATTGTGAAACATGTCCAGAGGTTCTCCAAAAGCAGGACTGAGCCGCAGGTAGTGGAAAAACAGTCCCCTACAGGCACTGCAAATGGCACATGCATGACTGCTATAAAAGTAAAGCTACCCTTGCATAACACTAAAATGCAGTCGATGGACAAACAGTTGGTTCACCTCAGGTGTTTTTCTCCAAAGACGTAGCAACAAATGCCATCAGAGCTTCTTCATATGAAATGGAAAAGTCCGGCCATGGTCCCTCTGTAAAATGTCTGAATAAACTTCTTGCTGCAAAGACCTCCTTTTATTGCTCTGAATGAAGCGAAATCGATGGCCGGGCTTTCCAGTTTACAACTCAGTAAAAAGAGAAAGCTGCGATGGAGAGCAGAATCATTGCTGGAAGGTAATTGGAAGACTAGACTTTAATGTGACCTCTCAATGACAATGGACGGTCATGCAGTAAGTCGCGCTCTGACATTTTAGCAAATTATAAGAGGATCACAGCCTGGTGTTGATTAATTATTTCACATATAGTGCTGGAATGTCTAAAATACTGGATTTGGATCCTTAATTTAAATAAATGCAGCAAAATTAAAATGTGAAAATATTCAAGCACAAGTAAGATGAGAGTCCTGTGTTCCAAATTTGACTTAAACCTGCATTAATGGATTGTTTGGCCACTTAGGGCCACGTTAGCAACATTAGCAAACAGTAGCTTACTTACACTAAGCATACAACGGACAACAGTAGCATTTATTTGGAGTCATGTCTGTGAAACTAGCAACTACAGTGGAGTAAAGAGTGTAAAGTAGCACAAAATAGCACAAAAATATACAAAGCACAGGTACAGTGCCTCAAACTTTTACTAAAATACAGAACTTCAGAAGACTCAAGGGCATAAAAAGAATGCAGCTATAGTTAGAAAGTAAATGGATGAGCTCAAAGATACTGCAGCCAAATGTGTACAGACATTTTATACTCAGTCAGTACCCCAGCATGCGTGTTGTATCCTCCACCTGAACACAAATTATATTTTACAGCTGTGGTAGTTTTCCCAGTTGTCTCTATTCTCAAAGAGTGTTCTCTATAATGTGCTGACACCCTGCTCATTTCAGTGATAGATATCTCTATTCAGCAAATATTTTCCTGCTCATTACCTGTAGCATAACGTCGGCTTTGCTGCCTGTCTGAGACCCCATCTTACTGTAAGACACGGGATTACAACTCTAACCCAACTCACCTAAAGTCTTCTGAATGTCTCATGATTTCATAACGTACTATACCACCAAACATGACATCATTCGCTGAGCTCCAAACATGACCCCCAACAAGAGCTTGCTGTACAAGTCTTGACGTTAGCTATGAAATACTGCCGTTGGGGAATAACAGCACGCCGGGGAGCTGATGCCATTTGCCTTACTATGCTGTAATGTGTCGACCTTCACCTTAAAGATTTTAGCATACTACTATTACTTCTATTTTGGCTTTTAAATAATTGGATTATTGAGGTTGCATGGGCCAGGGGATTCTAATTCATCGCTGGATGCCTCCTGCATTATGATGATTAATGGCTGAATCTGCAGAGCCCTGGTTTTGGCTTCAGGTTGTCTTTTCAGACACATACATATAATACTGCCTCAAATATTTTCTACGGTAAGATTTTCAATTCAGCGTCCGTTTTTGAAGATCTAAATCATGGACGAAACCCCTCCTCCACACACACACACACACACACACACACACACGATGGAGCTGCAGCGGTAAGGCAATTCCTTTCACACTGAGGGATTTCTTTCTGTATCAAACAAGTCAGGCAATTGGAATTATGACCAGGGTCAATGCTCCAGATGAAACAGCAAGACTCCCCTCTCCTGCTAAATTCACTTTCCACCCACCCCCGCCTCGCCACTGTCCTTGACTCCTCTTGACCCTTCCACCTTGGGGGGAATTGAGTTATTCAGTGGTACGGCTATCACCCTGCAGCCATAACTTTAAAAGCTGACCTTACTGCCTCTCGCAAACATGGTAGCCAGAGCACAGGCTTATTGATGGAGGCTCTTTAACATGGTTCCTCTGTCTCTGCCTGGGGCATGAGGAAATAAATCAACTTTACCAATGTTGTCTTAATCCCCTACATCTCGACAACCCAGTAGGAGCTGACGGTTAGCCGGGGTCAGGGGCAAAGGGCCGTCATGGTCACTGTATATACACGCAGTGACATGTCACTGCTGGAAACTGCCATACAATCTGATCTACGGCTCTCACAGACATCTGATTGGGGTGAAAGGTGGTCCTCTCTCCTGTGACTCTATCCATCACTATTATTACGCCACAGGAGGGATGCAGAGGGTCACATCTGATGCACATAAATACAATAACGTCAACCCAAACACAAATACAAATGCCTACACACCTCTACATAAAGATATCTGAGTCCTAAGAAAGACACAGTCACAAACAGAAACACTTGCAGGCGACTGATAAGTCAGCGGTGGTGTGTGGGTGGAGATTTAGGGAGGGAGGGGAGGGTGATTGAGAGAGGGAGGTGTGTGGGTGATGTGGGGGAGGGCAGCATAGGACGAGGGCGGGGAAGTGGATGTTTTATGAGGCCCTTAACATTTACTTCCCCAGCGTTTCAATCCGCCGTGTCTATTAAGGACGGCTGCTCCTCCTACGTGTTCCCCATCCATCAAAGACCAAGAGACACGAGGCCCCACACTGACGGACAGCTCGATATGATGGAGGGAGAGAAAGTCGGCGTCAGGCAGGGGAGGGAGAGAAAGTGAAAATACAGAGAAATGAAGGAGGAAGAGAACGAGAAAAGAAAGGGTCACAAGAGTGGAATGCAGCTGAAAATACAGTCATAGCCGGAGAATGGTGTCGGAAAAAGGAGCTTTCAGGTACAAACAAAATGGTCGAAGAGTTCCACACGGAGAGCTGAAGCAGCATTTTGTCTCAGTATATCCTTTGTTCAAGGTGGGCTGCTGTCCATTCGCAGGCGCAGTCTGAAACGCTACAGAGTTTTTGTGACTCTGCACAATAAACCAAACGCACACTGCCTGCCGAACAACATTTTGCGAGAAGCAGTGAAGTCAAAGAAGCCATAAATAAAAAGAGACCCCGGAGAAAATAGATGAGGTCTCCGTTCCCTGTGACAGAGTGTGTGAGGTGTGTGTGGGTCAGGAAGGTGTCCAGCTCTGTTCAGGCTTTAGTAATACGTGTAGCCCCTGCAGGTCACTGCTATTAATTACAAACTTAGCCAGCTACTCTTCCATTAATCTAAATTTAGAGTCTAGACTCAGCTCCCGCTTGATGCTGCCACTACAGAGCGCTGTGCCAACCAACCAATCACATAATAGATTTTCTGCCCTCTGGCCGACCGAAGACAAGGTCCACTATCTGCAAACTAATCATAGCCACAGTCTGACACTCTCAACCTGCTGGCAGCCAAGGTCAGCGGACCACTGACCACCACAACACAGTCTTGAGGCGAGAATTACTGCAAATCACAGCGGGAGACAGTGTGAGGCTGAGCATTTTGACCACCTGAAACGCATAAAACCAGGCTTGTTAATGAATACATGGAGCTAATGATCATTGCAGCGATGAACAGCTGGTTTGCGTTGCCGTTCATCTGCCTTCAGCCTTTTATCTTAATTAACAGCACACATATGTGCAGCGATGTTCCCACTCTGAGGCGGCCCTGGCAAACATGCGTAGGTCAGACAAGGAAACGTGGGGAATTTACTTTACAAAAGATCAACAAGGAGAGAAGGGAGGATGAGAGGGTGAATGAGACAGAGATAAAGAGAGGGGAATAGAGGAAGAGAGCAAGTTGCTGAAGGAGACAGAGAAAGAGAGAGAGAGAGAGAGAGAGAGAGAGGGAAGGGAAGCAGGCGGATGGGATGGAGGGTGGAGGGGGGTTATACCATCCTGTAACCTTGTGTTCCCCCGGCCATACTGCCCCTGGGCTGCTGTACCCCCCTCCAGCAATTAATCATCTGATACTGAGCTTACTCAACCGACAACCAGCTCGCCCACATCCTAATTAAGCCAGGAGAGGAGAGGAGAGGAGAGGAGAGGAGAGGAGAGGAGAGGCAAAAACAAAACTGCGACTAAAAGACAATAGATAAAGGAAAAGGATGCTCACTGACAATGCAGAAAAAGAGCAGCACAGGTACAGTACAGTAGAGTAAACTGGAAGCCAGAAGCAAATGAGAAAGAAGAAACAGGGAAGAAATCCAACACTCAGTTCCTATGGATTGGTAGTGAACATAATGAAAAGCCTGTGCCAGCCTGCGTCGAGGACCATCTATCTACCAGACTGGCAAAGCAGGCACCATGCTGGTGCCAAGGTTATTCTGCAAGGCTCAAAGACTGTGTGTCGGTATGTGTGACTGTGTGTGTGTGTGTGTGTGTGTATGTGACAAAATAAAATAGAGAGAAAGTGTGTGTGCGTCCATGTGTTTATTTTGGGGTTTGTGTGTATTGAGAGCAAATGCTGCAAGACATGTGTGAGTATATGTCGGTGTGCATGTATCTGTGTGTTACAGCTTGTTTGTAATTGGAAGTAGGAAGTGTGTGTGTGTGTGTGTGTGTGTGTGTGTGTGTGTGTGTGTGTGTGCGTGCGTGTACATGACTTGTTTTCATTCCCCAGAAGCCTTTTCATCTTTGGTCCAGCATACAGGGAGACTTGATGTCCTCGCTCCCCTTCTTCCTGGCTGAGACACACTTGCGTTGTCCCGGCCACCTGCCAGCCAATTAGCTGAGCGGGCAGAAGCAGCTGCCCAGTAGCAGGTGGACGTCCATCCCAACATCCCTACAGCTTGCTAATGCTAATGACTCTGATCTCAGGGACCACTGGACTGGGCCGCCAGGGGAGGCAGGTCAACTGTGGACAGAATTCACTGAGGCTGAGGGATCTGAAGAGACTAGCATGTACTGTAATTTTACTGCAACTGCCTAGTGTAACTTTTTGTTGCCATGTCATCAGACAGAGCGCTATCTGTCTGTTAGCTAAACGACTATCTGTTTTTGTTATACAAAGGAGGGCCGGATTAACCCACTTGGGGGCCCTGCCGCAAAAATGAGCAATAGGTCGCCCATCCAGCGCCCCCATCCCCTTGTCCCCAATTTGGTTTGTATTAAAGTGTAACTACACCCTCAAATTCTGCTAGAACCGCCTCTCCCAGCATATTTATAAAATGCAACGAGTGAGGGAATAACTGTAGGAGGCGTAGCCTCGTTGCTACGTAGTGTGTGGGTTAGGGGACACTGATTAGAGTCTTTTTTTATATATAAATTTCATGACATAGACAGGTCCCAACCGGTCGACCCTATGTCAGTAATGGCCTTGCAAGGTTCAGGGCTGATTTAAAACAGTAGATGGCGTATTGAGCCATTTTCAGCCCATGAAATTTGGTAAGAAATGTCAGTATTAACACCAGCATTGATGTGTTTCATCACAGTTCAGTCAAAAAGAACCTTTTGTTGAGCTGTGAACTAAATGATAGGACTGAACTGTGATTGGTATTTTAACTAGATTTCAACAGAGGGCCCCTCTACAGGACAGGGCCTAATAAAAGGGTTAAGATGCATGAGTCACCTTAAAGGGAAACAGGGATAGACCGCTTTGTTAAAGAGTAAGATCCTTTCGTCTTCCTGCAACAACTCAACCTCTTGTGAGATTTCAGACTTTCTGTTTCTGGTTAAACAAAAAGGATCTTACTCTTTAACAAAACGGTCTGTCTCTGTAGGGATTCTTTCCTTAATGTTGTCAGACACTTAGAATAAAAGTCTGAGCCTGTCAACGGCAAAAACAAGCACTTTTAGTGGACGTACTTTTCTCGGGCGCAAATTACCCGCAAGGATTACGTTGCAGTCATTGCCGCCTGTTCGCGGAAGCCAGTGGAGACGATCTACTGGACCAATTACAAAACTTTTGGTAAGTATTAGTCATTTAGACCCCAAAATTTGTAGGTTTAAAATATGAGTTTCCCTTAAAGGCTGTTACCAATTCAGTTTATATTGTGCGTTAATGGTGCATTTTACCAAGCTAGTTTGCAATTAATCAGATTACCAGAACACTAATTGCCACACAGTGAACCTTGGGTCTGAAAAATGTGGGTTATTACTTGTGAAAAATGTGCTGCAGACTTACAAATATTTCATTTATATTTTACAACCGATTGTTTTCTACATCTCCAAGTCTCCAAGTCCAAGTCTACATCTGATACAGATGAAAAACAGTCACACTGTCCCTGAGTCTGACTATCTGCAGTTCAACCTTGTACTCTGCATCGATCCCTCCTTACTCTCCATCACTCTGCAGGCTGAATAATTAGCTCAGTCCACAGGTGGGGGCAGCGACGAGGTGGCTTTTTGTGATCAGACCTGAAATAGGCCCGCTCCTCTCCCCCTCGTAAAATGCCTCGACCCTTTTTCACTTTTATAGATGGAGGAGTAATATATGGCTTTATTTACGAGGACAGGCCCTGACAGATTTAATATTTTAATTCGGTTTTATGACCTGAACATAGGGCCGCGCAGGACTCTTTACGAGCCACCGGCATGAGCGGACGGAGCGGCGGGGACCACCGGCTGGAGACAGGAGGGCAGGAAGTGACAGATGCAGCCATTCCTCATGTATCGCTGCCTAAATACCAAGCATATCTCTGCATGCTCTAACCTCTGCCCACACTGCTCCTCCCCCGCATGTCTCTATCATCCGTCTGCAGTCCTCCCCCCCATCTCCCCTCAACCCATAACTCCAATGAGAAGACATGGCCATGGAACAGACAGTGCAAGTCTAATAGAGGGGAGATTGATGGTTGAAACGACTCAGGGCTGGTGCTGAGGGGAGATTCATGCCCGAGACAACTCAGAGCTATTGGTTTAGAGATTGATGAATCAGAAGATACAGCCCCTAAACTTTTCAAGCTTTTCATGGCTTCAGCGATACCCTGCCAATACTTTCAGAGTTCAGGGGTCAGGCTATTAGCAGCTGATATTGGAGCGAGGCATGGGAGAGTTGATTGATGAAAGTGATGATTCCAACTCTTCTGTGTAGATTGGTGGTCATTTTAAAAGCAGAAGTCAAATAGTTTTTCACAATGAAAAAAAAAGAAAAAGAAAAAAATCCCACACCCATCTGGTACCATGAAAAGTTTGATTACTTTTAATGGAAATCAATAGGGTTTCAGCACTCGCTCTCTGAGAGAATTTTTAATCAAGAGAAATTCATTATTTTACCATTCACACACACACACACACACACACACACACACACACACACACACACACACCGCTATCATCTGTCTTAAGAAAAAGAAGCAATAATAACCAAGATACCTTCTAATATGGGCACCAATTTTTGGTTCCAATCTCACCGCCAATTAAAGCGTTTATCGTTTGACACAATATTAACTGTCCTCAAAGGTTGATTTAGTAAAACTTCCAAAACAGAAACTTTGAGAAAAAAATCAAGGAGGTCTTCAAAGCGTCACATCCGGTGGGACTCTGAGCAGTTCCCATGGGAACTGGCAAATGAGCGTCTACCCAGCTTCACCCCTCCAGCACAGCGCCGGGAGAACACAGTGATTATCGATCTGTCTGAGGGGCGCACAGCTCAACCAATCAATGGCTCTTTGAGTCCCCCAAGCATTGTGGGATAGAGGAGGAACAGCATGCATGTGTGTGGAGAGGAGGGGGCGTAGAAGTGGCGGAGTGATTTCTGTCCAACACAAATCAGCAGCTTAATTGACAGGCTTGAAATTGGTTTAAAAGTCCTGGTGCCCCCCCGCCACCTCCTCCCTGGCTGGCATCAAGGCAGAGCGCCGCTTACAGGTATTAGTGTCATTATCCCCCCAGAGATGGAGGTGAGGAGCCGGTCGGGGGCTGAGCAGTCCGGGACAGCAGCAATCAAAACACTTCACAGCCTGGTGAGGTACAGTTCATACATTTCAGCCACACTCACTGCCTTAGTCCTGCATGAGCAAGTCTCACTGTTACTGCTAAGTGTGCAAGCATTATTGAGTACAAGGCACAAAGCATACTGACTCAATTAACCGAAACACAAAATCACAGAGAGGGAAAAAAAGTATAATTATAAACAGTAGAGAGTCCTGGAAATGTTAGACTTCATATTTGTGCTGAAACAATCGCTTTATTATTCAATTAGATCATTGACAGAAGATTAACGGGCAACAATTTGGATAATCGATTCATTCATTCATTTATGAAGCAAAAACGGCAGACATCTCTTACTCCAGCAGCTAAAATGTGAGGATTTGTATTTTTTCTCTGTTTTATATTATTGTAAACTGAATATCCTTAAACCTGCAATAACTGATATTTTGTGAAATTTCTTACAGAGAGCAACATTATCATTCATTTGGAGTCGTGTTTCTGGTTCTTAGCTCTGTTTTTGTTCTCTACCAATTCCTGAGGGAAATATCTGACTCTTTAGCAGTTAAATGCTCCACAATTATCACCAGCTAGTCGCTAACTGTGTCGCCAGCTTTTTCCCTGAAACAGCTTCCTGCTGTGACTGAAAACAACACTATGAGAGCGGTGAGAGTGAACCAGAACAGTAAAGTTGACAGTAAAGTCAGACAGCTGAACGATGAGCTGAAACTCACTTTAAAGTTCTGTAAAGTCGAGGGGAGCTGCAGACTCAGGTGATAATTCTCTGTAGGTTCATCGAGTTCATACGAGTGTTTAACATTGTCACATTGTTTTCACACTATCATGTGAAACATTGATTTAAAATATCGATTAGCTGTTTTAAGAATTGAAAAATTTGCCATTTTTTCAGTATCTTCTAATATTTTAGAGATTAAACAATTAAAGGGAAATTCTGATTTCATTCAACTTGGGTCTTATTTTCTTAGTTTTAGCCACTGTGCCTATCAGTAATAATACAATTGTACTCAATTCATTACTGAGAATGCGACAACTTTGCTAAAAATATGTCCAACAGGGCAAGAAACATGAGCAGTCAACCAACCCCCAGGTTCAATCCTGTCTCCTATAAACTACATTTATATGCTACTAATTTGCTCTTCCCAACTACGCTTTGTAGGGAAACGTAATTGCTGCCTGGATTATGTTCCCTGGTAACGTTTTTTCAATAGGAAGTGCTACATTTTTTAACCATACATGAGTCGTAGGGAGGTGGTTGGGGTGAATGGTGGGCGTACAAAGCTCAGGACTTTAACACTGGAGACCTGGGTTTGCACCTTGAATCCAGTGTGTAGCAAGATGGTTAAATTGTGGTTTATGTTAAATGTTAATTAAGTTAACTCTTTTTCAATATTTAACCAAGAGCACAGTCTTTCACTAACCTTCACCGTGTGATGTGAGTGTCAAAACATAACTATAAAAAAGTGGAATCCTCCTTTAGTTTATTTTGCAAAAGCAGATATTGTAGGAACACAAATTAAAATACGTTGTCAGTGACCACTTAGCAAATTGCCACATATGTTCATTAAAAATGTTATTAAATTATGTTGATTAAAAAAAACAACAACATGGGCATTATTTTTCTCTATAAATGTATTTGTTTTTTAAATTAGTAGTTTATAAAAGTTTTTTTAAGGAGTCAAAGTGGGATTTCATACAACCAGGGTCTTATTTTTGTAGTTTTTTTTGTTGTATTTGCTGTCTGTAATAATACCTTTGCACACAACAAATGAATTGCTGAACTCTGGAAACACACATATCACTAAAAAAAAAAAAAACGGGTCAAGAAACATGAGCAGGAGATCAAATTTATAACCCAAACAGCCTGTTTTAAACATCCATTACAGTTAACGCGATGTTGCTGTGTAGGTACAGTGTTACAACCAATAGAAATCTAGAAATCCAAACCTGTAAACCTGTAAATTAAGACCTAAGTTTTCCTTAAATTGATTAATCAAAAAAAAAGAAAAAAGAAAATCGACAATAGATTAATAATGACAGCAATCATTAGTTTCAGCCCTACTTTAAATGAACCACACAATCACTGGGTGTTCTTACAGTGTGTTACTGTGTTCAGTCTGTGGAGAGTTTAGGCTCAGTGAGAAACTGATGTTTAGCTGTGGGCCTTCTTCTACACTCAACAAGTCACACACTGATCAAACTGAAGGCCAATGATGGGCTCGCCCCCCGGAGCAGACTAAATAATTAACAGGCCTTTAATTAAACCTATAAGTGGGGGGTGGAGATATAAGGTTATAGTGACAAACATGGAGGAGAAAGTGGCCTGATGAGCACATGCCGTAGCACAGCCTGGCCAGCTCATTTACTCTGACATTTAAGCGGAGCCATCGCTGCAGGAAGTGACTGTAAGGAGGCAAATATAGAGGCATCTGACTCACAGGACTGACTGACACTCTGAGGTCCATCCATCTGAGCCCAGGTGAATGAGAGGAGAGAGGCCGATCAATAAGGCAATGGTTTGATAGAGTGTTTGTGAGTGGCTGCATTGCCAGCTATTGAGCTTTCTGCGTTTCTAATAAGGGGGAAGATTTATAATGGCAGCTAACTAATGACTGAGCACTTGAATGGTGAGCTGACACTCAGAAAAATGGGATGTGATAACCAGTGGATGCAAGCCTTCCATTGGGAAAATTAAGGATTTTAAATGTAAACCAAAAATCCAAACACAACAGTGGAACCTGATATTACTCTCACATTGATTGGTTGCTCTTTTAATTAACTAGTTATAAATGCTTTGAAAGATTTAACCATTATTTCACCATTAAGTCCCCCTATTTAGCTATTTATGAGCAGAATATAAACATTTAATACATTTGTAACACACTAATAATGTAGTTGTACGCAGCTTTAAGGACATTTTTAAGTGTTCTTCTCCTATGAAGACATATTTTATATTATTACAACTGTGTTTTACTATATTGTCATTCATTATTTGTTTGTACACCAGCCTCTACTTATGGGTTCACACCTGAGGAGTTATAGTTGTTAATAAATACATTAATAAACTACATTATCGTGTGTTATAAACCCTTTATTAAACATTTATAAGCTGCTTGTGAATGCTAAATAAGGGGCATTAAAGAAAAGTGTTTTCCTTTTTAAAAATAATGTTTTTATCTTAAATTTGACTGCCATATTCTTGTCTCTAATGACTGATTGAGACAGATTTGCAGATTTACTCATCATCTAAAATAAACTGCATGAAGAGACCCTCCTATATTGTCCAATTAATTCTCCTTTTCCTACATCTCCAATTAGGTTCCCAGTAATGTCAGACCTCTCTGCTCTTAATCCACCAAATAGTACAAGACAGGGAGCGTAAGATCTAAAAATGCCATCATTTTCATCAGCCTAATATTGCAGAAATGGGAGTAAGATCATCTTTCTCATTGGTTATAGTGACAGCACTCGCATTTAATCAAATTAAATCTCAAGAAGCGTGTCACACCGCCACACACACACACACACACACACACACACACACACTACATACTCTCACACACGTTTCAATCTTGTCACACGCCTGCACACTCTGAGGTTCTTTCTTTTGCTTCCCGGTGGCACAAGCACTCACAGATCCAATCAATCACACCTTTGCTCAATCACATGCACACACGCACAAATGCACACACAGGGCAAAAGGCGCTTAGGCGGACTTGCTCTAAGTTTATACTGGACCAGTGATATCCATTGTGTTACCCATCAACCACCGTGGCATGCAGCAGAACGGATCACTCTCTTTCTCTCCATTAAAGCAACTGTCGACCCCGACGCATGCGCCTCTTTTTAAATGGTGGTAAAGAGGAAATTAATCTCTCCCTGGGCTGCCGTGGCAGGATATTAATCTAGCAGCTTCACTCATCTCCTCATCTCTTCTCTCTTTGCCTGATAATCCTCTCCTCATCAACGGCATATGCAAACCACAGGTGAGCGAACAGAGTAATTGATTAGGATGTGAAACTCCCCTCGCACCTCTTCTCGCCTCGTCTTTTTTTCCTTTTGTCAGTCCCTCTGACCATTGCTGCAGGTGTGTAATTTGTCAATTCTTCATCAGGTATAACAAGTTATTGATGTGACTTTTTATGTTGATGTCAAAGGGGAAATCAGTTCAGCCGAGTTTCAACTTTCAGTTTAGCATCAGATGGTGTTTGTTCAAAAACTCTGTAATTATGGCTGTAATTAGACTAAATGACATTCATAATTAATTACTATGTGCAAACCTCTCTCATTACCCCACTCTACTTGCTTAGTGATCACCACGGACATCTAAAACAACTACAAGACAAAGCAAACACGGTCCCTAAGAATGAGGCCGTCTCCCTGTGGGCCAGTCAGTAACAAACATGTCACCTTGTTTTGATCTGTAATTATAGCTCCCCTCCTGGGCCGATCAATATCATTTTGAAAATGCCACTACACACCAGTAGGAAAATGTAGCAGTGAGTCGGATATCAGGAAACCTAAAAGAAATAAATAAACAAGCAAATGACGTTTAAATTTGTAGTTTATGAAAATGCTGAGATGCAGTGAGATACATCATTTATCTACATTTCAGTGAAATCCTCTCAGTTTGACATGTCGCATGTTACAAATGAATGAATGTAATTGCAAGAGACAAAATGATCACTTTATGAATAGTGTTCCTATCGTTCCTAAGTGCATCTTCACATCGTATATGCCCCCTGGGTATAGTAATAGCTGTTTTTTCCAGAGCAGCTCTCAGCTGAGGAGCCTCCAGTGAGAGCTGATAAAGCAACATGATTCTTATCTGAGCATTAACCCCTGTGCTGCTCCCAGAGTTTACACCCGCCTGACGTAGCAGGGTGAGGCTGCTGTGTGGACCCTCGGGGAGACAAATGGGGCTGATAAAGCTAAGCTCATTATCTGTTACTGACACGTCGGTCAGGGGTCAGGCCTAATCTGAGCCCAGAGGAGCCCGGCCGCTTGGCCACTGCGCGACCTGGCTCTGTTACAGCCCTTAATCGGATCCGAGGTTAATGTGCTACCTCTCTATGACAAAAGCAGAGGGGAGAAAGCATCTCCTCGCCTCACCGGGAGAAAATAAGCACCCTCTCGCTCTCCCCGGAGATCCAACACTTAGCCCACACGACTGAGCCACGACTGAGAAGAAAAAGAGCGCGACGCAAAATAACTATCATTAACCCACAATTAAAATCCTGTTCTCTGTCCTGACATCCTTTATTGTTCTCATATCTCTGTCCAATTACAACATGCTGGAGTAATTACGGCTGCATTAAAAAGTAATGAAGTTATATGAGCAGGGCCGTTTCCACAGGGCAATCTGACAGAAGGTAGAGAGAGGAAGGAAATGACTGAAGCTGGTGGAGGGCCCGCTCATCCCTGCCCATGAGGTGAAATGTCAGCCAGATGACTCCGCAGCACCCAGGAACATCCACAGTTCGGCTGATTCTCCCTCGTGGCAAACTGCAATCAATCATTCTTCCTCCAGGGTAGCCATTATTTTTTAGCTTTTTAACTGGTCAACATGATCTGGTAGCCATGGAGACAGGGTCTTGCCCAGAGGGCACGGAATATAAATGGCTGCCTGGTCTTTGTAATGTGTGTTAACAGATTTGAGTCAGTAACACACTGATGCACTGGCCAGGGCTATATAACAATACATTTATATCTGTTTTGTTAACTCTCTCTCTCTCTCTCTGTGTGTGTGTGTGTTTACGTGTTACTGTGTAAACACACTTGTTTTTTATGTGTGAGAATGGGCAATGAATTGCCCGAGTGAGGCTGTTAAGCGAGGGTCAGAGATGAGAGCAAGGCAATTTGAGGTTGGAAATGAGTGATGTCCTTTCTCATTTGAGCGCCACAGAGGCCTCAGCCTCTCAGACGCCACTCCCTCTTATATGTCAACATGCCCATTGTGTTTCAGCCTCCCTCTGTTGTGTTTGTCTCTCAGTGCAATGAAGAAAGAGAGAACGAGAAAGAGAAGAGTGGTGGAACAACTGTGAGCCACAGTGATTTGGAAATCAAGTATCAGCCCCGGCCTGTGAAGAGGAGGTAATCTCCCTACAGAGGAAAAGACAGCAGATGAAAAAGACGACCAGGCGGGAGAGAAAGAGAGGGAGACAGAGAGAGAGAGAGAGAGAGGAGGGGAGGAACAGAAAAAGAAACAGGGAGAGAATCGGGGTGCTGGGATAGATTGAGCTCGTGTCTGAGCTGCTCCACACATGAGTGGAGATCTGACACTGACACAGCACTGGTCCTGCTGGCCTGAGAGCTGCACAGAGAGCTGTGGCTCTGAGGCAAACTCTCATATTCCCTCGATGGAAGACGGATAGATGGATGGATGAAAGGGAGCACAGATTTCTGCACAGAAGAAACCATAAAATGACAAGTGGAACGGAAAGGATAAATTGATGAGTGGCCAAACAGGACGATGGATAAAAGAGGAGATGGGATGTCATTTTTTGTTTTGTTGTATCAGTATAACATCCGGAGAGAGACAGGAAAGATGGAAAGCTGAGCAGATGTTGACAAAGGTCATAGGTCAAATTTGACCGGACAATTTGACCGGACAGGTGCATCGTAGGTGCTTTAACCGACTGGACTGGACTAGCCAACTGATTTCCACATTAAATGACAAAATACGTTGTCCATAACTCCCCACAGAAATGACTTCTATGTCATTCCTGAGGGCAGTTATTGACATTATTGACATTTTGATCTGACGGCTCTATCAGCAGGACGACATCACTCCAAAGCTGTTACAAATAAAATAAGAATTGCAAATTAAAAGCGTTTTCTGATCTGACACCGCTATGGTTACGGTTTGGTTAGCTTTAAGCACTAAAACGACTTGGTTAGGGTTTTGGGAACAAAAGCTGAGTACCATTGGGGGAGAGGGGATTGGGGATGGGGGAAGGAGTACCTGTTTATTGACAATCTTGGGCTAAATTGAAGTAATATGTTATTTCACAGAGTCTGTCTTTGGGATAAATCTTATTCCATTTTTTTGTGCGATCCCTGACTGTAAAGGTTAATTTTTCCATATCCAAAATGTGTTGTATAGCCATAAATTTAGTTTTGGTGGATTTGGCTGTTTCCATGTCCTTGTCACCTGCTTCATGGCCGTCACCCGCAATATGCTGTGTCTCTATGACAACATCATACTATTTGCTCCACAGACAAGAGTCATAATTCCTACTGCCACTAGACGGCTCCGTCACTTGAACATACACATTTGTCATTTTTGGGCATTTGCTGAAAAGGCTGTCATCTTTCTTGGGGGGACAGGCTTTATTTCCATACATGTATGTGTTCAAATTATTGATATCCAGGTCAATATATAGAAAACGTTGAAACAGTTTCCAATGTTTCTGTATATCTGCCTTGTAAGCCTTCATTTAACTGCTTGAACGTTAACATGTGACTCACTACCAATCCAACTCATTTATTTATTTATTTAATAATGTGACTGTTCAGGTATAATTTCTGTAAATCTTATCTTCCCACATTATGGTCTGCTGCCAGGTATGTAATTATGGAGGAGAACACTAAATTCCTTTAATTTTAATGTCATTTATTTGGGGGTTTTGCCTTGAATTTTTAATAAAAAAAATATTAGAATCAGTCTTAAAAATACCCAACATGTATAAAATGTATGTACTTGTAGAATGTGAACTCTTCATGTCATTATAAACCCCCCAAATTTCCAGAAATATTACACAAAACATGGCCGCTGTGTCCTCAATAGTTGCTACGGCCCTGCTCTAATGGAATTATTTGTATCTCTATCAGCCCCAAAAGTGTTAGCATCCCAGTGTTGTCTTTAACGTGCATGCTTTGTCATGACATAATAGTAATATAATTTCCTCTTTTATTTGATTTCTAGCGACACAGCAGCATAAAAGTCTTGCTGCTGTCTGAAGAAGAGCATCAAGCCTGAAACGTGTTGAGTAGCTGCCACTCTAAGCCAACTCTCTGGCTGCGTTTTGTGCTCTAATTGAGCCTATTACATTTCACATTTTTCTGCAGTGAACAGCTTCAATTTTTATGTGATTATTGACTTGAAAATCTTATTTACAGGCTGCCCTGTGTGCAAGTTCAAAAAAACAATTACATAAGGTGTTCAGTCTGTTTTGATTGCGATGCCGTTTTCATGCCAGTGATCATTTTTGTTGTTTTTGTAGGTCTGCAGGCTCCAGGGTCCATCATGGAGGATTTGAAACTTTACTGAGGTATAAATGAGGGACTGTCAGCTAGACCTGTCATGGTTGTCTGCCACACCTGGAACCATCTTTTATTATTGGGGATTGTTTGGGATGGAGCAGAAACAATACCTGGCTAACAACACACCAATACAATACAATGAGAGAGTTGCAATAACGGCAGCAGCACATGATGGCTGGGATTGGCAACACGGGTCAACAACAATAGATTCTCTGATAAGCATCAATCAAACTGCCTGCCCTCTTGGGGCTTTGATCGAGTGGTTTTGTGTTGCTGTTGAGAGGCTGGCTGGGGGATGGAGGTTGGCTGATAATGGGCTTCAGTGAATCACAAGAAAAGAACCCCCGTTGAGAGATGGAAGAGAGGAAGGAGAAGAGGATGGAGGAGAGAGCAGCAGGGCAAATGAATAAGAGAGGAGAGGAAGGGAAACGATGGAGCGGGCTGGATGAAGAGGGAGGCTCAACTGGGCCCTTCCCGCCTCCTCCACCGCCCATATTCCCCCAGTCCCCCGCTGGATGACCAGCACACAGACAGCCAGGCACCATGACGGACACTCTCTTCCCCTAATGAGTCCCAGTCACAGCTGAACACACCGCTGTGCTTTACAGCACCAACAGAGAGGCCTGCCACCATGACAAACGGACTGCCTGCTACAATCACAAACACCACAACAAATACACAGAGTCAAATGGGGTCCTCCTGCAGTATCTGTCCAATATAATTATGTTTTTTTTGTGTGTGTGTGTCTTTGAAGGTGTGTAAGAACTGTTTTTTTCAGCCTCTTGCCATTGCAGGCGACCAGGACACCTGCGGCGTGTTCGCAGCTCGCGCTCGCTCTGCCTTGCTTTCTCCTCTTTGCCACCTGTTCTGTCTTCTTCCCGAGTGGAGCCAGCCAAGAGTGCCTACGCCAGATAGCAGCATATCACATAGGCAGGCTCCTTTGGCTCCGGGGAGGGAAGAAAAAAAAAAAAAAGCTTGTATCATGGAGCGTTCACTCACATTTCACATTCACTAAATCCATTCAGTAATCTCCTTATGCGTGTGACATGGCAGTATCAGAGAAGGTTGTTGAGGTAACTGTCAGGGAATTTGATGCGAGTTCACTTGTCACAGCCGCTTTGGCTCGCTCCCGTCACTCAGCCCGTCGTGCCCTGAGGGGCCGCTGACAAGAGCAGTATCAGCCGGCAGAGGAACGGGGGCGAGGGTGTCCTAGACGGCACTTATTCCAGATACAGGAGTCTGGACGCAAACCTGCCAGTTTACAATGGAAAGGCATTCGTGCACATTCTGCTCTGGCTTGTGGAAACAGCCTTTGATCAAATAAGTGGCATTGATTTTGCGGTGCCCGAGTCTTTGTTGCTGTATGTATATTGATTTTGTCCATCTTTGACATGTCAGGCAGGGGGTGAGCAGTAATGTGAAAAATGACTCCCCTCCCTGCCAGAGAGCCAATGAGGCAAGGCCAAAACGCAGCAGGGAACCCTGCCATTAAAGCACTGCCCTCTGCCCAGTCACATTACAGTCTATTATTTTTAAACTGGGGTCTCCTCGTGCAATTGGCACTTACAAAAAAGGATGCAGCGACTGCAACTCCCATTTTTCTCAACACCCTTTATAGCTGAGGCCCAAAACACACCAACACAAACGCACGCGCGCACACACCACGAGCCATCTGAGTGTATGAGTGTAATCTAGTCCTCACCCTGAGTCTCCTGTGGGTGTCTGTGGTTTGCTGTGCCAGTGAAATGAAAGCAGGCCTCTCTAATAACAGAGAATTTAATACCAGCACTAGTCCCTTAATGAGAGTGCCCTGTGTTTGCTCTAGGCTCATATCTGCAGCACCAGTGGGAGAGGAGGCGAGGAAGGGAGGAAGGAGGGAAATGTAGTTAAAATCTCCCATTAGCATCACCCCCAGGGCAGGCATGCACGCTCCCCAGGCGGCGGTGGGGGCGGCGGTCTGCGTGTCGAGTGTGGGGTGGCACGGGGGGACCTCAAGATGCCTGTCCTCTGCACAGCTGGAGATCCTCGGATGTTGGTGTGTGCCACCATTAATAACACACAGAAATTACTACGGCACTTATTAGAAAACGGCACGACACTGGAGATCGGACGAGAAAAAAATCTACAATAGAAGAAGAGGAGCCCCTCGGAACGGATGGGGATGATAAATGATGTAAAACAGGGAAATAGAAGATAAATTCAATGTTCTCTACATATCATTTGGTGGCGGGTGAGGACCTAAGAATAAAAGATCAAAGAAGGAAGGGTGTGGGAGTGTGAAATACATTTTTGAGAGTGTTTACATGCATATTTGGTGGTGTGTGTAATACTACATTACATGCAAACATGAGAGAGGGGGAAAAACAAGAGGAAGAGAAGAGAAGGAAAAACTTGCAGATGAAAGAGTTACATGCCAGGTGATGGGAATATTTCCACGATGGTCAAACAATTAACTACCAATCCTTTAGCAATTAGCATGTCGGCCATATCAAGGAACAAAACTAAACAAAAACAAACCATTGCAATCATCTCTGCTTTAATAGTCTTGGTGAGGTCCCCTGAGTGTTTACTAAACAGAGTGATTGCGGTGGAGATTTGAATATTTAATAACAGGAAGAGATTGGAGAGGAGCAGCGTCTGGGGAGAACAACAATCCGTTTGGACTCGCTGGGCAAATGAGGGAAACTAGGCTGAGCTCATTGAATTTGTCCCCGTGGTATTAATGAATTTTAAATGAATTTTATGGAATAGCCATAAATACACTTCGAAAACAGTGAGCAGGGAGTGTTTCTCTGCTTCATATGGAGACACTATCTCCGTCTCTTTACAATGAAGGTGCCCTGAAACCACAAGCTTTGGGTATTAGAGAGCAGACAGACAGATGTAAGGCTTATCAGGATCGGAAAACTCTCCCAGGTAGATTTTGATAGAGACATTTATTCTCCGACAGCTACAGTAGAAAATGCCTCTCCTCTGGGACACATGTATTTTCAACTCAATATGTTTCTCAGTCCAACACATCCATCATATTGCGCACTTAGAAGGATCAAACTCACCTACACATGTAGATTGGGTTTGTGTCTTATAAAACATCCAAAAACAAAATCTGTAGCTGCATGAGGTTTGAGTTCAAAGTTTGTCTCTGAGCTCACCACCACCTATTAAACATCAAAACACCACCAGTCCCCGACCTCAGCGATTGGAGGAGCACCGTGTATCTTCAACCTCAGTCCAGGGATGTGCATGTTACCATAGAAACTGTTTAGATGTTTTCTAATTACGTGCAACTGCAATCCACACACACACACACACACACACAAATCAACACGAGATGCCAAACATAATTTTGAATCTTCAAATTAAAACTTCAGCTTTTAATAAGTCACTTTACAGTAAAAACACGTCTATTGTTAAAACTAATTGAAACACATATATGTGCTACATTGATTGGTTTCGACACCACCGGTCATGTTAGAAATATGTTCAGTTTAATTGATTTTAAAATGGATTTTTGGATTTGTTTATTTATAATAATGTGGACAATAAAAGTAGCAATACCACAGTAATACTCTGTTACAAGTAAAAGTCCTGCATTCAAAATTTGTAGTAGTAAAAGTACAAAAGTATTAGCATCAAAATATACTTAAAGTACCAAAAGTACAAGTACTCATTATGCAGAATAATGTATATATTATATTATTGTATTATAATTATTGAAGCATTAATGTGTTCATCACTGTAATGTTGCAGCTGGTATTAATAATCCTTATCTGCAAAAGTAACTAGTAACTAAAGTTGAGATGTAGTGGGATAGGAGTAAAAAATGGAAATACTAAAATAAGTAAAGTACGTCAAAATTGTACTTAAGTACAGTACTTGAGCAAATGTACTTAGTTACTTTCCATCACTGCCCCGGAGGTACAAGTTCCCCTGGCTGGGAATCACTGTTTTGGACTCACAAAGCATTTTGGTCTCTAGAGTTCAGTGATCCTTACAGCCAAACTCTGAGGTTTAAATAACACACATTCCAATAACACACAGTTAATTGCAACAGCAAAAACACAGTAATGTTGGCTTCATGAAACACACACACACACACACACACACACACACACACACACACACACACACACACACACACAGAGTGAGACGATTTCTTGCAAGCCCAGTCCAGGTCTATTAGGCAGGCATCAGGCATTCGCTGTGGGCCAGGTCTGGCTGGGCTCCCAGGTTAGAGGACGTCTCCTCCTGGCCCTCTCTTACCATCTGCTCCGTCCAGAAGGCCTGCACCACTGGGGGGGAGGAGGAGGGAGCTGGCCCACCAGATACAGCCCAGAGGAGAGGAGAGGAAGGGGAAGGGAGGGGAGGGGGACACTGAGGAGCGGGGAAGGGTTGGAAGGTGGTGTACTGGGGCTGACGGAGGAGCAGAACGGGCTGGAGGTGTTGAAAGGGCTGGGTGAGGGGGGTGGAGGAGGTTGGTGGCGGGACAAGGAGGGGGATGCAGGGGGGACAGGCGGGGCAGGGCAGGGCTCAGGTGCCCTGGGGGGAGTTACAGGGTCGTCTGTTACCTGTCCACCTCTGACCGAAGCCATCTGCTGCAGGGAGAGCGAGAGGAGGCGGCGGGGCAAGGAGCAGACGCTTTGGAAAGAAAACGGTGAAAAGATGTGAGACCTAAATTTGTGTTCCGCATTTTGGCTTTAATTAGTATTTCATATTGTGCTCAGGCATGTCCGTTTTTCTAACAAGGCAAGGTAATTGAGAAAGAGAAAGGTAATTGAGAACGGGAGGAAATAATATTAATAATGGATTGAGTGGGTGAAAGAGTGAGGGAGGGAAAGAGAAAGAAATGATTCTTTTCTGCATGGGTATGAGACTTTAATTGGACACTGTGCCTTCGACTGGGCGGATGCAGGGGCTGCTGCTGACACAGGGAGTTTTAGAAAAATTGGGTTTGAAACAAGAGGAAAATGTCCTCGCTGAAATGAGAGATGGAGCAATATGGGAGAGCTAACACAGGACAAAGAAACAGGTCAGGCACTTCATCTGAACATTACTTTCTCCCCTCTGCCAAATCCCATTCCAAATGAAATACGCCACAGAGTTGGCAAAAGAAATTTATCACGTCATGCATACAGACTTCTGATCTCTCATCCACATGGCATTATAATTGACACTTCAGGAAAATGCAGCAAGGATGCCTGAGGATATAGAAAATATATATCCCTCCCTGCTTGTCTGTCACAGCTATGTCCTCCTTTTGTCCTGCTCAACTGTGGCTTCCTCTGAGCCAAACACAAGGAAACAGACTAAAAGGACTAGTGAAGGTGAGAGTAAGAGATTGAGCCGGCGAGGCGGTGCTGGGACTAAAGGATGGACAGAGCTTAACAGTGGATTTACACAGAGGGCAACTCGCCCATCAAACGCTGGTTGGGTTGAAATTTAGAAACGCTTTATCTGCCGTCCCTGCACACTGAGATCACTATTTCTGCACAAAAAAAGAGCCCATTTGTTTGTTTGTTGCTGGTGGCTTAACACTTTTATATTTTCATTTATCAAAGAGTTCATCACTGCGTGTAAGATGATGTTGCACACAAGCAACTGATTGTCAGAAGGTTAAAAAATAAAGAAATATCTCTGGTTACCTCCAGAAATCTTAAAAACAAACACAGCATGGCCGCGTGATGCTTAATAACTTCAGAGACGATTGAAATTACTTTCATCTCCACCAGCAATTCAAAATGCAAGGGCAGAATTATTGTATACAATTTATCACATCACGGCTGCAGACATCATCAACATTTGTCGGGGAGCTGGAAGCTGTCGGGGGTGCGCGCTACACCTCCGGCCCTGACAGAGCGGAGAATGACAGCACTTTCGCTCACCAAACACATCACCGCAGGCACCATTTCCCCCAATTCCTCTAAAAAATGAACGGATGTTGATGATGCTCTTTGAAAGCAACCCAGAGAGTTGCCCACCATATCGTTCATCATATTATGAATCTACATACTTTTTAACAGTAATGATAATTTTCATACCAATAAATGTGATTTTACTCCTGTATAGTGACGATTGAAACACACATACAACAGACTGTAGATTCAAACTGAAGCCAGCTCTTGAAAGTTTCCATATTTGCTGCTCTAAACACTCAGTGCCTGGTGGTTGTTTCCTGGATATGGATAATATGGATGCACTTTCACTTCCTGGCAGCAGCATCAGTGGTTTGTTTGAAATACACAAGAATTACTGCTTAAAGTGGCTCTAAACTAAGTTTTATGTGACGTGTTTGTTACAGAAAATTGCTTCAAAAGTTGCATCTCTTCAAAGATCCATAGAGGCATATGGATAGGCTCAAACTAATTGGTATTTTAAGCTTCTCAGAGGTAGCAAACAGTGAGGAGTCCCAACACTTTTGAGCTACAACACCTTTTTCTTATGAAGAAATAAAAAGCCATAATGATTAGATTTTGCATCATGGCATTTATTATTTCTTCATTAGACAGCTCCTAGGTTCAATCTCTAATATGAAAATTAGATTTTGTTGTTTTTATTCATGACCAAAATTTAGGGAGGAGTAAGGGTGGGGGTGGCATGTCATGACGTGTATGAGATCTATCCATGTTGCAATTCCTGCTGGTCACCAATAGAGGTCAATGAAGGTCATTAATCACTTGTTGTCGCATTGAGAAGAAAATCCACTGAATACAGTTCTTTTATAATTAAATTATAATACTGTACAGTCCATTTGTAGCAATCAGTCCTTAAAGGGGTATTCCGGTGATTTAGTGTTGCACTTTCATAAAGTTGGGGGACTCATAAGAGACATATTTAAAAAAAGAGCGGTCAAAATCGAAGCAGCAGAGGCCGAGATATCCTGGGCTTTTAGTGCCTAGTGTTGGTCAGGCTCCAAAAACACTGGATCCCAGCCCACTTCTTTCAAACCCAACACCTTCAGTTTGTAATGCAGGATTTATGTTAACATTTTTAAATTTCAAGCCCAAGCCAAAATAACCCAGAGGATGTCACAGTGACATCATCTCTCCAGAGTCTTAGAAGACATTATAGTTATTTTCACAGGCTGAGTCGTACTTCTCGTGACGAGTAAACTGAACTGCGTGTGTGAAATTGGCGCAGTGCCCCTTTAATTTTAGACAGACAGCAGCATGATGTCATCAAGTGACAAATCCTGCTTCATAGATGGTAAATGATGAAACAACTGCTCACAGCCATGGAGATTTTACTGCAGTATAGGAACATTTTCTAGATGGTGATATTAGCTGGAAACCCTACAGTCGGATTAAACTCATTCTGATTGTTAAAGTTTTTCAGTCCACAAATTTAATTCAGGGTCAACACTTTGATTTCCAGTGAGAACGATTTCTCCTGGCCAAAATCAGTGTGAAAGTGCAATGTAAACTGTTTTTAGTGTGAATTGTTCCTTTAACCATGGTGCTGATGTAAACATTGTTTTTCAGGCTGCTTTCCCAAAGACACAGAAGTTGACTTAACTTCCTGATAGATGGAGCTGACAGATGAGGGGCCACCAGCCTCCCAGCCGGCTGCCAGTGGCGATGCCAGACATGGCTGGTGATATCCGTTTTTTTAGCATCTCTCTCCTGCAGTGCCACAATTAGCAGTCATTAGCAGCTCTGGGGAACGGGGGGTGAGGGGTTGGGGAGCACTGAGGTAGGGGACAGACTTCAACAGCATGGCGAGAGCTTACAGTGCTAATCAGGCCTGCTTCTCCATCCCCTGACTCTACTCATCCACGCCTCCACAGCAAACACAGTCCTTTTGATGTGTGTGTGTGTGTGTGTGTGTGTGTGTGTGTGTGTGTGTGTGTGTGTGTGTGTGTGTGTGGTCATGATCGTGCACAGAGCAGCGTGCAGCAGCACCGCAAAAATAACCACAGACACACACACTGCCTGTCATGTAAAGATTGAAGCCGATGAGATGGGAGTACTTAACACAGTCTAGCAATCCCAGAGGATCAATACTTAAACCTGAGTTATTACTCAGTGTATTACATTTATATTGGCACCACAGCTCTGAAAAGCCACCCACAATGAACCACGTGAAATTGATGTCAAAGGTGACTCCGCACGAAAGGAGCATAAAAGATAATGTGGAAGCGAAACCAAATAAGAGCGGGAATCCAGACGGCAGGTTAGCATCATAAGTACGCTGGAGCAAACCAAGATGGCCGTTCTCGCAGATAAAGACTAGCTGAATGGCCATATACAGCAAAGTGAGCCTCTGAAAAATGACATTGATGCATGAAGGGAAGCTACAGAAGAGGAGTGACTTCTCTTTTCTTTTTTTCCGTGGCAGAAGAATGACAGCTTGTCCTCTGCCGTGGACCTCCCCGGCTCTCTGAGCGGCGGGACGGCACCATCTCATCTCTCCCGCTGTGATTTGTGCGTCCGATCACAGAGGCGACCACTTTTACAGCTGCTATATTGTCAGGGCTAAGCGGGATGTGGCATGTGGAGCCACTGCTGTGTGTATTTCCGTGTGTGTATGTGTGGTTGTGTAGCTATCTATGAAAGGAAGACATTAATTTGCTGTATCATTTCATGCTGGGACAGTCACCGCCCCTCCACACACACACACACACACTTTTTTATCTGCTCTAAAGCTATAGCTCTATAGCTCTGCCTGTCTGCCATAATAAACAGCTCGTGTTGGAGAACTGAATTTAAACCAGGGCCATATCACATATTTCTGTACATGAGAGGAGGGGGGCTGAGAGAGAAACACATCAATAAAGATGACACCGTTTAAGAGGCAGACAACCTTTACAAAAGAGCGCCGGGTTTAATGGGCTGGCCGCGTGGCTCATAAACCACAACCGCATACAACTGCAGCGCCGACCGAGAGGCAGCTTTACTCAAGGCTGCTGCAGAGAAATGTTACCACAGGAGGGATGGAGGGATGCAACGACGGGTCTTTTTGCATGAGTCAGCCAGTCAGTCACAACTGCAAGAAACCACGCAATCTAGACCCAAGGATAGCAGAGCAATCTGTCAGGTCGAGGAGGTGATGCAGGAGGTGTGTGCTGTGCTGTGGAGCTAACATCCACAGCTGATAACCACAGGATCAAAGTGTTAGCATCATGACAGCCATTTTTAGTGTTTCATCACTTGTTTTCTGCTTTTGTGGCTACAAGCATGTCGCTTAATGGTGAGCAATCAGAAGGAAGCTGGCAATAAAGTCAAGCACTGTAGTATTGCTAGTACAATTTTGTAGTACTTTTGTAGTTCCTTATGTGAGATATCATGTGCAACTTTATACTTTTAAGTATAAGGAACAAGGAACTTTTACTCCACTATATTTAAACAGGAAATATTGTACTTTATACTCCACATTTATCTGACAGCTGTACTTTGCAGGAAACTCACAAAATAGGATGCATTTCCATAAATAAATTGAACCTACCTAACAGTACATTGACTTTTTAAATTAGCACCACCTGCACCACCTACAACATTAAGAAGTTTTGCTTCTTTGCACCACATGCTAAAAGCTGCGCGAAAAAGTTTTAATGCGAATAATTCCCCAAATTCAGCCTGACATGTTTGGTGTCTTTGGAAACACTGCGATCTCCACTAGAATTTAAAAAACACTTTTGTGAGTTTGAACAATGTTTGGCTGCACAGCATGAGCCTGTAATGACAGGACGACTGGCAGGTCAGTGGGGTTTGAGATGATTTTACCACCAAATTTGTTCTGGTCAACAATTTAACAACTAAATTAGTTCTGAGGGCATATTAAACTGCAAGTATTCGTAGCAATAATACTGATGCTTCTAAATTGCCAGATAAACATAGCTGCCTGTGGTAAGTAGCCAGGATAATAATCTCTGACATGAAAATAATGGGCTCAGCAAAGAAAATTATACAAATCTTTGCATCATGGCTTTCTTTGTCTCTATACTTTGTCCTTCATTTTTGTATATCAGAGCGCTTATTGTGTATTATCGCTTAACTTAATGTATCAACAATGTAATGCGTTGATAATCTGAATATGTCTTCCACCACCGCTCAGCAGTCATAATACTGTTGTTTTCTGTCATGTCCTTTTTACAGCTGAAGTGACAAAACTGCAGATAAAGGAGTTCATTGGTCGTATCGTGGATTTTAGGAAAATGTGTCTGCTTCAGGCATGAACAATCTGTCTTGTCCTACATGCAACCCACACTCAAGAAGGTGCAGACTTTTCTGCAAAGGTAGATAATTAGTTAGATACTGATTTAACTAAAATGACTACTAATGAATCCAGCATCTCAGAAGACAATACCGTTATAAACTACCAGCTTCATAAATCATTTACAGTCAATAATTTGAGGTTAATTGCTGTAACCAAATGAATTAGGAGACTGTTGACTCCCTCAGTTTCCATGGTTGAAACCGCTTTTATGAAACATACACTAGGTTTCTATAACTCTGCTCAGGAATCTTACAAACTCTGATCAGTGTATAAACTGTAATAATTGAACAGGAGACAGTGGCTGGGAAAGAGACAGAGAGCCATTGGAATATCTACAAGTATATCACATCATTTCGATGTAAATCTATGCAAATACATGCAAAACCAGACACTGACCTCAACTCACCAGACACAAGAGCAGTAAATATCCAAATTTCAAAGTTTTAACCATCTTCTGTTTTGCCACCTGCCAAAAACACTCAACATTTTTCTCATTAATATGCAAATGTGGGGAATCAGATTTGTGTGTTGTATTGAATTAATCCCCGCCACCCCTTCTGCTTGTGCTGTAATCACAAATTACAGACAGGCGTCTGACGGTAGGCTAAAGCCTTGAATCCTGTCAGAGGGTCTTTTACCTCGGGGGAGAAATCCCAATCAACACAACTGGTCAGACACAAAGCTACGGCAGCAGCATAGTAATGTGGCACATCCGCTGTCAGTTTCAAAGGGATATTAATTCTCCCTTTTCTCTTTTCCTTATCTCTCTCTTCTTGTAGCGTCATTGTGGAGCAGCTACAGTAGGCCCACGCCGTGGCCAGTTTCCTGACATGTTAATCAGCGGGCAATTTGTTCACATTTAACAAGCGGGATGTTTGAGGAGATAAAATGCCTCCGTCCTCTCACCACAATTTCTTAAGATTTAAAGTTAACGAGGGGGGTGCATGTGAAAAAAAGTGACATCACAGGGATGCCACTGCTAATCATCCTCCTTTAAATTGATCCCATATCATGATCATGTGAGTGCATGTGAATAACATAGAACATAAGCTATGGTCAAAAACAAGGAGAGTGGAAATAGTTTTAATGAAACACAACAGGCTGTGGTTTATTAGACGATATGTTCACACACAAAACTAGAGTTAGTTTTTTATCATCATGTATGTGTAATGCTTTGGAGAGAGTATTTCAGGAAGCACTTGCTTTGTTTGCACTGTGCATCCTGCAAAACCCTCCCTCTTGGTTTATATAGCTGTAACACTATACTGTAATTGTCGAGTGTTTGCCTCTGTATGTACGTGTGCACATTTCCAGTCGCAAACCTGTTTACGTGTGCAATATTGAATTTTGTGTAAATCCTAATTTAATTGAACATGTGTATTGTGTCTCCTCAGCAGCCTATCCCAGACCCAGATGGTTGCATGATGAAATAATAAAATGACACGAGCATCCACCTGTAAGACGAGTGTCAGGTAAGCTGGGCAGATGCTGAGACATTCATAAGCAGAGTCACGCTGAGGAGTGAAAGTGTGACGTCCCCCCGTGAACAGCATCAGTAGCTACATCTGTGAGAGAGGAGAGGCAACATGAGGGAAAATATAACGGGCCTCATTCAGATGACAAAGAGGGACAGACAATGGGCGTAGCGGCATTATTTCAACTCCCCTCTGACAGTACTCTAATTTAATGAGGCGCACTGTGAGTGCTCGGGTGAGTCTCTGTCTCACTTTGTCTGGAGCAAGGTCAATCTGCAAACACAAGGGCACACAGAGGAAACAACAGCAAAACAAAGCCGGGCCTTGTAAAGAAAAAATGAAAAAAGTCAGATTACAAACCACCAACAGTGCAAACAAGAAAGGCCACGCAGGCAGCCCAGAATATCCCAATAATTAAACTGTAATAGCAGACATGTTGTAAACAATGTTTGCTGTGCAGAGAGTGGTAATAGCATTTTACTGAGGAGAGGACCCGGCCAGATTATTAAACGGTGTTGCTCACCTCCCCTGATGTGCTAAAGTGAGACACTGCAAACACTGCAATCATAGTCGCAGTGACGACAGCCAAGCAACAACAACAACAACGATCTCTTCCAAACAAACAAACACACACACACAGACTTACAGAGACTGTGATTCCAGTCTCTTGGCTTCACCACGTCCTTCCTCCCTCCATCTGTCTGTCACCACAGACACGCACGCCATTCCAGGCAGCAGTCGCCTGGCAACATGGCTCAGCCTCTGAACATATTTCCCAGTTCGGGTAAGATATACACTTTCAGCTACAGTGTTATTTCATTAGAACAGAGCATGTGGGTTTGTGTTTCTGCATCTCTGTCTCCAGCCACCTGCTTTTATTGGAGCCTGCCCCCGGAGTGTTTGCTGGGGGAATATTAAAAAGACGACTGCCGTTGAACGGGATATTATAACATAATTAGCAGGGGTTCCGGGCTGGCACACCGCACGAAAACAGATGGCCTGCTAATTCTATTAGCAGGGCAGAAATGACCGCATAGCTTTTAACACTGGTAGAGCGCTGTGACCTTCAAGCCCCTGGAAGTGGCCTGGTGCACAGACCCCCAAAATATTACAAGATACTTTCACTGACCCCGGATACCTTCTATTAGACTTTTTATGAATTGGCAGGACCTGTAAGGGAAAACAGGTCCCATGTTGTTCAGTTTTCATCTTTTGTTCTCAGATACATGGAGGTTCAGATAAAAATAACACCGTCAATTATGTTTCACAATAAGTACATCCACATATGAGTACTTCAAAGTACTTGTGGTAGAAGTACAGTCACAATAATGGACCCTAATTGGCTGATAATGGGCCTTTTACACAGTAGACATTTTGACACATCACAGTAGGAAAAGCACAGGTGTTACTAATAACGTCAATGATGATGACTCTGCTCTATTCAAGTGTCCCAGTAAGCCATGGCAGTGTGACAGCGAGCCAGCATGCACAATACCAGGAACCTGAAACTGAATCATCAAAATGGAATCCAGCCATCATTTACACCTGTGCATCTACAGTGACATGTCAAAATATCTTCCGTGTAAACAGCTGCTGTAACTCAAATTAGCTGCTAAATGGAGGCTTTCCAGATGACCCTTTTCACAGTGGACATTTTGACTTGTCATAGCAGGCAATACATAGCTCTGCTCCACACTACTAAATGTAATGCAGCCATAAGTAATGTTACTAGCTTACACCTGTGTTTGATAAGTCATTCACACCAGAAAAAGACTAAATGAAATGTGACTCACACACCCTTAGGAAGAAGGTGGTGCAGGAAGTTTGGTGATGTAGTGACGACTTGCAGGTGGTGCGGTGGCTACTGGTGTTGCTTTTCATTCAGCAGAGGAGGGTTACATAGACTTAGATCATGCGACACAGCTCATTTTGATAGCTTCTTCCATTTCTCTCATTTTCCTAAAAAGGTCAGCACTGTCCAGACGGTCAACAACGCGGACTTGGCCGCTTCGCGTGACTAATCCACCGATCGTGACGATTCCATTGAAATGAATTGATTTTGGTGAGTTATTTCAGTATTATTAATGATGGTAGGACCAAACCCTTTGGAAGCAAACCTGAAAAAAAGCTGGATTCATGTAGACACAAAGGGTCAACAGGAGTAGGTTTTGATTTATAGTTCAGCGTTGGATTTCTCCTGTTGATGGCTCCACCACGACACTACACAGATGTATTTTTATGTATTGTATGAGATCAGGCTGCATCGTGCTTTAATTACATCCACCATCGTAACTGTGTTTACATTCTTTCATTTACTTTGGGATACGACAAGCAACACTGAAGGTCTGCCTTGTTTCATTACTGAATATGGGACTATCCATGCAGTGTGTGATAGAGAGTGGCGATTGTGGTCTTACTGTAGGAATTACTTTGCTAGATGCGTGTTACTGAAAAGGAGAAGATAACTGAGGTTTTTTTTCTCAACATGCTCCACTTTGTCTCCAACAATCTACACCGGCATCAGAGACTTGGAGAAGAAAACACAAGCAGCCCATACTGACCGACCGTGTGGTATCTTCGTAGCCCTGATGTGTGGTTATATTTTAGGAGGTTAAAAATGTAATTGAAAATGACTTTTGATCATATACTACATATGTATAAATGATGGAAAATTTGAATTATTCATTTGTATAAAAGGTAAGCTAAGCTGGAACCACATGGCTTCATCTGTTTAGCATCAAAATGTGCAGTGGAATTAAACATAATGCGACTGTCATTCCTGGTTCTTAATATATTTCATCATCTCTCTATTCACTTCAACATCCTCAATATGGCCACAGAAGCACTAAAATCACTGCAGCTCTGAAATGTTATCAGAGCATAAACCGTTAACAGATATTACATTTTGAAATATTAAAAATATCATCTTTTATGTTTATATTACAAAACCACATTCAAGACTGCATTCATGTTTATGAATTTTTATTAGGACTGGCTGTAATTTTGATCAGACTGCGCCTGGTCGAAAGCAGTTTGGTTGATACAGAAAGTTTTGAATCAGTACAGTTTTATAGGAGCCGTGGATCTAAAGCTGCTGAATGCCCTTTGACTGGCCAAATGCAAACCTCTGCTCTGCCCCGAATACTGAGCGTGGCCTCAGCCTCTGACTGTCATTCTCACACCCACTCACTTTTCATCTTTACCTCGGCCCTGACGTTCTCCCTCCCAGGCTTCAATATGCCGTCCTTCATCCTTCATTTCTCAGAAGATTCCATTTACCTTCTCTATATATTTCACTGACACATTTTCCAGCCCTTTTCGCTCTTTCTTTTTTTTTTAGCGGCCCCCCGCCCCCCTCCATCCCTTTGCTGTCCCTCTCCCTCTAAAGCAATCATCCTTCTTCCTTTCTCTCTTTATTTACATGACACCGAGGTTCTTTCACTGGCAGGTGCGGATGGCAAAAGGCAGGCTTTTACAAAACGGTTCAGGTTTAATATCTTCCCCTTGCTTTTCATCACAACCCAAGAGCTTCATAGCAGAACTAACAGTCCTCTCATAATCGCATTGTCCTTCTGTAAATATCATGGGCCCAGTCTCATCTTTATTTTATTGCCACCTCTATCACTAAAGACCCCCAGTGTGGACCAATATCGTTAAGGCTAGAGGGCCAGCCCATGCCAGTCTCATATCATCCACCCCTGCCCTGCACAAAATACTGCATGCCAAACACAAAGCACTTAAAATCCAAAGCAATATTAGGTTTACATTTAGTCTGATATTACATACCTAATCAGAACCATAATCAATCATTCAGAGTAAAGATATCTCATGTAATGATCACAGGAAAAACAATTCAGATTGAAAGATTTGGTGCAAACTTTTGATAAAACTTTTGCATCAACAAGTTGAGAGGAAAGTTGGTCCAGTGTGCAAATATACAAGTCTTTGTTTTGACTTGTTCAATCGTTTGAGAATTGGTTCGTGCCTGGATGGTTGAACGGTTAAAAAAAATCCATTCACTCCTTTTTATATGCAAAGTGGAATAAGAAGAGACAAATTCTGCTCAGTTTACAAAGAACTGCAGAAACACAAACACTGGGCAGACATTTTCATCTTTCCATAGTAGAACACAGAGGTTTTTGGATGAACTCGGCTCGGCAGGTAGAGCACTAGTCATCAGTCATTAAGTGCAGGGTTGGCAGTTCGATTCCCAGCTCCACATGTTAAAGTATTCTTGAGCAAGACACTGAACCACAATCTCTCCAGAAAATTGTAAAGCACTTTGGATAGAAGTGCTCCCTAAATGCAGTCCATCATCCACAATTTCTTTTAAACAAATGTCCCACAATTTATCTAGAGCCGATATTAGCTTGTTGCAGATATATGTATGTGTATATGCCGTGTACAGAAATGCCAAACTAGGTTTGTGGTAATTTACAAACATTGTCACCATCACATATGTCCACCAGAGATAACTGACAACTGGATTTTTCAACTGTGAAATGTCCCACTCAGTATGTATTTTGGTCACATTTCTTAAACAACAATCTTGATTTGATCCCTTCACTTTTTTTTTGTTTATATTATGTGTTTAGAAAATGACTACCAGCTGATCAGCTGATCCGACTTTTAAAACTCCCAAATATCAATATCAATATCAGTATCGGCCTCAAAAGTCCAGTATCAGTCAGGCTATACTTGCAATAGCTACTTCGGTGCATATAAATATACTCGTTATCCAAATATGTTAGCGATTATTATACTGTAGTTCAGTGGCAGTTTGAAAGAATGAAAACACTATATATCCATTTTCAAGCTGCATGTGAAATATAAAGAATTACTTACTACAAAGACACATATCAAACTTCCACATGTTCAATCGGGAGAGAAGAATTCAAAGAAGGGTGTATAAGAAGTTATTAAGAAAAACATTTTTTGATATAATGTGCACAATAAAAAAGTTGCAGAGATTTAAGAGGAGTCTTTGGCGACTAGACGTCATTGTGACATTATTATTTTTTAAGGGGATAGTCACGCCATAACCCGTGCAGGAATATCCCCCCTCATGGAGTCTAGACCTTGGTGGGGGTGAAAGAGTGAAGAAAAGGCCTCGCTGAAGATCTGGATGGAAGGGAGGAAGGATCATACTGTTGAAATGTGACAGCAAAGAGATGATTAGCTCACAGAGGTTGAAAATCTGAGTGAAGAGAAACGTGTGAGAGCCCTCAGTCAGATGATTGAGAAAGATCTAAATATATAGAAAGCAGTAGGCATGAGGGATAGTGTTCCTGGTTGAACTTTTGCTAACTTTGACTTCAAGTTAAAGTTATACTTGGAAAGGTAAACTTAAATCAGAAGCGTCAATGGTGGACTCACTGACCCTGATGTTCTGTTCTGTCATCTGGATCATCATCCTTCATGGTATTCCTTCAGCTGACCGGTACACCATCCTGGAAGTCCAACAACATATTATACACCATTAACACACCACAGTCAACTGGTGGAGCTGCAAGGCAGAGCTGGCCCTAATGCTGCATATGTATACAATGATATTGTGTGTATATACATATATATATATATAAGCAATTATGTGCATAAAAAGCAGCACATACAACACACATGCATACACAAGTTTTACTTCACACTCCGCCTGAACTTCCTCAGAGGCTGAACAGATGTTTTGTCCGACAGAGATCTGAGCTGCATCTTTTCTTCAGCACAGAGGAGGAAAAAAAAGGAGGAGGATGGAGTAGTTGGAACAAAGCAGAGAATCCCCATCAGGCTCCATGTCAGCTGTACTAAATAGTCCGTCAACAGCAGCCTATCAGACACTTCTGGCTATCTGAAACACAGTGTGAACAAAAATCTTTCCTTTTGAAAGGCACAACACGGACATGCGTCACATGTTTGCATGTGTGCAGTTTGTGTGAAGTTCTCTTTGTGAAGTCCTTCATTATGATCAAGCAGCACAGTCCCTCCCCACTGTTTCTGGTTTATAGTGTGCGTCATGTCGTCAGCTGTTTATTAATGGATTCCCACTGGAGCAGCACATGTAACTCACTGATTGCTGCAGCACAGGAGTGGTTCAACCTACTTACTGTGCGGCCAGTTTATGAAAGCTTTCACACTGCTGTTCACTTTTTTCTGGGGAAAAGTCTTGCTGTATGTGCACAGGCAATTATGTGTGTTGGGTCTGGAATAAATAGAAGAAGAAATGATGAGTCTGCATGGCTCAACAGACAAAAAAAAAAAACAAGCTGCACTGAAAGAAACTTGAGCAATAACGCAAAAATTAAAAAGTCACAAGAAGTTACGGTTTACAGCTTTAATCTATGGTGAAATATTTGTTTAAACTCTAGACAGACTGCAATTACACACTCCAAATTAGCAACAATGGAGTACTGCTACATATTGTACAAGGCATCATGCTCAAAGTCATTAGCTGGCGCGACAGCACATTGATGATTATTATCCCCATCACTGCACACGCACCTTTGTGCAGCTACTGTAATTCATTCATTTATTTATTCACTTTGGATTTCATGATGGTGTGGCTCATTAACGCAGCACACATCATCTCGTGTCACTTTGTTAGCATCACTCTTTAAAAAATAAAACGCATCCCACAAAATTACTGGCCATGGATGCATCGTAAATTGAGAGGAAAGTTTTCACAAACACGCACCTGCATGGTAGAAAAGTCTTAATTCAAATGAGGAAGAACTTGAGGGAGAAAAGACTTTTGTTTGTTTGTTGTGCTGTCATATTCAGCTGCCTCCATCGTAATGATTTTGCGTGCTGTTTTGTTTATTGTGAAGCACTTTGAATATTTGAATATTGTTTTTCATATAAAGTTTCTTACCAGTGTCTTTATATAAATCACCTCTAATGTACCGTGTCCAGAAAAAGAAAAACATGTGCATGCATCCAATTTATTTTCACATAAAACCATCAGTAAACAGAAACCACCAACACCACGCCACTCCTGAGTGATATGCTGGTTGTTTATTGTCATGTAATTGTTATAATTTTCTCTTAATCATGTTCCTGAGATGAAAACTGAAATATCAGCTTTAAGGTCAGGCGTTCTTGGTTATAAGGAGATTTACAATCAGGAGTAATGCTGAGATGTAAAACGCAAAGTTCACAGAAACAGTCAGGGTGAGTAATTGGCCCACTGCAGAAGAGATATTTGTATTTCCCCAGATGAGAAATAACCGGACCCCAGGAGCCGCCGAGAAAGAGAGAGAGAGAGAATGAGTAAGAAACAGAGAAAGACGAACTTGCAAAGCCTTACAAGTCAAGATAATTCTCAAGTGCAGTGGGGGGAAATTGGCAGATTGAAGAAGAATAAGTGAGAGAGGCAAAAATCCTTTGCATTTTAATGAAAACTTTGAATTGAGTGTAAATAAAAAAAAAGGAATATAGCAGTACATAAACAAAAAAAAGCAAGCAAAACAGCGTCGGCTTTGGGGGGGTTTGATGGAATTCTTAACCAGGGGGGAGTGTCTGTGTGTGTGTGTGTGTGTGTGTGTGTGTGTGTGTGTGTGTGTGTGTGTGTGTGTGTGTGAGACTGTTACACACTCGTGACGAGGAGGACTCGCTCAGGTGTGAGGAGAATGTGTGATGACTTCAGCTCACCTGAGCGATCAGGGACTTCAGCGGAGGAGGGCAATCGGCCATTTGAAGAATTCATGAGGTCCTGAAAGAAACGTCCCATAAGCAGTGACTGTTTCACAGAGTCAGCTGGACAGAGATATTTTACAACTAATGAAGGGTAATAGCCAAAGTGATGGACCAACATTCTTCACAGTGACCTTTCAGGTATGCACGGGCTGTGTGTGTGTGTGTGTGTGTGTGTGTGTGTGTACTCGAATGTGAGGAGAGAAGGGAGTGGGATAGAAAATCCCTCATTTCACCACTGTGCAGAGGAATGCCAGCATGATGTATGAGGTCACTCGTCCTTCAAGAAGCTTTGCTCTATCTGCTTTTATCAGGCAAGCTGCTCTCTCAACACACACACACACACATACACACACACACACACACATACACACATTTGTACATCTATACTTGTGAGGGCCCTCATTGACATAATGTGTTCCCATGCCCCAAACACTAATCCAACCCCTCATCATCTGCCAAACCCTTACCCTTACTTTGACCTAACCTTACCCCTGAAACCAAAGCTTAAAGCTGCACTAATCATAATTTTTAATTAACAAAGGGTCAAATGACTACATGTATGTGAAAAGGGTTGCTAGTAACTACAGATAATTATCACCCAACTCTGCAGTTCCCCTCAACTCTACTGAGTATTTTAACATCTTGCAGCTCATCGTTTTAGTTTTAAGGCCGACAACTTTAATGTTTTGGTTCACTCTCACAGCTCTCATCAGCATCGTTTGCTTGTTTTCAGCAAATGGTGAACCCACTGTACACTACCTGTCCAGCACCAAACAGCAGACAGACACGGTTAGCGGCAAGCTGAGAGCAAGGTGTGGTGCAACAGAGAGCTAAAATGAATGCTAATGGTTGCTCTGCATCTGCTGGATGTGTGAAAAGGCAACTGTTTGCTAACATGTCAACCATATCAACTTCATAAAGTGATAATATGTCAGTGTTGAGTTTACAGCTTGTTTGGCTGCCAAAGCGGCCAAAATATTACTTAATGCTGCTTTAAAGACAGAAAATAACTTTTCCAGGTTCTTTGGATGCCTCTGCTTTCTGCTATCTCTTGGTAAATGTCAAATACCAGTCATACAGCCAAAAAGTATTTATATATTATAATATCTCTTTTCTTAACCAGTAAAAAATGCCTGAAGACCGGATTCTGCATTATATACATTTTATCCAATCAGCTGTGATTTGAGGCAGCCAGCTAAACCCTCCCAATACAGAATATAAAACTGGACTTTATGTCATTAGCTTGCGGGTCACTGTAGCTAACAGAGCTCTATCATGGGTCAGAGGTGTGTGTTTGGCAAAAAGTTTGTTTCACATTTCCAGAAGTGCTGTGGTTGCCTTCTAAGTGGCTGGAATTTCGATCCCATCTCTCTCGAAATTATACTTTGCTCACATATTCCATCCAATCGAAGTGCGTCACATAAAGATGCTTCATCTGTCATTTTACTGTCATTAACACTAAACAGCTCTTTAAAGAGGGGAGGACAGACCAAAATGTCTTGTCTTTCCAGGTCTAAAACTCACTTTGGTCCTCACAAAGATAGAAGTATGAAGACACAAAAACACACATGCATTCACACAGGTACACATATGTGCTTAAAGCTCGGAAGGTCGTGCTATTGTGGGTTTCTGCCTGTTTCCATGACACTGCCAGCCTAGAGTCTGCACTAACCCTGACTATCAATCAGCAGACAACCATCCACAGGACCAGGCTGCTATATAGGCACGTGGACACACACACACACACACACACACACACACACACACACACACACACACACACACACACACAGAATAATCCCTTTCTTCTCTCTCTGTTAAAGCTCTGTGTAATATTAGCGTTCAGTGCAGCTATCTGTCAGTAATCTGGAGATGTAGCAGGAAGCTCAGCAGTTCCTCATCTGAGGAAAAACTTGCTGATTAGCGCCGGAATTATCCCATTAACAGAAATGATTTCACAAGCTTCAGCATACAAATGAGTCACTTACAAAAGTTACATCTGATACTAATGCGAAACTTATTAAATCATTTAATTGTGAGATTAAAGTGGGCTAATTTGACAAACCAGCACTAATCAAAAATGACAATAGGACGGCCTCAAGGCCTGAGCGAGGATTGCAGACTCTCGTTTATTTATATATTTTTAACAGGACCGACCGAAGAGTCTCAGTGAGGAAATTAGATAAACCAAACAGCTGAAACTGCAATGAGGAAGATATTAGAAGGACACAACATATAATGAAATATTCTGGGGGAAGAAAAATAGGCGAGGGAAGAAAGTGTGTGCATGTGTGTGTGTTTGGTTGGCCACGTCAGGTCAGAGCTAAGTACCGAGACGATCAGAATAAAGGCTCAATCACTGCCTGGTGAAGCAGACACACATGCTCAAAACAACGTGAGACCCAGACATGATAACGCTGGAAGTAGCGGACTGTGATTAATCAGTGACAACTAACCACTAATTACAACCCCCAATCAATTACCTCAACGCTCATTATCTAGTCAACACACCACCTGGAGAGCACTAATGCGCTTTACTTGCTGTGGGCAGAATCAGCATATACACTTGTCTTTTGAAACCACTGACACTGAATGGAAAGTGTGAGAGCTGGCTCTGCTCATGAAGTAAATGTGACCAGTGTGTAGTTTGTGTGTGTAATTCTTTGTGTTTGGAAAAAAAAAAAAATCAAGTGAATAATCCCCTATATGTACTAATGCATTGTGTCGTTATAAAGGAAGGTGAATATGCAATCGTGTGTGGTAAGGGGGAAAATCTCTGCTGTGGCCAGAAGCCTCTAGCCTACGCTTTACATTTTGAGCGAGACTAAAGATTAAAGCTCTTCTCCCAGCAGCTCTCTAACAGAGCACAACCCAATTACACTTCGCCGGACCTACACCGCGAACCAAGGGGGAAAGAAAGAGAGAGACAGGAGCGAATGAAGATGAGGGAGGATGGAGGAAGGGATGACTGGGTTGCAGAAAAAAGGAAGCCGACTATGGACGGGGAAAGGACGCTGAAGGAGAGATTGGCTTGAAGGAGGGGTGAGAGTGAGAGAAGAGCAGAGTTGGAGGGATGAGTGCAATGCAAAGGAAGGTGTTAAGAACAGAGAGCGAGGGGAGAAATTGGATTGAGAATATCAGAGGTGAGAGGAAAGCAATGTCAGACATCTCCTCAGGGGATCAAATACTGTATTCAGTTATAAGGTGCGACTCCAAATGGCAGAAAGAGTTAACTGTTTGAAACTTAAGAAACCTCAAAAAACATGAATCATGCAACGTGACGTCAGGAAGCAGACAGTTTGTTCGTGTGTCACAAACCAAATGGGTTGTGATGCTGATGTTTCTCCAGTTTTTAGCCATGCTGACAGCGTGGCTCCAAGGATGGCAATGTCGGTTGGTTTTGGTTCAGACTGAAATATCTCAACAACTATTGGAGGCATTGCCATAAAAATTATTTACCGACAGTCATGGTCCCAAGAGGATGAATCCTAATTACTTTGGTGATCCCGTGACTTTACCTCTAGTGCCACCATGAGGTGGACCTTTGTGGTTTTTAATGAAATGTCTCGACAACTATTGGATGGATAGCCATAGAATTTGGTACAGGCATTCGTGTTCTCCTCAGGATGAATTGCAAAAAGATAAGATAATAATAATGATAGTTAGTGATCCCCTGATCTTTCATCTAGCGCAAAAATTTAATTTGTCTATTCTTTAGTTTATGAGCAAATACCTGCAAAATGAATGACACTCCCATCAGCCTCAGCTGTACTTTTTTGAATTAAGTGCTAATTAGGGAATTTTAGCATGCTAACAGTTGGTTTACATGATAAACATTTGCATCAGCATGTTGATGTTGTCACTGTGAGAATGTTAGCATGCCCACGTTAGCATTTTGCTCAAAGCATTGCTGTGTAGAAGAACAGCCTTAAGAGAGCTGCTAGAATGACCTTATATTCCTAGTCTTGTTAGGAGACATTTTGCATTTCGATCCTAACCAAAAATGTACTACTAAATGTACTAAAAATGTAGCGTTTTTCCTTCATTGTGTATTTTTCTCCTTCATGCAGATATCTGGTCAAAAATAAACCAATTGTTATGCAACCAGAAGACATTTACGTGAGGGAATCAAGTCGAAGTTTTATGAAATGGAAATATCTCTTGCTCTTATGGCCGCATCGCTGTTTCTCCTTCTCCTCGAGGCTACAACCACCCAACTGAATAAAACAAGTTCATCCTGTTCTCTCTGGTTGTCAAAAAGCATTCTGGAAAAGAAGAAGAAAATCGCAAATTTAAGAAGAAGTCAACAAGATTTGATATTTGTTATCACCAGCTGGAGTTGGAGAAGTTATACTGCCAGTGACCATACCCAACACCAGAATTTCATGTGGGCAGATAGTGCCAGTTTAACCCTGCAGCATGTTGCAGGCTGACAAGTGTAATTTTACAAAGAAACCCAGCCTTATGGAGTTAAATGCTCCCCCTCTCCTACAACACAAACACACAGAGATCTGTGAATCCTCAGCAACAAATGACAGAAACGCTGTCTTCATTTATTTCCTGAGAGCTTCCTGAAATGTTCAGAGTAATTATACAGTCGGTGTTTGCACCTATCAAAGAGTTTGATGCAACAAACCCAAACGGGCAGAGAAGGAGACGCGGAGAAGAGATGAAACAGGGGAGAGATTAAAAGTGCATGTCTGCCGTCTCTCTCAGCTTTACGTCCTTCTGGTAGTAGACACTCTGTACACAGAGCGAGCTGAGTTTATCAGGTCTGCTGTGGATGACTGATGATGTGGGTTTTTGGAAGCCAATACCAATTTATCCCAAAAGTTGCAAGCTTGCTTCCTTGTGAATTTTGTTCTTGGCAGGGTGGAACATCATCTGGACGAACATTTAGACCCTGGAACACTTGGTCCAGATACAAAAAGTGCAGCGTTGATGATAATTCTCTGTGGGTTTGTCACCATGTTTCCCATTACACTTTTGATTAATTTGATCCATTGTTAATATATTCTGTATATAGACTCTAGACTCTGTTAGGTACATAAACTAAAGTACTGGACAAATCGAAATTTTGACCTGATCATGGTACTAGATGAAAACTTGTTGAGACATTTTACTCTGAACCACAAATGTCAACCTCATGGTGGTGTTGGGGATCGGGGGATCACCAAAGTCAAAAGGATTCATCCTCTGGGGAACATGAATGTCTGTACCAAATTCTGTGCCAATCCATCAAGTAGATGTTGAGATATCTCACAGGATAAGTGAAAACCTTGAGCTGCCGGTGGCGTTAACGGAAAGGACAGGGATCACCGCAGTAATTAGGATTCATCCTCTTGGCAGCATGGACGTTTGTACCAAATTTCATGGCAATCCACTGATAGTTGTTGAGATATTTCAGTCTGGACCAAAGTGATGGACCACCGACCAACGGACAAACTGACATTGCCATCCCTTGAGGCATGCACCAGCAAATATTGATTAGTGCAGATTCAAATATTTCAGAGTTTTTACGAGTTGTCCCGCTACCTACCAGCGTATGGAGAAGTTGACTTTCAAGTTTTGGTGAGGACACATTTGCAGACACCGTAGGATCAGTCTAGAGTTCGCTCAAAGACGACCCGATCACCGTTTAGTTGTTCTCAACTGCACTCGAGTTTGATAAGACTCACCAAATGTACTGGCCTTGGGTGTCTCCAATTGGCCCAAGTATTAAAACGCCCTAAGACTCTCCACTAAATATAAGTATAATATTCTGTTTTATAAATCCTTTTGAATCAAACTACAACACTGGAATCAGTTAAAGGCCTTAAAACAGACAACCAGTGCAGTATCGATCACTGAGGAGCAGCAGGATAACAGTTCATATTGTTAGATGTGTAGTATACTGCCAGTGTATGAGCATGAGCATGAATGAAGATCTCCTCTCCTCCCTGTGTCCCAGTGGCAGGCGAGGTAAAAGGCTAAATAAATAAGGCATGGCTGTGAGGGTCGCCGAGCCGTGACCTTTCGGCCCATTTGCTTTGGGAGTGCAGGAGTGCAGCCTCAGCTAGCCGCTCCCCGAAACTCCGGAGGGCGAATTTTAATCAGCGCCGTGCCGATGGCTGAGGCAGTGCATCATGCTTAACGAGGCTAAGAGAGGGCTTTCATTTACCCATGTGCAGGTAACAAATGAACCACAGTGCTCATAAGACAACCCTGTTTCCCCTTTTCCTGTGATGTCCTTCAGTGTATCTCTCCTCTTTCTCTCTGCTTGCCTAAGCCTCATCCTGCCTCACAGAGTATCTCATGTATAAGGTTTATACTCTGTTGGGGTTTTTTCTCACTGTTTAACTTGTACTCAAGCAATTTCAACTTCTGCTACTGCAAATATTTATCTGGACAAAGGTTCTATCAATTGGCTATATATCTGTGTTACATTGGGTGGCCAGTTTATTAGGTACACCTTTACAATCTAATGCAATCCAATACAACTGCCCTGCAAAAAAATCCTTCCTCTAATGTAAGTTGTTGACACTTTCTTTCAGAGAGGAGTTCATTCAACTCTGTGGTAATATTTCAGTCTTTGCTAGCTGTGTGTGTTAGTGTTGTGATAGACTGGCAAGCCGGTATTTTATTCCATCACTTAAATTTACATTTTAACTTTTTGAATAGGATGTAATTTAGCCTTTTACCAGCTGTACACTGTATGTGACAGGGCTGTCCCCTGGTTTCTTTACTGGCTGTCTTTGCTTTCTTGAGATGGGTTTAGTGATCAGTGACAACAGCATCAATCTGTGTGTTTGTACTTTGGTTCTACTATACTATACTCTGGTCCAGGCTGACATACTGTATCTCAGCAACTACTGGATGGATTGCCAAGACATTTTGAACAGACATTCATGGTCCCCAGAGGATAAAGCCCACTGACTTTGGTGACCTGACTTTTCATCTAGCACCACCAGTATTTGTCCAATACTTTGATTTATGACCAAATACCTGCAAAACTAATGGCATTCCCATCAGCCTCAGCTGTACTTTGTGTTAAGTGTTAATTAGCAACTGCTAGCATGCTAACACACTAAACTAAGCTGGTGAACATGGAACATTAAACATTGTGAGTATGTTAATTAGCATTTAGCTACAGTATGGCTTTACAGAGCCACTAGCATGGCTGTAGACTCTTAGCCTGGTTTGTTTTTATTGTGTTGTTTTGTCTATTACTGTATTTTTTGCATTTACTGTTCATTTGACTACTGTCTGTGTACCAAATTGTGCCTCGGGAACATTAAGGCTCCACTCTACTTTACTTGCACCACCCTTCCTCTCGCCTAATGCATGCTGGGATAGACCCATTTATTTTTCACTCATCTCTCCTTCCATTATACATCTTCAGCCCTATTTGGACATGATTAATACTCCAGAGGGAGATGGGTAGTAAAATATTTCCCCTGCCACTTAGTAACTAACCTAATAATTCCCGATGGAACTGCGGCCATTGCTAAAGTGCAGGAAGTGTTTTTTAGAAGAGAGCATTTTGCAGCCTGATTTTAGCTATTTCACTTTAAAATACATGGTGTCTGTTTGAACTGGTTTAAAATCACTGTTCAGAAATAGATCCCAATGAAGAAAAAAAAAAGAAGCTTTAGACAAACAATAATCCGGTTTTGATAAATATTTGGAAAATGATGCATGTCACTTATTGGCCCAGGAGCTGTGTTTATTTTGTCCTTTGTCCTTTTTACATCGTCCAACTTGCCTCTTTATTTTCTACCCTTCACTGCTACTGTATCTCTCTCTCTCTCTCTCTCTCTCTCTCTCTTTCTATCTGTTGCAATGAGCGTTGTCCTGATGAGTTCATCTCCATCACTCCTTGGCTCCACAGGTCTCATTACAGCCAGGCCAGTAGGGAACATTCTAATAAACAGATGAAGATGACACTCGTACAGCCTGTGCATGCACACACACACACACACACACACACACACACACACACACAAACACACACAACCTTGAGAAGAATTACACCAGGGACGAGTAGAAAATAAAAACCTTTCACTTGATTATTTCAGGCAAAATAAATCACAGCCCTCAGACACACACTCCAACCTCAGAGCAAGAAAAATAGTGATACAATAACAACCGCCGTGAGCGCAAGCAAAGATGCGGCTACAGATAACGGCGCTCTTTGTTAAAGAAAAAAAATGGACGCACGCAGACACATGCACATTCAAACACACACTCAAATAATGAAACACATACACCCATGCACCTCTGTTGCGCTGTGCACAATAAGTCTTGCTTCATTAAAGCCAAATCTCATCCACTATCAGTTTACAACCACAGAAGTCGTTTGAACCGCCGGGGAAATACAATTCCATTCCGTTTCGGGGTTATCTTAATATATGAGCTTGTCTCCGCCACATTGGTCTGCGGTTATAAGCCGGGCAAACACCCACAGCACCGCAATATTGCACCGGCACATTCACAGGACGGATTGGTGCACACAAAGCAATTAGCAGCTCATATATATACGCGTAATTGTGTTTGCGTGTGTGTATGACTCAACTCCCATGTCTGGTTCTCTAATTTTTACATCCGGTGTTATTAGCAAACAGTTCATTGTGGATAGCAGATTGTTTGTTTGTGCACGTTCCCTAATCCTTAAGATGATCCTCTCAGAATGGAGGATTCTCCTAAAATGGCATCTCCTAACGTTCATAAGCAGGTACAGTATCACGGCAAAACCACCACCACCACCGCCGCCGCTGCCGCTGCCGCTGCTGCTGCTTTGTCAGAGTAAATAGTTTTATGAGATTTAACTCACTCGGACACAGTGGAGAAGGAGAAACAAGACAAATGGAGTACAAAGAAGACAAATCTCTCAACGCTGTCAGTGTCTGAGGTGCTCCGGCCATCCATCCTCCATCGCTCCTTCATTCACTATCTGTCTGGCCCTATCCCACCTGTATGACACCCGATCACTCTTCATCCCTCTATCCATCCATTAGCCCTGTCACTTCATCCTTCCATTTCTCTGCCCCAAGGCCGGAGCTCCCCTTGCCTGTCACACATGATATCATCTGAGTGGATTACTTGGGATATCATGAGGGATATATGGTCAAATATTTCCTCTCAGAGGTTATAATGTGCTCTCATTACAAGCAGTGCTGTTTTGGTGGCTTCACGTGATTGGGTACCACTGAATCATTTATAAAGGGTTTATAAATTGTAACCAAGGGCTTTATTGATGTGACCAAATCAGTTAGTAATACTTTATAGTTTGATGGCTTATTAGAATATGAATACATCATTAATAAACGGTATGGGTTTCTTAATTTTAATAAGCCGTCGAATAAAAATGAAAGTAAGTAATTAATAAGTGCTTCTTCCAACACAGTAATCTATCAAGTCTGGGGTTATAAATTGGTATTAAATGGATTTTTTGGTGCAGATGCTTTGCAGCCCTTTTCCAGCAAATAAGTAGTCAAACCGTCTATTAGACACATTTAAGAGCTAATTAAAAACACAATGCACACACAAGTGTGTACACCAGCTAAAAGGATTTTCACAACCTGGCAACCCAAAAGTTGTCCCTTATTAATGATCTTTCTGATTAATACATTAATTATTAACCATTATTAAAGCATTACATTTACATTTATGAATATTTTTCAATAGTTTGCCTCATTAGATGTTGTGACACATTTAATAGCTTTAAATTTAAAGCTGCTGCAAGCAGTATTGTTTTATTTAAAATGGATCATATGGCCATGTGTTTGTGAAAGTTGCTGCTTGTAGTGACGAACCTACAGAGAATTAGCACCAACTTTGCAGTTCCCCTTTTTGCATCTTTCAGCTCGTTGTTTTGGTTTTACAGCCCGCAACTTGCTCTGTGTCCGCTGGATGTGTAAATAGGCTAACAAGTTCACCATGACAACTTTATAAGGAGATAATATGTCAATGTTGTGCTGACTGCCACTGGCCAAACACATTTAATGAAGGCAGTTTAATAAATGGATTTTGGTTCAGATTCTTTGAAGCCTTTTTCCAGTGGAAAAGTGGCAAAACTGTCCATTAAAGTCTTCCTGAGGAATTAATTAAAAAGACACAGCAAATTACATTGATATACACCAACCCAGGAGATTTTTCACAACCTGGCAACCCAATAGTTGTCCTTACTAATGTCTGATGTCTAAATACCTGGCATTGGCAAACCCAGAGTTGCCGGAAAAGATAATGCTCATGGTGTTGGTGAGGTCGTCTTGCCTTCATCTTGTGAGTTTTCTTAGGACATGAGAGAAAGTCAAATGTTCAAGTGAAATTACCACCATATATTCACAGAGATGCTTGAGTCAATAAAAAGAGTCAAGGTTTAAATTTCGAGCCCTTGAACTCAAAACCCCAAGAAAATCTGACCCCCCACCCAGCACTCTCCACTCTGCTCTCAGTGCAGTACAGTGCAGACCAGCAGCCATCAATCTCAGCCCGGCGCTTCCTCCTCTTTAGTGATGGCGGGCTAACACAGACGCAGAGCTTGTCACAGGCTTTCACAGCATTGACCTGCCACGCCTCGCTCTCCTCTCCCCCATAAAAGGAGGAGTGAATGATGGGGAGGCGAAGGCGGAGGCACAAGAGGAAGAGCGAGGAGGAGGGAGGGAGGGAGTGACAGACTCATACAGCATGCATAACAACTGAGTACGCCTCTCCACATGCATCGCTCCATCTATCTCCCCATGACTGTCTCATCTGAGGCCAATGGAGACACACACAAACAGAAACACACACACATCTTTACAAAGACACACAAGGTTGGCTGCAAGCTGCTACACAAGCTGACTATCTGAACAAAAAAAAAGACTCAAGTTAACAAAGCCTCTTCCTATCTCAGGGACATTCCCAAAAAAGCACATTGTGCTGACATGCATGCCCACTCATAGAGTACCATATGCCTGCCATGTTCACACACTCTTTTAGTCCGACACACGTGCACACACACCTTGACCTTTATGGGGAAATTCTCAAACTCAGAAATATTGCCTGAAAGGCTTATTTGAGGGTTACCAGGCATTATAAAGTGTAAGCTGTTCTCATTTTTCAGCTTCATTGAGGAGATGCTAAAAAGGTTTAATTTGTGAAGGTTTTATAAAATAGCCAGTAAATGGCAGGTATGCATACACACTTTATTATATATACCTGTACAATCTAATCCAATTCAATACAACTGTCCTTCCATAACATCTGTCTTTATGAAGCTCATAATGTTCAGGTGTTGGTGACATTGTTGAAAATGTATATGTTCAAATATATGTTTATTATTAAGGTCATAGTTAAAGCTGGTGTTGTACTGGACTACATTATATTTAGGTGTTTCTAAAAAAATGTTGTCCTTCTCATTTACATACATGAGGGGGGGCAGAATATTAGAAACACATCTCAACATAATAGACGTTATGTGAGAAAAACTGTATTGGATTGCATTAGATTGTACAGGTGTACCTGGTGTATTTTATATTCTATGGTCATATAATTTTACATATTTCTGTTCTGCAAATGTATCAATTTCATCATTTTATATGTAAAATCTGCCTATGTTTGCCATATTGTTGATACAAATCAATATCCACAAATATGCTTATTAATATACGGTATGTGTCATACTGATGTCTGTCACATCGCCCAGCACCATAATGTGACAATATTTTAGGGAGCACTAAAGAATACAACTTTATTGTCCATCAAGATGGATAATTGTCTTTGGTCCATCTGGCAGTTCATTAAAACACACACACACACACACACACACACACACACACACACACACACACACAGAGAGAGAATAAAATACAATACACACATTTTGAGCAGACAAAAAATGAACAAAATCATTGATTATATGTACACAATCACCTTGTGAATATGCTATTTAGATGATTTACACACAGGAAACTTTGAGTAAACAAATCATTAGTAATGTGACACGTTCATCGATCACGAGTGAACTCCGAAACAACAGTCAAATATGCTCAGACACTTGTGTCAGGTGAACTGTGAACTTAAAGATCAGGAAAACACAAATGTAACCTATACTACAATATTTTGATAACCACAACTCTCATATCAAGATCTCTTATCAAGATAATCAATTTCTATATATTGCCCAGCTCTACTTCTTAGTATTGGCTCAGTCTGTCTGATGACTTGTGCAATAAAGAAGTCTGCTAATATGTAAGGCTGGGCTGACTGAAATTATTGTCACAATAACTATTTTTCTATAGTTATAACACATTATTTGTATTTCACATTCTTCCGTGAATTAATCACAACCTGAATCGGATCGCCTCAGGTTCAGGTCTGGCTGGGAGCCTCTGTTGCATGTCGTTCTGTCGCTCTCTCATTTCCTGTCATCTCACTACTGTTGATTCTCTAATAAAGGCAAAAAATGCCCCCAAAAACATACATATTTTTAAAAATTGATGTTCATCACAATGAACTGTCATGCACACTTCTATCAACATATCCTTAAAATATGATATAATATAAATGATGTAATTGAATCCTACTAATATGTGGTCTGTCATGAAGCTACATAATACCTGTATCACAAATAATGGCCTCCCCTCCGTCTGATGAGCGCCAGGACAATGCCAGGATATCCCCAAAGATCGCTGGCCAGCGCTGACTGTTTGATGAGGAGCGATTTGCAGGGCTCAGGGATGAGCTTCCTTAAAGCCTGCTGGGCCTCGACTTTGGTCAACACAGAGAAATCCCTGTTAAAATACCGTCCAAGAGAAAGGTCCAACTCTCTCTGAAGTGATTACAACCTATCTGTTCTCTAAGCAAAGCCACGGACACCAAGTCAACCAGACCTGTGACCGTGAGTGAGAGCTGAGTCTACATTAGGACACAGCTGGATGTGAGCTCTTGTGATCAGACGAGGTGAGCAGCATGTGCGCTGGGGATTGAACTTTGATCACGACGGATTAAGCTTGAAACTGAAATGTGTTACTCACTCACACTGATCTGGCAGCGAGTTGAAAGAGGCTGTGCATTAATGAGTCAGTAACTGGCAGATGTGACCAAATTGCATAAAATAATTAAGATATCAAGGACGAAAAAGACACAGACGTGCCGGTCAAAATTAAAAACATCTGTATTTTATAGGTTCAGAAGCCAAAACATTGTTTCAGTCATAGGGAATGATTTGTAGTAACAGGTTTCTTTAATACATTTTTTAAAGCTGGGCAGACACTGTGCATTTTTATTAATCTGCTACACTGTGTTAACTCACACTACTCAATGTAATCTGCCTGTCCACACGGCCAGAACGTGCAGCTTTTATGCTCAAACTGCACGGATCAACTGGACCACGACGTGGCTGCTCACACTGTAACAATGTAATGTAAACACTGTAACAATGGAACCCGATTTTGTCCAGTGACCATTTCAATAAAGTTTATTCAAACAAGACGACTGCTGCGTCCTCAACAATGCTGACAAAAAGAGAGAAAGCCAGTTTGTGCAATTCTGCTGTGAATGGAAGAAGAAGGGGGGAAAAAAGAAAAACATGGATCCGTAGATGACAGTATGGTCCATCTGTTCTGCAGCGAAGTTCAGTGTTATGTCACCGGAGTCTCAGTGAATGCTACAGTTTTAGCCACAACGTGTAAAACACTTGTCCAATAATATTAAAACAAGCTAATTACAGTTTATGATGGATATTTTGACAGCGGCCATGTGACTGTGGATCTGCTCAAACTGCAACAAAGCCGAGCAAAATTTCTGCCATGCCAGAAATCCATCGTGACCCCCCGTCAAACTGCACATCAAATTAGGCCCGACTCTTAAATTAGTCGAGGGCAACCGGGGCTACAATCCGTACAGTGTTTGCCTGGTTTAAGGCTAAATAGTGAACATTAAAACGTGTTCAGATTTGTCTTCTTGCATTCAAACCGCGAACTGTTTGTGCTCTAGAAAAACACTACTGTTTGAATCATCAACAATGGGAACAATAGTCTTTCACTTTCTGGTTGGTTGATCATCTTCGCTTGTCTTTTACAAGCACTTGAGACACTATACAAGACAATATGCCACAAAATTGTATTTACAGGGACTCAGCACTGACCTTTCCTTTCGAACCAGAAGATCAGTTCTTTACGTGAACGACTGGCAGATTACGGTTCTAGCTTTCCAATATCGTAGACAAAGGATATATGGAATATGCCAGGCTTTGAGCTTGCAATCCATAAATAATCCATAAAGTTTAGATCTTATAGAGTTCAACTCATCCCCACCTACAGAGGTGTGTAGTACCTCCTCTGTGGCATTAGTCCTGTAATTCTCTGGTCTGCCCAGCTGAGTAGCTCCCCCTAGCCACATCTAGCCTTGGGTTTCAGTCTTGGGCGTCTCTGGATGCTGTAGCAGAGAGAGGAGGACTGGGAGGGAGGAGCAGTGAGGTTGCCGGTGCATGAGGACACAGCAGGGTTAAGACAGGAGAGTCTCTCCGGACCACTAGGACTGTTTGAGCCTTTTTCTTGGGGGACCCAGGAAAGGGCACTGAGCCGAGGCCAGGGAGTGATAGGCCTCTGCTACCAGGTGCGGGTGAGAGATCACCATGGACTTCCAGGCCGATGTCTCCATCACATCAGCTGCGTGACTGAGAGAAAGAGGGCAAAGAGAGGAGATACAAAGTAGAGGAAAGTGGGAAAAATGTTTAAGGACACCCAAAAAAAAGGAAAGTTAAGTGCATAGATGAACCAGTTTCTCAAGAGTTTGGGAATCTATGACTCCATCTGTGTGGAGTGCGGCTCTGAGACATTAAGGATTTGTCATACCAGCTGGCAGAGCTGTTATTTACTTTATTTTTTTTAAATATTTAACCCCAAAGGTCATTTTGAGAGAAATAACATCACACAAATAAAAGGCAACATTCAAGGATCATAAATATGTGGGCATGTGATGAGAAAGTCTGTTGAGTCATAGTTTTGTCATATCGTATGTATGTAGCCAGTGCCTACTTGCAACCCCTCTTCACACTTTACATACAGCTATGAGCTGTGAGCACTTCGACCGAAAAATGATGTCCCCTTCACACATTGTTTCATTTCAATAGTCCAGAGGAGGTAAAGCTTTGCAGCATTTCACACGATTTGAGAAAAAAAAGTGTGAGAAAAGTGAGAAACAAATAAACATTATTTTGTGTAGCAGAATTATTTTTAAAATCTCTTCTTTATTGTTAATCACTTTCTCCACCCCACAGATTTATCATGCAACGCCTTGTTGGGTTTCTGACTCCAGGTTGGGTACCATGCTTCAGAGTAATAGTAACATATACTCTTTTTTTCTGTTTTGGTTTGTTAACCTACATAAAATTACAACATGAGAAATCCCCACACTACTAAAATGAAATGTACTTTTCAAGACATTTTGAAATCTTTGGAGTCCCTGTGGTTGTGCTCCAGCGATAATTACCTAACGAAAACCAGAAAGCCAAAACTATTTTGGATAAATCTTGTAATTAATTAATGAGTTTTACTCGTAGTCATCATCTCCCACAGATGTGAGTTTCCAGCAGCAGACCCTGTGGCAGTCTTCACCCTCCTGACACCCTCAGGGTGCCGGGCTGCACTATCACGCACACCGCTGTGTGGCCTTTAATGACATTTTTCATGTTTTATTGTGTGTAAATAAACAACAGCATGTGTGCGTATGTGTTTACATGTGTTTGTGTCTTGGCATGTCTACTCTTGGCACTTGTGTGTGTGTGTGTGTATGTGGTCATATGCTCTCCACACAGCAGCTCCAGACCTCCAGCCAACCTCTGACCCTATCCTCTGTGGAGGAAGTGAACCCCTGCTTACAGTAATGGCCAGTGTGCTGAGGCTGAGGCAGCAGGCCAGCGAAAGGGCACGGGGAGAGCAGCCACAGCAGGAGGGGAAGGAGGAGGGATGGACTGAGGGAGGAGAGGGTAAGACAGCAGCAGCGACAAAAAGGAAATAAATAAAAAATAAAAAACAGGGAGGTGAGGGAGAGTAATGAAAGTCTGCAGAGAGGGACAGGAGGGGACGGAGGGAGGAAGAGGAGCAGTGATGTGAAGGTAAATTAAAAAGAGGCCAAACTATGACCTCCAGTCAGCAGTAATCACAAGGCAAACCACCATTATCAACAAAAAACTACTTTCACAAAAGCGCTATTTTTTTCCGCCTTAAAAGACCCTTGCTTCATATTACTCACGTCGCGTTTGCACTACTTACTGTGATTTATTCTATGAATTTACCCAGGCCTAAAGATTCATGTTAGGCAAAAAAAAAAAAAAAAGTCTCTTTTCTATAAACACAGTGGATAAAGAGTGTTTGGGTGGCTTTACTCTCTGCTACATCCCTGAAGAGGACTCCTATTGTCTCCACTAAATGGCTGTAAGCTACTTGTAAAAACGGGTCTGGAAAGAGGTTGAGGTGCTGCTGGGGGGAGGATTATTGGTTCCTCAGTGTCGTCTGTTTTCTATATTCGTCCTCTAAATTGATTTTTGTTTTGTTGCTCTTGGTGCTGTCCATTGTGTCCGCAGGAGGAGGGTTGATAACGCTTTGCTGGCCAGGAGTCCCCCGTGGCCAATTTTCCCACCACCGCAACCACGCTGTCGCAAATTAAACTGTCATAACGCCCATAACCACAATTAATGACTAGGATTAGGGGCAGAAATCTGCATTACTGAACACCTTTAGGCGCACATGAGCTCTTAAGCACAGAACAGGAGAAGGAGAAAGGGGAGGAAAGGGAGGAAAGGGGAGGAAAGGGAAGGATTGGAGGGAAGATAGGAGTGAATGGAAGAGGGAGGGAGATGGAGCACATGCAGGAACAAGGCCAGGAGATGGAGTAAAGCTGTAACCAGAGGACAGAGGAATGAACAAAGGGATGGTAAATGTGTCTGGCTCAGAGACAGAGAATTCAGAAAACAGAGGGGAGGTGATCAATTTAGGTAGTGACTAAGAGAAAGCTTTTTGTTTCAACTGGGCATTCAAATACTGGATCAATCACCTCTCGGTGGACATAAATAGCAGTCATTGATGCTAATAGGCCCCATCTTACCTAAACAGGCTGCCTGCTACATGATTAACATCAGCAGCTGAGCTTTATTGCTAAATGGCCCAATATGATACAGCAGCAAAATGGTGTGATCTGGGGATTAAATTCAATTTCCTCGGGGGACAAAAATTGCTCCCTCTGAAAATTAATGACTTCCTTTGAGGAAAAGCTATGAGTGTGTGTGCATGTGCGTGTAGCAGAAAAAAAAAATGTTTGCGTAAATGTGGAAGTACTTCCGGAGATGAATGATCTCAGTGTGGGCGTGTAACTCACTAGTTGATGAAGTCCACAGCCTGCGTCTTGAGCTGGTCGGCGCTGTGCAGGTCGGCGAGGATGAGGATCTCTGCGGCGTTCTCCACACTCAGACTCGTGCACAGAGCGTCCTCGCACATCACCTTCAGCCTCTCCAGAGCATACTGCCAATGACAGGGAGAGCGAGAGAGGAAGGGAGAAACAGTAGGTAAACTAAATTACTTTAACTGAGCTGCCACCAACAACTGTTGTCGCACTGTGTAATGATATGGAAATACAGAATTACTCCGCCGCCGCGGCAACACGGCTTCGATTGAATAAGAAAAAAATATGGCGGAGAGAAGGTAAAGTGGCAGTTATGCAGACTGAGGGGGAGGGATGATGGGAAAGAGGATCACTTGAGAGGTAAAAAATAATTTCCACTGAGTTTGATTACAAAATTGCTAGGAACAATAATCTTCTTTCATGTTCATACACACTTCAGGATGAGTCACACAGGTTCAGCAGAGACTACGGGGAATTTTGCATCACCACAATTTTTCAATTTAGCAGGGTATTTACTGACACTAATGATGTACAGGAGTTAATTTAAATGAACTTCCACTACATAAAACTTGTGCTAGGATGTTTAAGACACGTCTTGCATATGTCTAGTAAGCAAAACAAAGTGTTCTCTGCCACCAAACTTGAAATATTGGTCAGAGAGAAAACACTAATTTGAAACTGCAATTTTGCAATCTTCATTCAAGCGTGAAGGCTACAAGCGAGGTGAGGACAGATCAATATTTCTCTCCTGGGACAAGCTGACTACATTAAAATCAGTGACTGATTTAAAAACGACCTCTGAAATAAATAGATACATTGAATAAAATAATACTGTGTATACATACATACATACACATATATATGTATATATATATATATATATATATATATATACACACACACACACACACACAGCCATGTTAGCAGCTCTGTGAGGCTGGACTCAGCTAAATGCTAATGTCAGCAAGCTAACATACTCAGAATGACTGCTAACCTGCTGATGTTTAGTAGACATAATGTTAACAAGCATGTCAATGTTTGCTAATTAGCACAAAACAGATTATTGTCATTTGTTTTGTAATTCTTTGATCATAAATCAAATTTTGTCCAAATGGTGGTGTTAGATAAAAAGTCAGGGAATCACCAAACTTATTACAATTCATCCTGTGTGGGACGTGAATGTCTGAATGAAAGTTCATGGCAATCCATCCAAACATTTCACTCAAAAAAAAAAAAAAAAGAGATCAGCAAAGTCATCGGATTACATCACCTGGGAACCAAGAATATCTGTACAAAATTTGGTGCCAATCAATCCAGTAAAAGTCAGACTAAAACAGAAAAAATGTCAACCTCATGGTGGCGCTAGAAGAAAGGTGAGGGGATCGGCAACATCAGCAGGCCTCTGGGACCATTAATGTCATGGCAACCCATCCAATAGTTCTTGAGATGTTTTAGTCTGAACTAAAGTGGTGGGCTGACGGATCGACTGGCACTGCCATCCCATGCCACTATTGTACCTAAGAGTCTAACAGGCCTACTTAACAGTGTATAATTGGCTGCTTGAGTCAAAACACACTGGAATGGACATGTGAGCACATTAAAAGTTGGAAAAATACAAATCAAGCTCTACAATGAGCCGCTTGATAATATTAATAAAGCAAATGCAAAAAGCTCCCAGAAAACTGGAAAACAGTGAGAGCCAAACTGAAAAGAAAGAGAGGAGGGGAGGACTAAAATGTGGATCTGGACAAATAGACAAAAAAGTATACAGGGTCAGCACAGGACCAAGCTATGAGGAACAGGATTCATTGTAAGGTAGGTAGGTTTATTTTCTCCTACAAAAGTGTATTTGGGTGTGTGTGTGTGTGTGTGTGTGTGTGTGTGTGTGTAGGTGTATGTGTGTGTGTGTTCAGGGGTTGAGGAGCATTTGGTGTTTCTCAGGTGTATTTCTGGGGACATTATTATGCATACCGGCTTGTATATCAATGTACATAGTAACAGGTGCACGTACATCCACACACACACACATACACACACCCACTCTATGTACCTTGTCAGCTGCAGCCAGCAGGTCATCAGCCATCTTGTCCAGGTTGGGGGCCTTGCCTGTGTAGATGAAGCACATCATCTCTTTGAAGACATCTGGCTCCACGTCATTTATCTCCACGCGGTTCTGAACGGGAGGAGAGGACAGGAGAGGAGAATACACACAGGGTTTAATGGAATAAAAGGCGAGAGAAGAAAAAGACATACGCTTTGACAATCCTTCAAAACCATGTGCAGCGGCGGAGTGTTTTTTATTTCATGTGAATATCGCAAAACCTGCCTGAATTAAACTCACTCACCTTGTTTAGCACACACACAGGGACAGTCAGCCATGCAGTGATACAAAACAAGCTCCAAGTGCCACATGAGAGAAAGAAAAAAAAACTTGAAGAACCTTCTGAACAGTCTGAACACGTTTCAGCAAAACTACATTCTAGTACACTTATTTAATTATTTCCAGCTGATTCCTGAAAATTAATCCTAAGCATTCATTCCTTGACAGTGCCTGCAGCCAGCAAAGTAGGCTTTATCACTCGCTGGCACAGTGACGCTAACCTGAACCTTTCCCTCCGCACTGAGAGGCAGAACAAAGCAGTAAACCAATTATAACAGTGCTTTATCGTCACCACGGTGACCAGCGGCGCTTTAGCAGGGTCAGGCTGGGTGTACCAACAGCTTAGTGCGTTTGTGTCAACTCTGACCACTCAACAGCAACATAAACACACCGAGAAATAAATGGAAGGAGAGTCTGAAAGCAGCTGGGGTGAGTTTACAGCACGCAGTCTGCTATAGTGCCCTTTTACAGGAATACAGATAACACACATAAATACATGAAGGCATGTGAGCACACATGCAGCTTAAACAGGTAAAACAAATAACATGAATCCTCTGCTCGCTACATTTTGCACATAGAATCTAGATGTGTGTATTTCTTTCTAAATTAAACTCAGAGTCTTGCTTGAAAAAAAACATTTCTCATCACAGCCTGTGCTTTCTTACTTTTTCCGTTTGTGCACAATCCAGCAGATAGGAGATGAAAACTTGACTAATTTTGTTCTGCTGATTTGACGGCAAATTGGGTTGGAGTGTTAATGAAATAAAACATTTTTTTAAAAAAACAGGGAAAAATAGCACCACATATCCGCATGAGAAAAACTAACAGGACTTCCTTCAGTATTGCAAAGGCGAGCTTTCAACAGTGTCTCATAAATAGACAACGCTCCTGTAGTTACAGTGTCTGAAGCTGCCCTCTATTCACAGAGCAGTCCTCTATTAGAGTGTTTCTTTATGAGCTCATTTGTCTCTCCTCTATAGAGTGCTGCAGAGGAGTGTTAAGCCATCTATCTGTTTTCTCTGAATCGTACGGGGACGTGGCCCACCATCTCTCCCTCTTTCTGATGAAGACGCCCACTTAAACAGCAATTAAGATGCATTTCCTGGCTCTGTGCTTTATAATTTCCCCATTCGAGCCGCGCAGGCATCAATATTCCGCTGACATGACGGCTAAATCACCAAGGTTCAATCTCACCAGCTCCTATATCAGATGAGCACAACCAACTGTGGCACGAGGGCTCTCTGCATCGCACACGTGCACACACAAACACAGACATGGAAACATATACACACACAAACACAGACATGGAAACACACACACACACACACACAGACATGGAAACACACACACACACAAACACAGACATGGAAACACACACACACACACACACACACACAAACACAGACATGGAAACATATACACACACAAACACAGACATGGAAACACACACACACACAAACACAGACATGGAAACACACACACACACAAACACAGACATGGAAACACACACACACACAGATATCACAGAGGACACATACAAAAGAAGACATGTACACTACCCCACAAATATACAAAATATAAAATAAATAATGTCTATTTACATCCATAATATCACCTGCACTCAGGGAAACTAAACATTAACTTATATATGCTGTATGCTATAAACATTCTAATATGATAAAAGTGTTTCGCCTCACGTTCTGTCTGAACACAACATAAAAACTCTTTAGAGCAATGAACTGAATTGTGTTAAGTAAAACACACACAATGAATGAAATGAAATAGTTTGCCTATTGTTCTACCGAGCTCTCTATTGAACTTGACATCGAGTGAAAATCAACCACAAAATATCTTGTGGTTGCTTTCACTTAAATTTAAGTTTGTACATTTAAATTCTTAAACATTTAATACTCTTTCAGATCATTTCAAGCGTGTACTGATAAATCAGCCAGGCCGATATTAGCTTATCACAGAAATATCAGTGCTGAAATATACAGTATGTCAGCTAATAAGTTAACGCTCAGTCACACCAGACAGTGGCACAGCAAAATTCCTCTGGTTTCTTTGCAAAATATTTGGTTCTAGGAGCTTGGTGATTGACTATAGTCGCAGGGCCATTTGGTGAACTACTGTAGCTGGCGAGCTAACTGCTAACAGGCTAACCAGCCAGGAACATGCTAGCCACTCACAACCATTACACAATTTAATTCAATAAAGAGTTACTGAACTCTCCAGTTGCTAACAGGAGTTCATTCAGAAGATGTATTTGTACCATTGACTCTTGCCTAGTAATTGTTCGCAAACCATCCCTCTTTCTGTGGAGCAGTTTATACATAAAAGTGGATGATGCAACACATCTAATGAGCTACGATAGCTTCCTCTATTTTGGACCGTCTGTCTCTCCATTCTCTCAAAGGTCAGCACTGTCAAGACAGCTTGCTATTGGTCAACGGCACAAATTTGTTTGTTAAAGTTCACCAAAGTTGGACTGACTTAGTTTGCCCATTCCACTGGAATTAATTAATTTTACTGCAAAGTTTTGTCGTTCTAAATGCTGGTGAGACTGGGCCTTAACAACACAATGCAGTACAGAAATGCCACAGAAAAAGCACTGACAAGTTTTTTTTTAAGTCATAACTAAAATTAAGTGATAGTTATCAGAAATATTTGTTATGTGTTCAAAAACAAGATATTGTACTTTATACTTTTAGATTTGTTCTGATTTTATAACTCTTAAATATTGATATTGGCATCAGCCTCAAATATTAGGCAGCTCTAGTGTTTAATCTAAATTTTGATGTCGCCTGGGGATAGTCCCTAAAAAGACACCATGGCAGACAGCAATGCACACCAATACCCTCCTCCCACCACAATTCCTGTAAATAGTGAGATGATTGTGTTGAAAGCAACACAGACTGCACTAATTTTCACTGGTATCGTCTCATTTTGTCTACAAACACCACCTTGTGCCTTCAGGATAACTTCAAAGATGCTATAATCACATACAAATGACACACATAGTGGCTCTAAGGACACCAGATAATAGAGTTGCAGTCAACAAGACATGAAGGAACACGTGCAGACACACTTGGATGTTTTGAGAGGTGAGCACCTCCTGACGCAACAGAGAGAAAGATTAGACATTAAGACATTCGACTCGCCACCGAGGAGGACCGAGGACCGAGCAGGAACGACAGAGTCAAGTGCTCGACTCACCTTCTTACTCTCTTCCATCTCGTGCTCAAACATGGCACTGAACACCGGCGAGCGAGCTGAGACAAAGAGAGAAACAAAAGACACACAGAGAGAGAGAGAGGGAGAGAGAGAGAGAGAGAGAGAGGGAGAGAGGTTATTGCGTGTAATGTTGATGCATGGTGAGGTTTCTGATATCCGTTAACAGGCTGCCACAGGGCCAGAGGAGAGCGAGGGGGATGATTGACAGCAGTGACAGCAGCAGAAGCATCATGTGGAAAAAGTCGACTGCAGCTCCGTCCTGCTGACAGACTCATGACGACCTCTGAGGTGTGTTTAGACTCTTTAATACTGATAGGCTGACTTGACTGGAGCTTATTTAATACATTATGCTTTGATTAAGGCATGTCTTCCTGTTTTGATAACACGGTCGCCTGCTGCCACTCAACATAGACTATTCTATCATGCTAGCATAGAGGACTGCTAAGGCTTATTTTCATCAAAAGGAGCAGATATGTTTGTCAGTTTTTACATCCCTGCAGATCCAAAGTTTGTTCTGTCTCTTGCTGCAAGAGGACACTGTTCACCACAGTTTACAAATCCTCTTGAGGCAAGGACAGCTCAGACTGGGCTTCCACTTACAAAAAATGTAAAAAAAAGAGTTAAGTGGAGTAAAATGCAAAACAGCTGCTGATTATGTGCCAAAGTCCCTCAAAGTAAAAGAAAACAGTTAAGTGTTTGATGCAAAGGGTATTTTTATAATCAAAATTTCACCCACATTTAATATTATTGATTTTCTTAAATCAGATTTTCCCACACTTTTTTTTAACACAGATAAATTCACAGTTTAAAGAACCAAATCTCCCAAAGTGACCCCAAAGTACTGGAGCTATTGATAAAAAAAGGACACATGGATGATTTTAGTATTTCTGTATTTATCACTAAACAGGTGAGGTGTCCAATAACTTACTGCATTGCTTTAAAGGTGAAACACAGTGTGTTTCCTCTCTTATTACTCCAGACATGACCCCAGCTGGAGAGGTTATGTTTAATCTTCAGCACAGGCCGGCCATGCTACCTGTCTGATCCAACCACAGCACTTCACATTACATAGATCAGTCCCACTTCTGTTGTACTTGAAATCACCGCCATATGATAATTCTGCATGCTGAAAATAATCACCACATCTTGTCTCTGTAGTTCTGCTTAAGGCAACGACACAGCGGATTTTCTTTTTTATCATCCCGGTCGTGACAGCGGTTAGTTTCGGCACAGGCTGAGGCTGAACCTCACAGATGGAGCTCAGTCTGTGTCTGAACACGATTATCCATTACTTGTTTAACAGCGGAGAGTGTCTCTACAAAAGGTTAGACCTTGGCCTTTTACTATGAATCACATACCCAGTGTCGTCCTCTTCTGATGTGGTTCACTTTGTTTGATTATGTGCTCATTGGGTAACACTTGACGTTATTGTTCACTAATGAATGCTTCATTAACTAGTGATTAAAATTTAACAAATGTTTTAACACATTATTAAGTAAGTGTCAAAGTCAGTGGTATGCTAATTAATTTAAGTACTTAATAATGACTTATTAACCGCAGAGCTAGCCGCCCATTTAATTACTCGAAACATGGTGTCATCCATCAACTCTGCACAAGCCACAAATAAGTATAATACTGATAATAATGCTAAAATGTGGGCATGAGCCAATAAGTGAATGATAAGCTAACAATGGGACATTATAAGGTCAGCACCTGCTGCATGGGTAGTAACTAAATCATCAACTAAATAAATAACACAGTAATTAACACCCGGTCCCACAGCATTCAGCTTTCATAAGTGTGTTTCAGATACGCTCAGAGTCAGAGTAACTTCCAAGGTCAGGCCAGAAACAAAATGACAAAAAGTTGAACCTCTGGGTATCCCCACTACTTCAATTTTAAGGAGCAACAGACAAACAAAAAACTGGACATAAACAGTGTTAGCTTTCCATTAATGTTTTCAGGTAAATCAGCTGAGTTGTCAAGATATTTTTTATTCCTTTTATCTTCTGTTCAGATTATAGACGTGACAGGACTGGCATCAAAATCCTTTTTCAGTCAAAGTCAGGGAGGTACACTAATGTTTTACCACACAGCAGTGGAAAGATTAAAGTTGTAGAAGCTCAAATAGATGGTTAACTAACTATTCAACTGTCAGGCTTGCTTAAGGAATCAGTGAAATAGGCATAAAAAAAATAACTTTTATATACTTCTCTATCTGCTTTCTCTCAAGAGGTAATTTGTTTTGTTTACACTGGAGGCGAGGGAACAACTTAAGGTTTTGGACAGTTGATTTGTATAGAAGAAAAAAACTTGAACCAATGATGAGGATTTTGCTTTCAGAAAATATAAATCTACATGACAGAGAAGTAAAAAGATGGAGTCTGTGGAGTGTGAAGAGTCTCAGTCATCCAGGTCATAGGATACGTAGAAGTCAAAGACAGCTGGACTTGCTGTAGATACTTGGTTCTTTGCAGTTACCTACAATTATACAGCATGCCAAATCATATGCAAGACAGAATCAGAGACAAGGACGTGATGTTGGTGCCAATCCTTTTTGTCACACATCAGGCAAAGTCAGCCACTGACTAAAATCATAAAAAAAGTTAGTTAGCTAGTTAGTGCAGTCATTAATTAGTGACTGCATCCTGGAGCACTGAAACCAAACTTAGCAATAAATGGCCAGGTAGGACTATGGGGACAAACCTACAATAAGTCTGTCTGGTGCAGCTCAATACTGGTGAGCTCATACTGCAGCAACAAAGAGAAGGGGCGGGCGAGAGAGAGAGAGAGAGAGAGAGAGGGAGAGAGAGGGAGTGGGTCTTAGAAAGTGAAAGGAAGGAGAGAAGAGAGAAAGTCAGAGGAAGAGAACAGTAGACAGAAATGGGAGTAAAGGGAACAGAGAGGAGAGAAAGACATAAAGAAGTAAAGACTGAAAGGAAGACAAATATTAGAGGGGTGTGGGGAGAAAACAAGAGGGGGGAGAGAGAAACACAGAAAAGAGAGAGAGAGAGAGAGGCAGGAGAGGGGAACGGTGAAAGGAGGAGGAAAACAGAGAGGGGAGAAAGAGATGAGAGAGAATGAAAAAGAGAAACTTGAAAGTGAAAGAGAGAATATTGAGAAAAGGTAAAAGGATGTAGAAAATAAAAGAAAGGGAAGGTAAGAGACAGAGAGAGAGAGCCAGAGTGGTATAGAGATCACATGGCCAATGTGGAGCCAATTTGAGTTGCTCTCCCTCCTTCGTTTGATCCCTCTCTGTCCGTCTCCACGGCGATTAACGGCCGGGAGAGTTGTCACGGGAACGGCCAAGAGAGGGGAATAACGAGGAGGAGGGACGTCATCTGGACCAAGTAGAGCAGAGAGAGAGAGAGAGAGACAGAGAGAGGGAGAGAGAGAGGGGAAGACCCCAAACCACAGCAGCACATAATTAAAATGGCTCCTCACACACACATTTCAACAAATCCAATAATGAACAGCCTCTCTTTGCCCCCACAGAGACACACAGTTCACCAGTTTCCTCAAACTTTTCACTATCTGATGCTGCCTGTCATCAAAGTGCTGATACCGGCGACAAGTTGTTCACCATGCATCGTGTGCTGCTTGTGCGAGCGCAAACATAACAGGGCGTGGTCAATATGGACTCTATGAAGGCCAAAAACCGACACAGACAGACGCTAAAGGTGCCAATAGTCTGATACTTTGTACGAATATTCAATGTATTCAAATTTAACCATCCCTGTGGCAAGCAAAATTATTCATTAAAATTACAAATCTGATTAAGTATTTCCCCCAGAATTCAATTCGTGTCACAGTGGAAAAGCATCTGAAACAGCGTTTAGACCGAATCTGAAACTCTCAAACGATCGAGACCCAGGATAATAACAAACTCCACCATGAGAAATAACAAACTCCACCACCACATATATTAGTTTAAAAGTGATCTAATCTTAAAACTCTCAATTTTTCAGTATCTGGGTTTTGGACTGTTAGTCAGACAAAATAAGCCATCTTAGACTCTATTATGAATACAGTATACAAAGGTAGGTAAACTGACTTGGACACCTTGGAAATTGTGATGGGCAGTTTGTACTATTTTCTGACTTTTTATAAAGGTATAACAATCAATCAATTAATCTAAAAAATAATAGTCTCAGGCTTAAAGTGAACAATGCTTCTTCTTCAGTCTAACATATGACAATATACCAGTCTAACCCTGATATATAATACATATAAATGCCAGTGTTCATGTGTGTATAACTGTGGTAAACGTCTCTATTAGTCAATATGCTGCTCCATTAATGATGCTGTGTGCATGCTCACACCACATGGGAAAAACCATCTGCACAACCTGACAGTTAAAAGCAACATCTTGGAAGTTTTCACATGATCAAACACAAATTTACCAAAACAATAGACAACAATAGAAATGTACTAAGGCCATAACTTCTTCATACGGTCACATTACATGTACTTCCTACACACTTGGCCCCGAAAAAAGACACGTTTCAGATGTGGGTGATAAGGAAATATTTATCAGAGCAATCACAAACTAAATAGTGCATGAGAGCGACGCTACAGTTTGTAACTTCTCCATTTGCAAACACAGTGCATTAGTGCTTCTAATGCTGCGAATTAGAATCCAAAGGAGCCGGCTTGAGACCGCAGCTAAACAGGAAATGCATGCTTGAATTTGTCTGTCATTTGGGCTTCAATACAAGTGAATGGGGAACAGAGCGGATATAATGTATAATGTGACCATCATGTTTTACTGCAAACAAGACTTTGAAATCAGGGGTCGTACAGCTTTTAAAGAGTAAAATTCAACCACTTTTCAAGCACTTTCAAGGTACCTAAACCAAAAATGTCCAGACTCTCAAACCCTTTATCATCACATCTAAACTGTTACTATAAATTCCAGGAGACAACAAACAAATATGACGACGGGATCGTTTCATTTCAAATATTAAAAGCTTTTTGGTTTACATGAGTGACTGTGTAGACGATGAAACACCAGATTATGTTGAAAGATCAAGCATTTTTCAAGGAGTATATTCAAATTCAAGCATATTCCTAACCTTGAAAACGTAACCGTTACAATTAAGCATTTTCCAAACTTTCAAGACTTTGGTCGAACCCTGTGAAATGTACATTACAGTGCCGTGTCCTACCATGGCAACTTTACGAATTGTGACCACACACTGACTTGAATGAGGTAAAACCTATTACCACCTGAATGCTGAGTACACGTCTTTATCTAGCACCTTTTTATAGATGTGAAGTATTAAAGGATATTCTCACCTGCGAGGATGGCTTTGTGCGCCTGGAATTTCTGGCCGATGACACACAGGGAGCAGTCGGTGAATCTAGAGTTTTCCCACAGATCTCCGAGCTCCTCGGCCAGCCTGCAGTCAGGAACCTTCACCATGTTCATCGTGTTCTGGCCTGAGATGTTCACAGAGTCCTGCACCACACTCACCTGAAACATACATACATACACACACATATACAGATCAAATGTATATGTAACATGTAACATTTTATTAGCTTCTTTAGCTGGTCTGTATACTGTAGGTTTAGATGTGATGTTGTGTGTCATAGGAGTGCTTACATACACAAGAGTTGCAATTTTAGGATGAACTGTTCCTTTAACACACTCACTGCTTCACACCGAGGCAAATAAATGGCATGCAATGTTCATAAAAAGACAATTAATCAGTCAATCAAACATGCTGTGAATGATTAATGTGGGTCCTCTGCCTCTGTAATCAATACATCAGCCACTCAATATGGAGGCTATTCAAAGACAACCTATTCTTCCTTCTTTATCCAATCAGATTGGCTACGCTCTCAAACAAGCCAGAAAATCAGCATTGAAGTCAATCGGGTGTGTGTGTGTGCATGAGTTGTCTGTATGTCTTCCCTGCTGACTTCACCACCTGTTCCAGACAATGTCAACCAGACTCATTTATCTCTCAACAGGACTCACTGCAAACACACACACACACACACACACACACACGCAGGCTCATGAGCACAAACACATTCTCACACACACACACTAATTACTAAGTAATTTCCGACAGCCTGGATTGACTGACTTGCAGATTTTTACCTGCTTGCTGTGCCATCTAATCAAACAAAACCAGTTAGTTACCCATAGCCTCGCTTAGAATATGGTTAGTTAGCATCAATAGAGTACTGAAGTGCGCACAAACGTTTTTATAATGTTTTCAGTCAATTTAAAGTGATTTTCGTGGTTTGCCCATGTATACCATTATGTTATACAGGGGACTTTTAATACACAATAAATATAAAGTTTTTACATTATCCAGCACATTATTACAAAAGTACAGTGTAATTATTATTTCATCATGACACTGTTTAATTGGTTGTTCTTTACATTCTGGACCATTATGACTGTCCGCTGAGACATAACACCAGATAAGCAAAAAAAAAAACAAAACTTGAGAATAATCTTTGTTCCCTGTTTTCTTTGCTGACGGCTCCTAAACACATTCAGTGCACTGTTTTCAAGGAAAAGGCTGAAAATCCCCACAACATCCCCACAAAGTGACCTTGCTGTTAAAACTTCAGCCAGGCTGACACCCAAAAACCCAACCAAAAAAAAAACAGCCAACTCCCTCCTCATCCATCCCCATCCATCCATCTGCCGGCCTATTCGTCCAATGCCACATCCATCCACCTATTCAACTCGCACAAAAAGAGTCCTAGAAAAGGAGGAGAAGCACATACAATAGAGAAGTGCGTGGCAAGCAGGAAATTGAATGTCAAGGAGCCTTGTTTGCTCCTGATGGAGGTTTGAGGGTTAGCCTGAAGGGGACAGAAAGACAGCGAGAAAGAGAGGCATAAGGAAAGATAATAAAACAGAAGAAGAGAGTGAGAAAAAAGAGGAGAGCGAGAGGGGAAGATATAGGGATAATAAAAGGCAGAGAGAATACAGATGCAGGGATACCAAGCGACAGACGGACAGAGAATAGAGAGGCCATCGCAACCAAATGGGGGCGGGGGTGTGAGCGAGCTATTGGTGGGATCTACGGTTGGAGATGGCCTCTCATGAGCAGCAGCTCATTTCAGGCACGGAAATGCCAGGGACACAGCGAGAAGAAAATGTGACTTTCCTGAAGAGAGGAGCATTCGAAGTATTCCTGAGTGTGTGACTATATGAGTGTGAATGTATGTGTGTGACAGTCTGGTTTCCACAGCTGGCTCTATTAATCACACTCCAGGGGGATGCAGGTCTGACCGACTGACTGACTGACGTACCTCCATCTCCACACACACATTCACATGAGGACACGACAGTGCCGCGTACAGACAGTGGCATTCATAAAACACTGATTAGCAATACAGAAAGCCTGGGAGAAAGGGAGCTGCTGTGTATAGGAGAGGAGAGGGAGAAAAACAACAGAGGAGGGAGACAGACAGACGGACAAAGAGACAGAGGGCAGAGGACAGAAGTTCAGTGAGCTCAAGTTGGAATGAAAAATGGCTTTAGGAGAGGAGGAGGAGGAGGGTGCTGTGTCCTGAGTACACACTGAAAAAATAAACAAGTGCTGAAAAGCGAATTGGAAGAGAAGCCAGTGAGCCTGGTCAATGTGTTTCGGTATAAATATCCCAATTAGCATGGCGGAGCCGTCGCTGGGCTCTCAGACGCAGCGTGGCAGAGCCAGTCTAATTACTGGCTAACTTGACCAATTATTCCACTGTTTAACCAGGCAGAAACTAAATCGCAGCACCTGGTTATTTAGACACACTGGCTGCCCTGACAGTCTTCACGCCATTAGCTGTCATCTTCAGTCATTGTCAACCTCCTCCTCTTTCTCCTTGCATCTTCCTCCTCCAAACACTCTTCCTCTTAATGGACGAGTGGAGGGGATGTAGCCAGTTTAGACACATTTGTATTTGCAGGCTGTACTGGCAAGCATAGCCCAAATTTATAATGTTAATTTATTGTATCAACTGAAATGAATGGCTTATATAATAATATGTATTTTAGATTTTAAAACAAGTTTCTACAAGAGTCTACAGCCATGCTAGCAGCTCTGTGAGGCTGCAGGCCTCTCTTTGCGGCCGAATGTGGCTGCCATTTACATGAAAATGATGGAACCTAAAAAAATATTCACATTTTATCAACCTTGACAACATGTAGTGCTCATTCCAGATGGGGGAGCTGTGAAGAGCATAGTTAACTGTTAATAAGTGCATAATAAATGATTTATTAACCTTAATAAGGCATTGCTCTCGCTTTAGATCTGGTAGCTGCAAAAAGCATAGTTAACTTCTAATAAATTATTAATAAAGTCTTTTTAATAGAGCAACACAAAAAGCTTAGTAAAGCTTTAACAATGACAGAATAGATAAGTTAGTAAGACTTACTAAATGTGTTTGTAATGCTATTATAAACAATTATAAGAAACTCATAAGGCTTAATGTTCTTAAGCAGTCTATAAATTGTTAACAAGTATCTTATAAGTGTGTCTTATAATATAACAATAAACATGTTTATCATGCTATTATTAAGACTTGTATAGTCTTATTAACACATAATAATGTTAATGAGCATCTTATAAGGACTTATAAGGCTTATAACGCTTATTACAAGGACCTTAATATAAAGCGTTACCAATGTTGGTACCAAATTTCATAGGAATTCATCCAATAGTTGTCAAGATATTTCACTTAAAAACAAAAATATCAACCTGCTGGTGGCACTTTCATGACAATTCAGCCATTACTTTTTAAGATACCAAGTAATGTATAAAAGTGTAAATCAAGGGCAGATTCTGACCTGATGGTGGCGCCAGATTAAAGTTTTGGGAGTCACCAAAGTCACGAAGAATCATCCATTGGGGGCTAAAATATCCTCAACAAATTTCATAGTAATCCAGCCAGCAGTGGTGAAGATGTCTTACTTCCAAAGTGTCGGACTGACCAACCCACCGACTGAATGACTGACTGACTGACTGACTTTCATTCCCTAGTGGTGTTAATGATGATGATGATAATGATGATGATGATGACGACAACAGCAACACATTCTGTATACAACCTCAGGTAAAGATTAACAGTAATGAAGAATCATTGCCGCCATATCACCACAATCATTGTTTGTTTTGGTAATTAAGTTCCCAAGATAAGTACTTACTAAAGCGCTCGCCTCCCAGTTAGTTCCTCAGACATCAAGATGGATCTGTCGTAAGCTCCCTCTCAAACCTCCAGGCAACGCAGAGTTAATATTGAGTTTCGGTACACAGATGATTTATTCATAAAGCATCAATCTTTTTCTGCCTGCTTATGTGTTTGTTTATGGATTTACAGTGTTTCGCCATGCGTGAAATAGTTTGAAAAAGAAAAAAAAAAATCAAATCAAATGAAATTCATTAAGTAATGGAACACTTGTTCTTTTACCTCCCAAGTCTCATTTCTCTGTGCATTCTCAAGCACGTAAACACAGGCAGAGATCAGGGACACAAACAAACACACGGTCAGAGGCATTCATACACTCACCTTATTAAAGTACACACACACACACAGCCTCATATGACACCACACCACTCGCTGCAGCTGTATGATTTTAAAAAAGAGCTTTTCTTTTTTGGGGGTAATTTCTTTCTTGCTTCCCTGTTGCAACTCTTTCCCCATTCTAGCTTTGGAAAACCCATGAATATTACATATGTTAGTTATGACTAACATGGAAATAAGCACCTGTTTGATTGGGGAAATAATGGCAAGCTTCAATCTTTGCCTGCTGACAGGTAAGCACAATGTCTCATGATCTTACCAGAATCTATGTAGAAGTTGTGTTTTTGTGACAGATGACTGATCTTTCCACAGAGTTGTGTGTACATTTTGAGTCATTCTTCTGTGGACAACACAGAAAGAACCCTGCCCAATTCTGCTGGCAGAGGCAGGGTCCGACAGTAAGTTTCTGAAATGGCTGGTTCAGTTGGCAAACAGCTACCGCCAGAATGTTAGCTGTATTTTAATGGTTTATAATTGGAGTGATAACGGTCCAGTGTAATTACATCCCATATTTCAACAATAAAACTGATACCAAGATTTGTTAAACATATTCAATTGTCCAAGTTTATTGTGCACCTGCTGCAGCCCACTGTCACTATATTTACACCCTCTTCTTTTCATTAGCTCTATGTTGCTCCCAATGTTTTGATGAAACTACTACTTGTCTTTTATTCAGTTTAGGCTGTCTACTGTCTTGTGGGTTATACTTTTGTTGTTGACAGGCTATCACTAGACTATTTTACTCCACACTTTACTTTCAGTTTTTATTTCCGGCAGAGTAAATCAATGCAACAACGGCACTTTCATTTGCCTAGGTAAAACTACACTGCACTCTACACTCCCTAACAGTGGCAACCACACCAGACTAAATGATTGACAGTGATCCAAATCTGGTTGCCCGGGGCGATTGTAAAACCTACTGTTGAACTTTGTGGAGGTAACTATTGAAACATGGAATAAAAACTGAATTGTTTGCACGACACAAGTGAAACAAATGTTTTCTAACTTTTACAACATTAACTGTGTTATATCTGCACTGTGTTTCAAATCAAACACGATATTAGTCTGTGTGATGTTGCTGCATGGGAGGAACAAAACAAATGTATTAAAAAAAAAATTAATTACAGTTTTATTAAAAGTTAATTAGAGAGAGGCAACAGCAGAGGTTGTACAGTAATGTATCATGGACTTCATCATTTGTTATTTACATATCTAATGGAAATTTGATTGCAGCTTAACCTGAATCAAGTGTTTGAAGAAAACACTGTACATTATATATTTTATTCCACACTGAATATTTAAGATTTAACAAGGAGGGACAAATGAGAGAAGAGTGACCAGTAACTCCAGTATTTTCATTAAAACCACATAAATACACACACAAACACTTTTCATCTACAACGGCTTAATAGATCTGTGATCTTTAAACTTCGTCGTCTGAACCCCGGAGCACAAAACTCATCACCAGCTTTTTATAATGCATGACTGGCACTCCGCTCTCCAGCCAGCCAGAGTAAACAGGCGCGATGTCACAGACCCACTCTGCTGCTCTCTTTCTCCCTCTCCCTTTCTTATTCACCCTCTCCACCCACTTTTGGATGTTATTGCTCCCAAAAATCAAAACCACTCAGAGCGATGACGGGATATTTTAGTTAGGAGACAGACTCTGATGCAGGAGGCAGAGTTAGCCGCCCTCTGGCAGCTGCAACAGGTGACTGAACTGATTAAAACTGAGAATAATAGCAGAATCTCATTTGTTCCTGACACCGCTAAACAAACATAGCCCCAAATCCCAACGCTATTAAACAAAAGTCAAGAATAAACACTGCACTCACTCTCCTCAGAGGACAATAGCTGGAACCTCACCTTCTTTAATTACAGGCTATTCATTTAATTTAATCCAAGTTGGTTATAATTGTATTTCAAGCACCTTATTCAACTTATAAGGAGTTAATGGACGATTTTACAGTAGCTGCCCTGACAAGATACGGTTTGGTTGGTCTTTTCTTTGGAGCACAATAAGTGATGTGTGTTTTATGAGAAAACTGAACAGTTAGTCTGAAGAGGCTGATTATTTACTGACATCATTATTAAAACAATGTGAGCTTTTTTGGCTGCGCTGTAAACAGATACAACAGTCGCTCTTCTTTTGTATTCCTGACAAAGTAGACCTGTAGTATTAAACTGCACTTGTTGCTCCCACCAGTAACCACGGGCGTCACCAAATCAACCAGGACTGAAATCTTAAAGTTCCCCTCCTCTCAAAAATATGTTTGACACTAGAAGGATGTTTTCACGTTCATCTGCTGAAAGTGGAAAGTTTCTACGTGCTCATAGAAAATCTGATTTTAAGAGGTGGGCCTACGAGTATGATTTGCCAATCCTGGTCCAATATTCAACTTGCAAAAGTGTGATGTAGAAACTTAAAGCCTCCAGCGCACATACACTGAGAATGGACTTTACAGTGATGTAGGAGACATCATGTGTCCAGCAGGAAAACTTAAGAAATGAACACAATTTGCATGTTCATATTCTGGAATTTTTAATGAGCTAGAAGGAGTAGATGCCTTTTTAAGGATTTTAATGTGGAAATTATACTTTTTTTTTGCAGAAAAAACATATCGGACACATTATTGTTCCAAGCAGACTACTTGTATATATGTTTTAATACATGTTTGGATCTTTAAGGATTATAACTTTAAACAACTTCTTGGGTCGTGGTAGTTTTTGCTGAGACCTGAAAACTTTAACTAGACTGTCGTGATTATTTACTCAAATTTATTTAACCACACCACTGTATGCACCCATTCACGTGTTCGAGTGGTCATTTCAGTGGCTGTTTGCAGGGACCCAGCTGTGTCCATTTCAGTGGCTCAGTCCACAGACAGGCGGGCCGGCCTGCCGTTGACACAGAGGTATTTGGGTGAATCTGCACAGACAGAGGAATATTTCATGCATGATTTGAAGTCAAGCTGCTGAACGAGCGTTGTGGCCTGTGCCCACAGTCCACAGCCAAGTGTGTTGTGCCGGGCTACAGGCTTTCAGACATGCAGTTTTCTCACACACACACACATATGTGCACTCAGTATCACCACTGGCAATGAGCATAGGCTCTGCATGCCGTCTGTGAGCACCAGCCATTCTCTTTTTAAGTAGTTTTGCTTTCTCTGCTGGAAGATCACAGACACTGAAGTGATAGCTTTGAGACTCTGAGGCCTGATCTAAAGTGCTTGAAGGAAATGTTTGGACAAAGAAAATAAATAAATAAGCAGGCAAAAGTTGCCTGTTGGTTCAATTTCTGCCATCTTTACTCAGGGAGAAGCAAAGGGCTTTTGATGGGATATAAAAGACCTGTTGACGTGGTGTTGGTGCAAAAGGCAGTAACAATTAAAGGCGTAAAAATGGGGGCCAACAAACTATCTTGTAAGAGAACAATCGAGCTTCCAGTGTGTTCATTCTCTTCCTCTGTCCTCAATCAGCATTTGTATTTCTTCCATTAGGTTTCCAATCCCATTTTTAAATGATCCAAATCATCTCACCTTTTTCACTTTTGCTCCCTGTTCTGTTTAGGCAGAAACAGAATAAATATATTTTACCTCATTTCCCGGGAATGAAAGATTGTTTTTGTTTTCCCCTTTTGCCTTCACAAACCCAAATCTCTATCTGCTTACATTCTGCCTCACCCCATCCTCCCTGTGTCTCTTCCCACCTCTGCCTCTTTATCCTGCTCCGAGGGGTGGTTATGTGTGTGTGTGTGTGTGTGTGTGTGTGTGTGTGTGTGTGTGTGTGTGTGTGTGTGTGTGTGTTCAGAGTGCAGGGAGGGAGCAGCTGGAGCATCTGCAGTCGTCTCCTCTGACAGCAGCACGGCATATGGCAGGGCCCTGTGAAGGATGGGTGCTGTCACCCGGCAAAGTGCTTACCCACCGACAAGAGAGGCGAGCCGCACTAACACCATGAGGAAGAGGAGGAAACAGCTGAACATCAGCACCCCACTCATTTATTCTCCCACCGCCACCTCACTCCAGGAGGGACGCGGTGGAGGAGCCTTAAAGAAAAGACCTCCGACCAGCTAGCAGTAGCCAAGACGCCAGGTGAAATGCATTTCAGCAAATCGCATCAAAGATCGTCCATGTGCAGAATATAAACCAATCGGGATGAAGACACTGGCTCATCTTCCAGTTTACACATGCAGGCGCTGATCCTCACATATGCACTCATCGCCCTTTTTGTGTGTCACACAGAGCCTTCGTGACTGGTTACCATACAGTACATGCACAGCATTTGCCTCTTATTTTGCCTTGCATGTTACCACTGTGCAGAAATGTACATTTAAGCTCTGGAGTTGAACAATATTTCCAGCTTTGGTGTTATTTTATCTTAAAGACACAGTGAAATGAAAAATGCATTTCCCAAGCTCTAATCCTGTGTCCCTGTGTTAACTGTTCAGTTATCTCTTGCTAAATATATGTCATTTTTGAGTATTTTTATATCAAAATCCCTCTTTTTTTTCTCTTCCTGTAAAACATTACATTATTTTTGATGACTCATCTTGAACTTGGGGGCGTATACAAACATTTATAAAATCTAATTCGATTTGGGGCGTCTAGCTAACCCCGCTCATCATATAAAACCGCACATGACCCGTCTTGACCGTCAGCTTGTGGGATGTCACAGCAGGAAGTGTGTGTTTTTGGATTTCAGTTGGCAAAAACATTGTTATATTTCCAAAGAATCTCCCTCGTCCTCCTCCTCACCCTGATATAACAACTCGAGTGAACATCCCACTACAGCTAAATATCACATTTGCTCAGCCACGGCCACTTTCGAGTGATATAATTGAGTTTGCTGCCGCTCATTAATAAAAGCCTAATTGCTTCATTTTTTTCCCTAATAATCAGTTACATACAAGTCTATATTTAATGCACATTTCTTTTCCAACTACAATCTTCCTTGTGTAAATCCCATCTGCAATGTGTTTACGCCTCCTTTTCAGAGGTGGAGAATGTTCCCCTCAAAACTGGCTAGCATGACCTCAGCAAATCCAGCAGAATATATAATCAGCCTCTGTTAACATGTCTCCTCCTATCATTTGCATGTTCCTTCCTTAAATGCATATGCAATGAGCAGAGAGGTGCACCTTGCAGGCTCTTGCACAAATGACATGCAAACTGCAAACTCCCGCATGCTCGTCTGCTTGATAAATACAGCACGTGTTTGGGTTTCGATGGCGTCTCATCTGCGCCTGAAAAACAGGCGCTAAAGCCGCAGTAAATCTGTCGCAGAAATCACCCCCCTCTCACTTTAATTTATGTGTAAATCAGAAAGCAGCCAAATATGCAGTAGCTCTCAATTTCAAGTGTTTGCAACTTGAATGAAAGGACAATAAAATCAATGCAATTTTTAATAAAAGGCCAACATCAGTCCGTATTGGCAAAACAATACATCAGTATAAAAACCAAGCGAGGAAGCACCGCTGGGATCTCTTGGATGGACAGGTAGGCAATCGATGTCCACAAAAAAAGGGAATGAATTCCCAAAACAGTCAACGCACACAGCTTTGTTATGGTACTTAAGTTAAAAAGCCTTTTTATTTATTATAGAGGCTACAAGACTAAGAACAAGACCAATGCGTATCAACTGCACGCCGGTCTTTCTCTGGGTCAAACAATCACACACACACACTTTTGGGAATTCGTTCACCGTCTCTGCGGACATCAGTATATCAGTATGTCTCAGGCTGAGATGAAGACAGATAAAGTGTAGCCTATCACTGGCAAAAGCAGAGTCATATTTGATACAGTATGTTGGTAGATACAGAGAATATCAGGGTTTATCCTGCATGTTGCTCCTGAAGCCACAGCAGACAGGGGAGGAAAGACGGCTGAAAGACTCCTCTGTGAAATAAAGCAGATGTGTCCGGCAGCAGCAGCTCTCTGACTCTCCCTCTGGCTGACTAAAGGTGGACTACTGTGTTCCTCCACTTTTCAGCAGCCAATTTAACATGACTGACAGATATGTTTCACCGTAAACTTCTCCCTTCCAAAACAACCCACTTCTTTCCCCTTTAGTCAGTCAAAACAGACTTCCAGAGTAGTAACCCTTACAGTGTCAGCACGGCTCTGCCTGCAGGCAAATCACGACAGCACAAAGTTGCTGAGGTACCCCGGAGCCATAGGACCCCACGTGTGCGTCTGGTACTACTCTCCAAACTTTCAGAGCATCTGCATTATCTATAGCATGAACAGCTAGATAGCAGTGGTCTGACCTTAAGAGCAAGAGGTTACCTGCGGTGCTGACAGGGAAAGAGAGAGGGGATTTAACCTCCTTTACCTCTGCGTCTCATTAGAGGAGAAATGAGAAAAGAAGGTAAAATCATGTCTCATCCACATGAAAACATTCTCTCTAGAACAAAAATCAAATCCAAACCATATTGGCCTTTTGTTTTTTTATCCTTTATCATCTTTATTTTTCTTCTTTGTCTGTTCCTCACCCCCGTGGCTCGATGCCACCCAGCATGCCCACTTTTCCTGAGAAGGCCTTTCCTTCAATCTCTTCTCGCTGTGCCTCCTTCCCCTCCTTTTTTTATCTCTCTCTGTCCCTCATGCTCTCTTTTGACAGCCAACGCAGCACCTTTAATGGGAGCTATCTCCTCATTAAATACCTGCAGGTGTCTGCAGCGCTTTGGCAGGGATGGAGAGAGAAAGAGAGAGATGGAGACAAAGAAAGAGACGAAAAGAGAGAGAGAGCAGCGGCTGGTGTTGTTCGGGCCCTCTCCGACATGACATATAGCTAGATTTCCTGTGCCAAATTTGAATTACTAATGTCTCCAAAGGCAAATGAACCGAGCACAGGGAACAAGGGTCAGGAGGAGAGGTTGAGCCAGTGTCCCTCCCACAGTGATCTGGCTTCTCCTC